>CM046883.1:26354366-26954366 GCA_025688845.1 Cucumis hystrix
TCTTATCAACGATATGGTCACAGAATTTGAAAATTAAATCTAAATTTTGCTATATTTGCAGTTGTGTTATATATGTTAATACTTTAGATTGCTATATATATATATATATTTACATCTACCCTTTGTTAGAATTACTTTAAAACACGCTACCCTTTAATGATTCAAAATCATTCTTGATGGGTATGAAAATTGTAAAACTAAATATTAAATAAATTAATTTTGAGTGATTTTGAACCTAACAAAAGCGATTATAATAGTTTCAATAATAATCCGTACGAATGCTCTTTCAAAATTCATGTCATAAAGCGAGTTCGTTCGATGAGAATAAGTCCAAACATATAAGATATCTTCATATTACAAACATGTATAATTTATATACATACTCTAAAAAAGGTGAATCTCAAATGTAAGAAATTTTTTAAAAAATGATCAAATGTAGATTGACTTGCATTATTAGTAAGTTTGTGTTTTATCTAGCAATGATTGATTATCTTATCAATGATTAACATAGATTCTAAACAAAGATAACATAATCATTACTATTTGAAAAACAAATTTATAATCCTATATATAATGGTAAAAACTAAAAACCCCTCACATGAACGTTGTTTAACAATCACCCGTTATTCAAAATTTCAAATCATCACCAAAATTTCAACTACAGAATGATTTGAACTTTCAAGTACAACATTACGGAATGATTGGTGAGATCAGATCGAACCTTCTATCTCTAAAAATAAAAGTCACGTGAATACTACTAAGTCAAGCTCGTTTTGATATCTTTTAACTGTTGAGAACAACGTAAAAAAAATTTAGATCTAACACGTGTGTCACGTGTAATAAAATGGAGGCTTGTTTTGAAAAAGAGGGAAGAAATTAAATTTCAAAGAAAATAAATTGGATTACTCAAACAAAGACATTTGCCTAATTTTGCATTAAATCAAGAGGACCACTAATTGAAATCGCCATAAAGCAAATCTTTTTTCATCTTATTTCTCATCTCTCATAATGGTGTTGTTTTTTGTTTTTTTCGAAAATGTTCAAATTAATTAAATTAAATTGTCATTTCTACTTTTTTTCCTTTTTTCTCTCTCTCTCTATTATACAACTTATGTTTTTAATTAATTATTAAAAATAAATAAAATAATATTTATAATAATATAAATATTATTGACCAAATATATATTATTGCAATACACTGTTTGTTTGCAAGTTTCTTGGTAGGCTTCATATTTTGGTGGCTACAAGAACCGTTATAAACGGCGGCGTTTTGTCTTTTATATATATATATATATATATATATTTGTCATTACCAATCACAATCGTTTTATATTTTGAGTATGAAATTCATGTCCAATATTTTCTCATGGAAGTCACTTTCTCAATGGTTTGATTTCAATTCTCTAACAAACTTGAGTGATTGGTTTTGGAATCTCTCACAGACATTCATGCATTGAGAACGACCAAATGCGACAATCACTCGTCTAATTAACTAAGTGATTATGTGTAGGTGTTTGGTAGCTAGTCTTAACTAACACGCAAAGTTTCTTGGCATTTCGATGGATATGTAAGAATATGTTATTAGAGAGTTGTAAACACTCGTACTTTAAAGGGAAAAGTACATTTTTAGCATAGGGATTAGATGAATTTAATGAAAAATGAAGGTTATAAGTGTATGTATCTTTTGAAATGTATGGACCAAATTGAAATAAGGGTATGTGAAATTGTAATCTTTTGAAATTTAAGGAGAAAATTGCAAATTGAAAACTTAAGAACTAAATGTGTGACATTTTGAAATCTAGAGACCAAATGAAAACTAGATTGAAACTTATGAAAAATGTAGGTTTTCCTACTTTTAATTTAGAAAAAAAAAAATTGCTACACAGTACATACCTCAAAATATAGATTTGATATTGCTGTTTGGATTTTATTTAGTATAGTATACGGATTTCTTGAAGTGTACAACAAAAACAAATTGAAAAAATCTAGTAAAACGAATAATAAATAGAGAATTGTTACAAGGATAAAATCATAAACGTTCGTAACCTAAATTGAGTGAGTTTAAGAGAAACTTTATTTTCTCTTTTTTTGGATAAAAGAGGTCATTTTGAACCCTCCCTTATAATTGAACCTCCGTCCTCGCAATATTCTTTGCATCTTGTTCACTCGTTAAAGCTTCTAAGAGCAGCACCCTAATTACGGGATAGACAACCTTCTTTTCTACTATTTTCCACACAAGAAGGGAATCCAAAACAAAAAAAAAAGCAGAAAAAGGTAAAAAGAATATTGAATCAGTGGGCAGCGTAAACACGATGGTGCGTGCATCCTCTACTGTAGCCTTTACTCCCTCATCCCTGCGCTGCAGTCAAGCCCTTTCTTTGTGTAACTTTTCTTGTTGTTATCGGTAAGAAAAATGAAAGTCAAATTCCTCTCTAGCTCCTTCCCATCTTCAAAAAAAAAAAAAAAAAAAAAAAAAAAACAAAGTAGAATGTTAAATGTGTTTATTAAGATAACCTAAATGCCTTCTATTCTTCTTTTCTCAAAGATGCAAAACAAAAGCTGCTATCTTTGGTTATTTATAGTTAAAACAAAAACAACATATCTTCTAGGGATCATAAATAAAATAACAACAATAATAAATAATAAATAATAATAATAATAATAACAATAACAATAAAATAAAAAAAGGAAAAAAAGAAAAGAAAAGACTTTTTTTCTTTTCTCTCTCCACACCCACGTTACGACGTCTTCTCTCCCCCCTTTACTCTTTTTCGCAAAGCTGCTCTGTCGCCATCCGCTTTTACTTTTTTGTCCTTCCTCACTACACCCACGCACCCACATCTTAGTTTTTCCCATTAACCGCACTTCAACGTGAAATGTCCTTCTCAAACTTAGAGGGTAATTTTGTACTTTCCATAGCGCGGGTAATATAGTTGCACGTGGCGTACAAGTACAGGTGTCACAGCCCACATGGTACAGTTTTGTGTTAACGAGGATACAATCACACATATATACACACACGTACATATTCATTACAACGGTTTTGGTTGGTAATAATAACATAGAGTTGAGCAAGTAATTATTACATAAGAGTTAACAGAGAGTTGATAAATAAATCGATTTAACTCTCATAAATTACTCAAATTAATAAATAATCTCTGAAATTATCATTTATACAAAAGTATTAAAAAGTTATTTCAAAAAGATAAAAGTACAATAAAAAGAAGAGTAAAGAAGATGAAAGCTCTTCTGCACGAATGCGATAGAAAGTTACCTCATTCATATAGAGGAAGGAAACAAGAGATCAAACCTATTAGGTTTCATTTTATTACTTTGACTATTGACTATCGAGTAGTTTGATTATGATAATGGTTACTAAAATTAGAGTTTTAATTGAAATTGAAATTGAAGGATCACGTGAGTGAGTTATCTTATCATCTTTAGAATTTTTTTTGACAAAATTAGTGTTGTAAATTTAAAATCTATTCGTGAATCAATTCTTAAACACGTTTTTCAAACTTCGGTTTTTCAAAATAATTGGAACAATAATTCTTAAACTAAATTTTGAGTAAAAGAAATAGAAAAAATTGTTGAAAAGTATAAATTGATAAAATTTTGGACTTGAGCGTTGGATTGAAGTTTGAAAGGAAAAAAATGTGTAAGTGAAGATTTGATGGTCCTATCAATAATTAGTGATTAAGATGAGTGGGTGGATCTGGACGCACGTGTGCATGCGCGACAAGGGAGGGACACGATGGCCCAATCTGTCACGTGTGGAGGGAGGTCAGAGAAAATTACAAAGCGACAGAAGGGAGAGGGAAAGAGAGAGAGAGAGAGATTTTCTTTTTCTTTTTAATTAAGTTTGAATTTGCATGTGGCACCGTGTCGCCCAGTTCTCGTAGCACGCTTCGGTGCCAGAGTTTGGAGTGCACTACTGAGCCCGCACCCACCTCTATTTCCCACTTTTATTACGTCATCATTCTCTCTCTTTTCTTTCTTTTTTTTCTTAATTAAACTCTCTCTCTCTCCTGTACTTTGGTGTATGATTTTGGCGGTGTTTATTAAATTAGAGTAATTAATTGAGGTAGTTCTACGTTATATTTATTCTTAAATTTTAATTAAGTTTTAAGATGTGGGCTCCCTTGCACTTGCACTATCCTTATCTACCAACCATTTACGTCTGTACACTAATCAACCTAACCATAGTTTCACATTAATAAACAAATAGTGTGTTCGTTACTTTGATCTTTTATTCTACCGAAGATGTGATAAACTTTGTAGAGTAAGGAAGCAATTTGAATTGATGATAGAGAAGGATGGAAGTGATTATTGATGATGGTGTGGGTATTGTATCAAATGATATTATTCTACACCTTCGGCTTGGAAGGACACAACTCATTCTCAAAATTTCAGTTTGTGACGTGATGGGTAAGATTTATTTATTTTTATTGTTTAGTTTTGAGAATCATAATTTTTTGATAAATATTCAATCACGTCAATCAAAGTTATCAAACCGTTGAAAAATAAAATAATGCTTAGTTATATGAAAAATTTAGACTTGTGATGCATTATATTTTTAAGATTTAGTTTGGAGGTAATACACAAATAATTTGGATCTGATTGCTATATATATATTTTTTATTGTTCTTTAGTTTATTTTAATCACCATACTTTCAAGAAGTTACATTTGTTTGAGCCACCATAACAAACATTCTAAACTAAGGTAAAGTATATATATATACCAAGAACGATAAATTGAATAAATATTGAAATTGAAGAGGAAAATTAAAATTATGGATAAGGTATGAATAAATTAAAAGAAAGAAAGAATTAATATATTTAAAAAAGAGAATGTGGATAGATAATTGGAGAGAGAGAGATAGGAAAAGAATTAATGAAAGGAGGACAAATATGACAACCAAGAGACACCACAAAGGGAAGGCCCCTAGGCAACACCCTTCCAAATAATTTGGCCAAAACAAAAGGGAATTAGAAATCACAAGATTTTTTGATTTATGATTTATGATTTATGATTTATGATTTATACACACACCAAACGCACTTGAAGACAGAAGTGACAAGGCATTTGGTTTCTATTCAATTGGACAAGTTTCAAGAGCATAAAAAAAAAGTAAAATTAATATACCAACAAGTAAAGGCTGGTGGCCCTATTCTGTCTCCATAAATTGATAAAAACATAAAGCAAAATTAACCTTGTCTGTGTATATATATATATATTATTAGAAATGTGATCAAAATTCTAAGTTGGTTAAGAAAATGAGTATGTAAGAGAGAGTTGATAGTGCTTTTAGTAGTGTCGAAACCATGTTGAATATAAAACGATCGACAACGAGAGAATTGTTTATGTCCAAATTATATTGGAATTGGGTAATATGTGATCTTTCTAGTTGAGTTTTTATTATATCAACTAGGCTACTAGGGCTACAAAGTGCATCAAAAGAAGAAGTGCTAGCATGACCAAACCTATACGTTGAGGTATAGGTTTTGTTTTCACACGTGCACGCGCACACACACATCTATTGAACCTTTACAAGATAGTAATTGGTGTGTGTCTTTATTTGTTACGAAAAATTAACAATCAAAGATAATTATAAAAACGTAAATCACAAAGAATCAATAATACAAAGATTTATATGAGTCATCAACTCTTCGTTAATTACTCATCTACAAGCAAAAGAAGAGAAACACATACAAATAGAGAATTGAATTAATCTCTTAATTACATAAACAAATTGAACTATGCAAAATCATCTTGTACATTGGTTGAGCCATATTCACTTTAATAGCAACCCATCCACACAGTCGTATTCTTTCTAAATAATAGTCTAAAATATGTATATGTTAAGAAAAATAAACTAAAAGTTTTTTGGATTTGATATGTGCCAGTGGATTGTGCATGGTCGTTGAGTGACATGCATGGCCAAATATTTAAACACTATATTCTATTATTGTATTTATTATTGATATTATATATATATATATAATAGTGGTGAATGAGAGAGTTTTGTATTGCCAAACACTTTGGAGATATTTGTGGCGTTGATTTCTCGCATTATTAAAATTAAAGTAATTTAAGCCCTTCCCCCAATTAATACCATACCGTACGTACACTAAACATTCTTATGTCAACATGGTTAAATTAAAACACAAAATAATCTTATCTATATGTGTGTGACATTGTGATATATTTTTATTACTAGTATTAATAGAAAATGATAAAATCCAAAATTTTACTATAGTTTGTAAATATTTTAATTTATTTTTTTATTTTTAAAAATGTCTCTAAATTTATTCTACTAGTAGAAACGTTTTGGATGTGTTAAAAAATGATTTACCATATATCTTATGTTGACAAAAAGGTTAGATTGAATTGAAGATATAAATGATAATTAAGAACTTCCAAAATACGAACAATATAATAGTTAGAAATCAATTTTTAGAAATAGTTATTAGAAATAGGTTTTTCATGTTTAAAATCAAAATGGGATACAAAAATCAGTTTCATTAATTCACTTCTTTCAAAATTTCACTATATATGTGTGTGATTTTGGTTGCTAATGAGAGGTATTAATAATTAAACGTAATGATAATATTATGAATTGAGATAACACCGATGTGACAGAATAAGATATCTTAACTACATAAATATGATTAGAAATAGATTGATTAATATTAAAAAAAAAGATAGGGTTAAATATATATAAATATATAAATTAATTTATAACCAAAATTAAACTACATAGAAAAATAAATAAATAAATATAGGGAGGAGAGGACCCATAGAGAACAAATCCTCCAAATCTATATGAAATCCATAAGAGAAATTTATTTATTTGAAGCCTAGGAAACTTTTGACTGTAGGGTTACCCATAGGCTTTATTTTTATTATTTTTTGGGTTAGAATTTTTCAAATTAACAAATTTTGTTTTTTGTTTGAAAAAGAAGTTGCTTTATAATCAGCAAATCAAACTAATATGATTTAGTGGCCCTCTTAATTTTCCCACATTGATTCCTTGTATTTTCATATTATTATTTATTTTGTAAAAAAGAAGAGAAAAGATAAGATATGCTAATTAATTAATGAATTTCTTTTTGTTCCTTTCATCAATTATTTATATATATTGGTTTAGGGTTTAGGCAATGAATTTTTTTCTTTTTCTTTCTAAAATAATATTATTGTTATTTTTAAATTTTATGAAAGGAAGTTTTTTTGAATCTAGGGTGATCAACGTTAGATCGAATTAATATGTTTTTTTTTTGTCACAAGTCGGTGTGGAAAAGACTAAACTGATCCCAACCATTTTTTGCCATAAAATTGATCGGCCAATTTGGTCGGTCGATCGGTCATATGTATATATATA
Organism: Cucumis hystrix; assembly: GCA_025688845.1. Lineage (NCBI taxonomy): Eukaryota > Viridiplantae > Streptophyta > Magnoliopsida > Cucurbitales > Cucurbitaceae > Cucumis > Cucumis hystrix. The sequence continues at coordinate 26,361,749 of CM046883.1, forward strand.
AACATTATTTTAAAAAAAAAGTTCGATTGATCGGTCTCTACTCAAGCTTGACATTTATTCAATCGACCTCACATGAATTTCAATAAAAAGGAATATTTGATCATTTTTTTATATATGATACTCCAAATAGGATGAAAAATGAGTCGTTGTAAACGTAATATACAATTACAACCAAAGTTTAAGATGTCGATGTTGACAAAAATATCGATGTCTTAATTTTACACATGTTTTCGTCGATAAATTGTCAAATTTGATGAATATTTTTGTAATAAAATTTAAAAAGTTTAAATTTTTTAATAAATATTTTATTATTTTAAATCAAAGTTAAGATTTCTATAATTTTGTTTAGATTTTTTAACGAAAAAAATTAAAATATGGATTTCATCTTTCATATCGATATCAAATTATAAAAACGTAAAATAATATAATATATTTGACGAAAATGGAATCGGAAAGAGAGTACAACAACGTTGAACCTTCCTTGTGGGATTAATTAAGATATGAAATAATTATTTTTGAATTATGTGTGGCAAATGGGGCCTAAAACTAGTTGTGAATGTGAATATAATAGAAAGAAATGGGTTGGGATTGGCTATATGTATATATATAGAGAGTCTTTTCCCATGTGGTTTTGTACCTCTTCTTTCAAAGGGGTTTTTTAGACTCCCAATAAAGTTAAGTGTTTTCTTTCAATTCTTTCCCTCTTTAAACTTATTTTTTAAAACTTATTCAAATCACTTCCATCTTTTCTAATTACTTTTTTTAACTCTAAAATCCTTTAAATAGAATAATTATGGAGAAGGAGATCAATGATATACCAATCCTATCTATATAAGTCCAACTTTGGTATGCTATACTTTAATTTTTCTAAGTAAAATAATGACTAATAATTTATATAAAAATAAATAAATAAAAGAGAAGTGATGCCATTACATGATGTGTCCACGTAAATGAGACACTCGATTATGTCGACGTTACGTTGGATGTAATGGAACAAGGTTTTTTCTAGGGTTTGTGGGTAAAGACCAATGATACTAACTCTTTAACTAAAGTTGTATAATTTAAATCTAGACTTTCGTTGAGGGATGCAAACAAATTTCTAATCGAGAAAATATAAACGAAATACAACCAACAACGAACTTTTTGAATGAGACCTCAAACTTCTAGCTAACACATTTTTTTAAAGAGAAAGAGATGGGATATGGTACAAATTTGTGAGGAGATAGGAATGATGTGGAAGTTTGAAAAGGATGTATATATGTTTGCAATATATATATACTTTAGGTGAAAGTGGGTAATTGTAATGGGGAATAAAATAAAAGAAAACAAAACAAAACTATATATATATATCTTTGAAAATAAACTCTTTGATTAGAAGGCAACTAAAATTTGACATCAAAGGGCTTTACAGATCAAAAGGTTGGATCTTGTTGTCCACAACTTTGGAGACCACTGCATATTAAACCATACCCTTTTCCCTTCTCTCTCTCTCTCTCTACAAATTATAAAGGTGAAAATGGTAATGAATTATAAGATGTGTATATATATTCACAAATATATATATATAAGGGTTAAAATGATGTATGTTTGTTTATGTTTGGAATGGAAAAGAAAGGAGTGTTTGGTTATTTATTTGCCGGAAAAGTGGTTCTCTCCGGCAGCAATGATTCGTAATACATGAAGACGTTGTAGTCTTAAAGCAAAACATGTCCCTACACATTACAATCTCCAAAAGAAAATAAAGAGAGAAAAAATCTCTCATTCTTGTTTGTATGGGTAGAAAATCTGCCTTTGCTTTTACCCTTTCTTATCTTTCGTATTCTCCGACTTTCTTTACGCCTTATCGAAAACCTAAACATAATTATTCTTATTAGTACTCGTATGTATATATATTGTTGTATTCAAACTTAAGTAGTTGTACATCTAATTGTCTTTTCGCGTACGTCAACTCAATTATATTTAATAAGTTTTGTTCGACTAAAATCATCAATTCTATACTTTATTAACACGAAAGCTTCATTACCAAATACTCAAATTTATGTTAATATCTTTAAATATTAAAACCTTAAAATTTTCAATGTTATTATCCAACTAACATATTTAGTATAGTCGAGCCCCTAAACTTTTAGTTAGGTAAGTGATAAAACTATCTTCTAAAATCTAACCTCCTTTTAACTCAACAAAATTTTGGAATGAGCTCGTTAATATTACTCATGAACATAACTCATACTTTTTTTTCTAAATTGTAATAAAGGTTGAATATATAAAAGGAACTTTTACAAAATTAACAAAAAAAATTATGATAATAAAATCTATTTCACAACATTTTCTAAATTTGTAAAAATAGCAAATTTATAAACGATAACCCAATATCATTAATTAATTATTTATTTTTATATAAAATTTTCAAATCTCTAATGGTCTCTTTGGAAAAAAAAAAAAGCAAATAGTATCTTTCATCTAACAATGGGGAATAACGGCATTTTTCTCAAAAAGAAGAGAGAGAGAGAGAGTAAAAGAAAAATACCAAAGAGAAAAAAAAATGAAAGGGAAAATCTTTAGTTATTCTTCATGTAAACCCCCAACACACTAATTCCAAAAGGCTAATAAAATAAAATAAAAGAAAAATGCTTTTTACCAAAATTCCCATTTTTTCCTTTTTCTTTTTCTTTTTTTTTTTGGTTAATTATCAATTATTAATTATTACAAAATTAATCCATTGGCGATTGCTTGATTCGTATTGAAATGCGTAGTTTCATACACCGGCAGTTCTTCCCGATACCTTTCTATTCCGATCGACGACAAGTTATCCAATTCGAACAAATCAGAGCTCGAACAACTCACTGCATCATCTTCGTCTTCATCTTCCTCTTCGTCTTCTTCCTCATCTTCATCTTCATCTTCTTCTCTGTTTATATACACATCGCCATTGATATTCTTCTTTTCGTAACAATTGTTCATGCTCATCAGTACTTGTTCTTCGGAACCTTCCTTGCCTCTGCAATGGTCGTTTCTCAGAGCGTTTCTTAGAGTTGTTGTTGCTGCCATTAAACCAAGCTCGTCTTGAAGGCTTTTGTGTCCACAAGGTCGAGATTCTTCGTCTAGTATCACGCTCACAGGGCAAAATCTCACTGATCGTTTTGTACTCCCGCTGTTTATGAGTTTCTCACCGGACGACGGTGTTTTGCTCAGACAAGATCTAGAAAACGACGATGCGGATGAACATGTTGATCCTTGAGCGGATTTTGATTTTCTCATACAAGTGTCGTTTTGTTTACCGGAATTTGTGAATTTCTGTTTCTTTGGACTTCCGCCATTGAAGAGGGAGTTCAGAAAGGTCGCCAGACGGCCGCCAGGAGAAATTGGCTGTTTCACTTTCTTCAGATCGCCGTAGATTTTTAGGGCTTTAGATTTCGTCTTCACGAAGCTATTTTCATGCTTCGGTTTCTGATTAGGAATCGAAACTTTAATTCCATCTCCATAACCTTCAAATTGAGGCTTCTCTGTTCTAATCGCCCTGGGCCTTTGCATTGTATAAGAAGACGACCTGGTTTCCGATTCGGACGAAGAAAATCCCCCTCCAGAACTCGATTCCGAAGAACTGGAACTGGAATTCATCAATTTATGATTAAAATCACGATCACGAACATTCCTAGCCTTCCGATCGAAATCCGCCATAGAAGTCCGACGAACAACAACCTTCTCACAGACTTTCTTCTCCATCCATTTCTCGATCATACAAGCACGACGGAAATTCAACCTATCGTCCTGAATTTCATGATGATCAATACTACTACTACTACTGCTGCTGCTCTGTTTGTTCCTCGTAGTCTCTGCAGTGTAGAAAATGAGATGTTCTTGGCGTTGGACGCCGGTGGTATCGTCAATGGAGCGATAAATAGCGTCAAGAAGAGAAGAAGAAAAAGAAGGATTCTGTTTCCGGTGACGGGGACCATGTGGATGTTCCGGTAGTTGTTTATCCCAAAGATCCATGGTTGAAGAAAGAAGAAGAAGAAGAAGAAGAATAAGAGAGAATAGAAGATATATGATTATGGAGGAGAAAAAGAAGAGATGAGGGGTTGAAGAAGAAGAAGAAGAAACATTAATGGAGTTTAGGGTTTAATGTGAGAGAGAAAAGAGAATGATGAGAAGAGGAAGGCCACGCCTGAAGGAGAAAGAATGAAAATTAAGAGAGAAAAAGAAAAATGATTTGAAAGAGAGAGAGAGAGTCAGTGAAGTAATGGTTGAGAAGCACTTATAAGGGCGACGCTCATTCACCCCTTGCACGGGAGAGCTGGATCAACCACGGTCACAATGATGACGTGGAGTTATTTCTCCTTTTCTTCTTTCTTAAATATTTAATCGATTAATTATTTTAAATCTAATTTCTATATTTCTTAGTTAACAAGTTTAAAAATAATAATTAAAATATATAGCTAACGTTTTTTAAAAATTATTTTAGCAACTATTTCACAATTTTATGGTTGTTTTCAATTATTTTTAAATATAATAAAATAGATCAAAGTATTTATAGGTATAACAAAAGTTTATTATTTATCAATTATATTTGACGGTGTTGGTCTCAATACTCTTACCTAGCCGAAAGGTATTATGAGCCTTATTGATGTGTTTTTTGTTTCTTCTATTTTCTCTAGGCTCTATCAGGACTAGTTTTTTTTCTTATCGGTTTTCAATGGTTGGATTTTTTTCCTTAGGCTTTTGCTGCCTCTTATCTTTTGTTTTGTGTCTTGACGCTGGACTATGAAGCCTACTTGTTGTTCTTTAATTAATGTCGATATCTATTACTGTTTATCTAATAAATAATTTTTTTTGGATATATTTATAAATATTTTCAAGAATTTTAAAATAATTAACCATAGTTTCATGATTTGATTAAGGCGTTATAACACATATTTGATGTCGAAGAAAATATTAACATACATTTTTCAAAAAAGTGTTGATGAAAATATATAGAAAATTTTCTAAAAAGAATAAATATTTTTTCAAGGATGTTAAACAATGTAATATTATTGTTTATTCACTCATAGATACAATAAAAAAATATTTATTAGGTATTAAATTAAAAGTTGAAGATTTTTTTTTTTTAAAAAAAAGTATAGATATTATCATATAAAATCAATAGAGAATATTTTAAAATTTTGGAAACCTTTTAAAGTACATTTAAAAAAAAAAAAAAACTCAATTGACCCCATTATATAGCTTCCATACACAAAGCTTTTTAATTTAATATATTTTAATTCCAAATCTTTAGAAAATGTTAATTTAATTAAGTAGGCACATGACTTGTGTACCTTCATATACTTTCTACTAATTAAGTACTAAGTTTTTAATTAAAATATTTTCAAAAGAAATCCAGCTCTTACAAATATAATATTTTATTATCTTTTGAAATAATAAGAAAAAAATATAACCTTTAACAAAATATTTATCCTTTAACAAATTAGAGTTGAAAATTATTGTAATTTTTTATTAAAAAAATCCCTTTAAGAAAATACAACGTAATACCAAATGATAGTGATAATTACTTTACTCACAAGAGAGTAAATTATAATTAAGTAAAAGAAGGGTTTGTTTTTTTAGATTATCATTTTTTAAAATAGCAAAATAAATTAAAATATTAATAAGCTACATGAAAATTTTGGATTCCATCACTATAGCATATCAATGATATAATTTGCTATAGGTTGTAAATATTATGTAAAATCTTCTATTTTTAACAATTTTCCTTGTTGTAAATGGCGAAACGATTAAAAATATTTATAAATATAAAAAAATTTCATATTGTTTATCAATGATAGATCTAAAACTGTCATATTTTGTAAATATTTTAATTCATTTTGCTATATTTGAAAATGCCCATTTTTAAATCTATCAAAACTAAACATAACAAAACAAATTTAAATATTAAAGTGATATATATATATATAAAAGTCAAATAATTTGAATAATTCCAATTGAATGGCTTTTGAGCTTTGAGTGATTTTTTCTTTAATTTAAAATCAAAGGAGAGAGAGAGGGAAAGAAAAGAAAGTCTATGATCATAGTTTTTTCTATGAATTGTGAGCTACAAGGTATAGCTTAGCCTAAAAAAGGTGTGACCAAATGATCATAAAAGGGAGAGTGTGTGTGCATAAGGCTACACTACAACCTATTTCAAAGTAAAAATCTTAGACTAAACTCCTAAACTAAATTCTTTAATTACCTACAAAACACTTGATATATATATAGTGTGTGAAGTTATTTCCTACACTATTCACTCTCAAAATTTAGCCACACATTTGAAATAGATAGTTATAGTTTAACGGGTTAGACAATGACAACTCTTAATTCATATATATATATATATATATTTCTTCCGTCCAAAATATAAATTTAGTTTTCTTTACTTTTTAAGAATTTGATGTTGAACCCTAGATCTTGCTTAAATGATGTTATGTGACTAGCTTATATAATGAATATTGAGATCAACATTGATAAAATTTTCTTCCTTACCGGTGAGAATTAGGCACATGTTCCCTAATCATCGTTCCACATTGATGTTATCACTAACCCAACTACAACAAGTGAATATCTATACAGATATAAACGTCCAACTTTAAAGGTATATTAAGTCACTGATAAGTTGTACTAAATTTAATATTATATCAATACTCTAACAAAAAAATATGTACATATTTATCGTTGTTACGTATGTCGTTGAACATCAAAGTGAGTTTAGTTGTTCAATGATATATTCAACATGACTTTTCACTCTTAAAGTTCGAAAGTTCATTCATATCGTTGTTTTAATTAAGTACGTTTATAGTATATTTTCTTTTACACTAACATGTGTGATTCATTATGAAGTGTTATTATGTTAAATGTTTGGGAGTTGGTGTGGTTTTTCTTTGTGGCGTTGTGAGTAAGAGAGAAAAAGGTCAACTAATGCGGCAGTGTTTTTCATTATAATTTCTTTGGGCGCATGAAAAGCACTTTCCTTGAGGGGAACTTAAGCCAACTTTGCGCACAGTCCAAGGGATCCCTAATTAATTAAAAACCCCTAATTTTAACTTACCTATATGTTTTGTAATATACGAGAAAGAAAAATAAAAGGTTTACGAACGAGAGATTGTTCGAATTAATGCTATTTGAGAGGCACTTAAGCATTGTTTTTATAAATCTAAACCAATAATAAATCTCTTTTTTCTTTTTCGTTTGTTTGTGTGTTTAAATTAATTAACGAGTCAAAGTTGAAATACTTTTTTTTCTTTCACTTTTCTTTAATTAAGAATTTTTTGAATTTCTAAATCTCAACTATTCCAATTATTGTCCCTTTGAAGTGGTGGAAAAAACTAAAAATGGTCTAAAGAATTCGTCCATTTCACACACCCTTTTCCCCTTTTGTGTGTTCTTATTAGCCAAAGTTGGATTTCTTAAGGTTTTTCTTTTTATTCCCCTTTCTCTTTGGCCCTCTTATCCTATACCCTTTTGTTTGAATAATATCGCAGTTTGCTTTTGATTTTGTTCTTTCTTTCTTTCGTATGATAAAAGTTGTAGTCTCTCATTGTATTCTTTACCTACTTAAAAAAGTAGCACACCAAAATACAAACGATCAACAAAAAAAAAAAAAAAAATTGAAAAACTATGTAAGTAATTATATATATATCAATATGTTAGCGATTAAGAATAAATTATACATAAGAAAGACGTATTTACTTGATCATAATTAATATATATGACCTAGAAGATAACTTTATCATATTATTATTAGATAAATTAATAAGAATATGCATGACATTATTCAATCATGTCTCCTATTAATTGTGGCCAAGTATTTATGGATCATACCCAATCATGTTAATGTGACTTAACTACTGTGAAACATGATCATATTTCTCTCTTTTTCTTTCTTTTTTATTAAATAAATATAAATAAACCAATTGGGATCTGTCTAATTAAGATCCAAAATAAAGATTCATCATGGTGTTAGATTTGATCAACTTTGGTTTAGATTTTATACTTGATGAAATAGTATCTGTAATAAAGAGACAACACCCACACCCACACACAAAAGATATATAAATTGGGTGATCAATTTTTTTTTATTTTTTATTTTTTATATTTTCTTGATCTTTACTAATAGTTATTATTAGGTTTAAACTAACTTACTTTCATCCAATTAATTAGGTTTGGTGTAAAAATAATAAACCTTTTTGTTTTTATACATAATAGAATCCCTTTATTGTGACAATTTCAAAAAGTTCGATAAATATGAATTACTCATGTCCAAAAGTGCATATTTTTACCATATATTTTTGTATTCTTCTTTAGCAAAAGTTGAATTTTGTTTGATATTTTGACCCTAAAATTAGATAAAACTAAAATATATATTTGTTTAGTGAATAAGGCATGAGTTGTTATATATATATATATATATACATATTTGTCTTAATTAATTAAGATTTGGTCATGGTAATAGTTGCTATATATCAAATTAGTGTGAAGCATTTATTTTGAAAACCTTTCAAAATTTAAATGATAATGTAGATTTCTACAAATTAATCAAATATAGGGTATCACATTTTGTAGGGCCATTTGAGATTCTTGAGAGGATTGGCTCCGTAGCTTATTGTTTGGCTTTGCCTCCGTCATTATCTGCAGTTCATGATGTGTTTCATGTCTCCATGCTGAGGAAGTATGTAGCAGATCCCTAACATATAGTCGACTACGAACCATTGCAAATTAACGAGAACTTAAGCTATGAGGAGTGGTCGGTTGAGATTTTGGCTAAGGAAGTTAAACTGCTTCGTAACAGAGGAATTGCATTGGTCAAGGTTTTGTGGCGAAACCACGAGGTTGAGGAAGCTATTTGGGAGAGAGAGGACGACATGAGAGCGCATTATCCCGAGCTATTCGAGAATTAGAGCTTTTGAAGACGAAAGTTTCTCAAAGGAGGGAAGATTGTAACACCCCAAAACTAGTAAGTTAACTTTAATGCGTGTTACATTTAATTTTTGGGTGTTATGTGTGAAATTATTTGATTTGTAGAAGTTAAGTGCTTTGGAATGATATGTGGTTAATTCTGAAATTTGAAATCCTATTGTTAAAGTTGTGATTAAACATGATATGATTGATTGAGTTATGTTTGACTCATGTAACGCCCGAGATTAGGAGAGAGACATGAATGAACCGGTATCACATCTGAGAGGGATCCCGAGGACATGAAAGTAATGTTAAGAAAAATTTAAAAGAATTAAAAGTTAAAACCTATATCAACAAGGTGCACCTTCCTTTTCGGTGACTCGATCATAGGAACTTCAAAGTTAAGCGTGTTTAATTTGGGGTAATTCTATATTGTGGGGAGAACTTTCACTCTAATAAGTCTTTAATAAGCGTTACATTTACCATATATAATATATATATATATATATATACAAACTTTGAAATATTATTATTTACTTTTTTTTATCTTTCTAAATCCTTTATAATATTGCATTAAATATAAAATAAAGAAATGAAATGAATGGATTAATTAATTAATTAAAGAAGGCGAACATTTTAATCATTTGTGTTTATAGGGTTTTCTCAACATATATACTCAAAAAGAGAATGAATAAATAGTGGCACACCTACCCAATTGAGTACAGTTCCAACAACAATCAATAGTTCCATTATTCAAAATTAAATTAACTATAAGCTCTTCTTCCTAGTCTATGAAGGTTTTGTTTGGGCATTAATTGCTTTAAATTATTAACTTAATTAATTCCCTAAAACCTCTTAATTAAATTACACTCTCCCACACACACACACACTACACTATCCTCTCTCTTTCTCTTTTTAAATGATTATATATACCAATGTATTTATGTCCAAACAAAGTATGCACTTTGATATATACATATATACATATATATATATACATCCACTTTTGCAAAATCATGTATGCATTAGTTCTTCTTCAAACGTGTGTAGACTCTCGATGATCTCCGAGTATCTTTATAAAATTGACAATTAAAGTAAATAAACATAGATGACTTTCAAAGAAAATTCTAATTAAGAGTAGTCTAAATTGATATTCATTTGTAAAAATTGTGAAATTTAATTGATAACAATATTATAAGTTTCACACGGAATATAATTTACTTTTTTGTTTTTGTCTAAGTCAATTCAATTTTAGTAAATTTCAAGGGCATGCAATGAGTTTTTTTTCCTTTTATTTTTAAGTATATAAACTCGAAGAATCGAACCTTTGATATAAATATCCCGAAAATGAGATGAAATTATTTGATGTTAGAAATCATGATCTTGTAAAGCTGACTTGTAAATGTTATTATTATTTTGAACTTAGAATGTCCGCAATGTCAACTACTCCAATGATATCAAGTAATTGAGATGGCTCGTGTTGCATCTCAATTCTTCTTGGATTATAAAATTATTTCTTTTCCACAACATAATAATAATAAAAGAATTCATTCCATAACCCTTTTGTTTTTCGTTTTCAAATTTTAAAATTTATTTGGTTCATTTTTCTTACCATAATTCACATCTTTTTTACAAATTATTTAGTAAAAATAGATTTTAAAAAAGTACACATATGTATGGTTAATTTTCAAAAACAAAAAATCAAACGATTGAACTTAGGTTAAAATTAAATATGAAATATATGAAGTTATTAATATAGAATATATGGATGACATTATATTCATTACATTAATTAACAAATGCTCTAAACCTTATGTCCACCGACTAATAAAAAAAATTGGTTAAAACCAATGAAGGATTTTCTCGTATATGTATTGAAAAGCAAGAGGCTCGTAATTTAGTTAGTCTCCCATCGAAAATGTTAAAATCACTTCATGTACTAATTAATTTGTCATAGAAAAATATCACTCTTAGGTCTTAACCAATTTATCATTGACTATACATACAAAATTTCATTACTTCAATATCATTCTTAACTATAAAGACTAAATCATCATTACATATATCTTTAAATACTCCAAATATATATATATTATATTCCATATGCATTCCCACTAAATTTGTTAATCTATAGTACATTATTCTTTTCTATCTTTGACTTCTATTTTCTATCCATTGTTCTTTGATTTATATATATATAATTGGAGAAATTGAACCATGCAATAGGGATAGACACAAAGACAGAGAGTGGCATATTAGCTTTTGGAAATGTAAAGTGATTTCATGGATTCCATCTCCCTCTTTTTTTCTTTCTTTTTTTGTTTTTGAATTTTATGATTATTACCATTGAAAAGAAACTCTCTTTTTTAATTTGGCTACTTTCCTTTATTATGCCTACGTGTGAGTTTCAAAGAGAGAAAGAGAAATGTTTTTATTGGAACAATAATTGTGCTCGTGGTCGTCACATAGAGTTCTTCTTTGTTTGTTTATTAGAATTAATAAACAAAAAGTGATTTGATTAACCCTAAACAAATGGATTACACTAAAACAATTAAATGACTTAAGGAAGAGATTAAGAGTAATAATAAAGGTAGGGTTAGGATTATCTATAGAAAAAAGAAAAAACTAATGAATTGAAGCCAAAGACAAATTAGATTTTTTCTTTTAAAAAAAGGACCTTTTGCTTTTTTTTTTTTCCCCGTCACATAGTGAATTCTTTTCTCTCTTTCACTTTCTAAAAATTATTTCATTTTTCACAACTAAATTGGTTAATAAAAAGGTGACAAACTATGAGCTACACACTAACAAAAAGTTGCTTTATTATTATTATTATTATTTTCCTTTATAGTTCAAACAACAAACATACATCTTATTGGTTAGCTCATTGCCAAAGTCCAAAATAGTTGGCTATCATCAACATCATATTCTTAGAGGGTGCATTGGTTTGTTTGACTTCATATACAAGTTGAATTCATAAAAATAACCCTATATGATCATTAGAATTACACATTATATATATATTTATATCAAACAAGGTTCCATGTTGTGTGTAATATGCTGATCTAGAGGATGATATATATCCAATGTTTTTTTTAATTTACAAAACCTATCTAACATAAAATGAAATGAATGTAAAACCAAGACATTATCAAACTTTCAATGGTATATTTAATAGCTCTACGAGTTTAAAGTATTAAACCAACGTAAAATTGAAAATTCAACAACTCATTAGATGTGAAATCAAAAGTAATTTAAAGATTATATTATTTATTCCTTCACAAAAATTGAGATTTGAGAGATATATTTTTCACATAAATATAAAAACAAATTAAATTAGGTTAAAAATAAGAAAAATATGAAAGAGATAGAGTTGGAATTCCATGTTAGGGACCCAAAAAATTCCAACATTAAGAGATATATATCATAATGAGAATGGGGATGATGATGGTGGTGGTGGTGGTGGTGGGATGCAGCCCCCAATTGTTTACCACTATGCAATTAGATTAGACAAGTCTAAAAAGACTTAGAATAACATGTGGTAGAGGAATCAAACTTACCCCTCTTTTTCTTTTTTCTTTTTTTAATTTTTCTTTGTTAATCATGTGAAATATGCTCAAAATTTAACTTTAATCTTTCAACTTTTATAAAGTTCATCATACCAATGGGAAATTACTTTTCCCATTGTCTTTTCTTTTAATTTGTTTCTCATTTCCCTTTTTCTTGTTACATGGGAGAACCACCCATTGTTGGCGTAAAATTAATATGCTCAATGGTCTAGAAATTGAAAGATAATTTTGAATCGCTTGATTGGTTTTAAGATAGTTTTCATTCTCTCGTTTTGAATAAGCTTCGTTATGACCATCCAAGTTTAATTTTTCATTTTATTTTACATTATATAGGGTGGGAGATTGGATTTTTAACCTCGAACAGAATAGTCCGAACTTTTATGTCGGTTGAACTATGCTCATATTTGTTACTTTTTATTTATTTTTTTCCTCTCTAGTCCAAGTTTCACAATTTTGCATAATTAAAAGTAAGAAGCAATAGTCTATTGACTTCTGTGGAAAGTTTTTAATATTACGATAGTACTTAATCTAAGCTTTCGTAGTACTAGAAAACCATATAAATCTAGATTTTAATGTATTATATACAAGAGCGATTCTCATGAACATTTTAATCACATCTCATCATTGTATACATTATTTGCTCGATCTGTTCGACTTAAAAGCTACGGGTGAGAAACTGTGAACATTTCATGGTGTATACTTGCAAGATTGATGAGAAAATAAAATTCACAATTTTAAAGGAAAACTAATATAGCATAAATTATGTATTGGTGTTATGTTAATATGGATATAAATCAAAAGTGATGGTATTAATGAAAGAACAAAAGAGGCCCTAAATCACATACAAAACAACAACTACAAATTGCTGGTTAGCTTAGATATTATGTAAAAAAAAATTATTTATTAATAATGGAACAACGAAGTAGTTGCCAACTTGAACATAACTAATCAAATCAAGGTATTAAAGATTTGAATCCCACACCCATCCTTCTATTTCCATTAATATGTAGTTTAAGGTTAAGCTTTTGCCATCCTTTGATTCCTATTCAATGTGAATCTATAGTTTTCTTTTTTTCGTAATGGAGACACCAAACCATCGACATTTATAATGATAACGGATGTCTTAATTCACTTAACTATATTCGTTCGGAAGCACACCCTATTAATCGCTAAAGCAAAAGTTTTTCAATGTAGCTATCCAAGCATTAGCTTTCACCACACTATTATTCGATTCCTAACATTCGGGGGTCTAGAAAGACAACGAAATGAAACAGGATATGTAATATGAGAAACAGTAAGCAGCCATATTGCATTAGTCAAAAAAGCAGGCAGACAATCTTTATGGTAATATAATTATGAGCATAAAGCCTCATTTTCCAGCTATATTCAGACACATACATCTAACTTTAAGATATTAATTGTAATTATACCCAAACACATGCATTTGTTATCACAAATATTTAGTATCTATAACGACTCAAATTGGTTGGAATAACTTTGTGATGTGAACTAGTGGGTATGGAGTACTGTCTCAGTGTCAAAGCCCATAGGTTTGACCAATAAATCTTGGTTGGACAAGCCAATTTGCATCTTAATCCAAACTTTAAACTCAAACCTTCACTCCTAATACTCCTCTGAAGTTGGCTTTGCTAATCAGAAATGAAGACTTGAAGTTATAAATATCCTAAATTTGTGCAGTTCTTCCTCAGATATAAGAAAGAATTTGAGTGTGGATGTAATATAGATAATCTAATGGGGGAAAGACAACTTTACATAATTAAAAATCTTCAATACCTGAAGCCAACTTGTCTAAACTCCCTATTTTGCCACAGGCAGTGCCCTGCTATGGATATGGAGTCCCAGCTCATCCTTTCAACGCATGGAATCACATTTTCACCTAATCTTCAGATCTTGGAAGGATTAGGAGGTGAGCTGCCTAGATCTCGTTTATAACCGTATTTGGTTTTTGGCTTTTTGTATTTGAAAATTAGGCCTATGGACCTTACTTCTACTTATTATTGGTTTCTTTGTTCTGTGGTCTATAGTTTAAGATGGTTCTCGAAAGCAAAATCAAGTTTTGAAAACAACAAAAAGGTGTTTTTAAAAGAAAAATTTCTTTGTTTTTTGATTTTTGGCTAAATAAATTAAATATTTACTTTAACCATGATCAAGAAATTGTGAGAGTGATCGCAAACTTCAAAAACCAAAAACCAAAAACCATTTGTTATCAAACATGGCCTTAGCTATTGAATAAACCTTTGAACTTGTAGGAAAAGCATAAAAAGAGAGATTTACTGAAGCAAGGGTAAAGAAGGATAAATGGTTCATTCTCTAGGCTTTTCAAGAGTAATTGAGGGGTTATTTAGGGGTTAGGTTCCACTGAAGAACACACCTAGAACTTAGAAGCAAACAAAATGTCAATCCACACTCCCAGTGCAATGAGAAAATTTCTAGTTTCTACAATACCAAGATTAAAAAAGAAACAAAAAACATCAGTTATCAAAGACACTGAAAATGTGAAAGGCTACTACGAGTATCAGACCCAGAACAAGATGACAAACATTTGATCAACATTCAGACAAAATTTGAGTAATCACTAACAGCTCAAACCCAAAAATATGCAGTCTGAATTCAGTTTTATATGTTCATAACCATTTGTAGATTCCACGTGCTTGATAGATCGAAAAATAGACCAAACTGCTCTGTTTATAAGAAACCATCAATTTCAAAGTAAAATAAGCCTTGATGAACATTCGGAAACACCACTAAACTACGCAGCTCTAGTTCATTTTATAACCAAAATTCATTACTCCAAATTTAGAAATAGATCGAGTGTCTATTGATCATTATCAAAAAAGTGACGGAAAGTAAAAACAAAGCTGTAATTCCTCTAAATCTTCTGCATGCTTTCGTACAAGATTCAAATAAGAAAAACCCAGAAGAACAAGGAGAACACATTTGGTTTTGAGATCAAGTAGTAGATATCAGGTTGACGAGTATTTTACCTGAGGAATAAGCGGCCTCTTCGTGTTACTCCTCCTCCATTGATGAGATGAATTCGAGCAGCAGCGTACAACGGCCATTAACATCATCTCGGGGCCCGGCGCCAAGGATACATCTTTTCATGAAATGTAAATTTTTTTTCCTTTCATTTAAAATGAATTTTCGAGTTTTCATATCATTTTTTTTAAAAATGAAGAAATTTTGATAAGCCAAAAATTAAAGAAAGTGATACTTTATTGTTTAGATTAAATTATAAGTTTAATCTATAAACTTTTATTTTTATCTTTAGCCTTCCGGCCATTCTAATTTTAAAAAAGTAGCAAATTATTATATGTGATTGACTTTTATGTTAACATGTAATCATACTAATAATTTTGTATCCAATTGTTTTGTAAAAATTTGGACCATGTCATTTTTGTGCGGGGCATGATAATCTTCTTAGCATTGTTTCAATTTTATAAGAGGGACGTAATTATAATTAGAAGCAATTTTAGAAATAATAATTAAATATATAACAATATTAAAAAAATATAAATATAAAAATACAAATACTCATATGATCTATTAGTGATACAAATTAAAGACAAATTTAGATAGATTTTGCTAGTAAAAAAATATTAAATATTACTATATACTTAATTATTTTAAATCTAATCATAATGTTTGCAACTATAGAAAAATTTTGTTTGACTTCAAAGTATTCACATTGCTGAGTATGGGCACTAAAGTAATAATATGTCATGTAGTTGAACCACATAGTAGCACAAAAAAAATGAACATAATAAGTGTTATGAAGAAAGTGGCCTGAAGTTTGGGCCTAAAACGGGGCTCAAATAAGAGATGGTTAATGGGCCCATTGAAAGCCCATGGAACGAGAAATTTATGGACAAGTCCCACCCAACAACCATTAATGAGAGACAAATGGAGAACATGGAATATTGGAATGGAAGAGTATAGATTCTGTTAATAATCTCACTATCATCTTTTTTTTTTTCTTCTAAACCATTTCTCTAAAACCACCAACTTAACCAATGTTATATCTTTCAACATCCTTTGATTCCTAACAACCTGAGAAAGAGAGGCACAAGTCACATAGAGAAGTCTAAATTGAAAGAGACAGAAGGGAAGGGCAGAGAGGGGGAAAGAAAAGAAAAGAAAAGAAAAGAAAAAAAAGTAAAAAAAAACCCACAATTTTCAACTAAAACATCATATGGCAACGAGGAAAAGGAAATGCAATTCCAGTTTAGTTACCCTCATCACAAATACTGTTCTTGTATCCTTGCTCTGTTCTCTTCCCACCATAACCTTGCGTGCATTTCACCGAACTTTTCTCGACTGAATCAAAACAAATCGAACGAAGTCAGTTTTTTTTGCAGTAAATAAAAAATAAGATGATTCAGAACACAAACCATGACTGTAATTTCCAGCTTAAGGTGCCAAAATGAACATAATTGCAGGTATATCTATTTTATCCAACTCAAAAAAATGAATAGACTTCAGTTGTTTAAGAACATGCTCCAAAAGTAGTTTAAGAGCCTAGATTGTGTACCAATTTATCAAACTGTGTCTAATTTCTAAAACGTTTTTTGGGGTCCTGTATGAAGAGTGTAATAGTAAGAAACAAGACTATCTCAATGTAATTGACCCATAATATTCATTAAATGTGGAAAACTGTTAGTCATATTGTGATGACTGCCTGTAGAAGATTTCTACAAAATGGCAGCGAGGAAAAGGAACAGTTTTTTAATATATTTATTCTCATTACGAATATTCAATACCTGAAACGAATGCGTCTCAGCTCCCTCGAGCCACCTGGCAAAGCTCGGATAGTGATGTATACTCCGGGTTCATCCTCCTCGATCCATTCAGTCTCCAAGTCACTAGCATTACTTACAGAAAGATCTTCTGACTGATCTCCCTCGCTGGTCCTAACAGAACCATCTACAGATGATGTCTCAGTTTTTGCGTCGTTTGTGCTGGAAGGTTTAATGGATGAAGCTAAACCACCTAAATCATAGCAACGAGGGGGTTGGTTAGGACGGTGATCGAATGATTCTGAAGACGAGTTTCCCAGTGGTCGATTCGTGATTTGAGGAAGCCGCTCGTTTGTCAAAGGTGGGGTAGCAGGGCTGTCCTTGGCTGATTGAATCTTCGAGTCCTATAATGGAATAGGATTCATGAACCATGTAACAAAAATCTACAATCAATGCAAAACGTAAATTTGCTGAATCAAAGAGATTATAGGTATCTTCACGTGTAATTTTGATACAGTTAAATCACTTTAGTAACTTTCAAAACAATTTCAAAGCATGCTTTTAATTATTCAAAATCAATTTCTATGGTATAAAAAATTGTGTGGACAAATGTAAAACCAAAGATGATTCTTTTTTAAGAGATTTTAAACACGAAAAAAGTGATTTTAACCATTCCACAATCACAATCGTGTGTGTCATGTATCACGACTATAATTAGTATGGTGCTCGAAACTAACCTCGTCTTCTGATCGTGGAGGGGATGGTGGGAGGGGAACAGCTTGGCTGTTGAACCGCTGCACATTATACAATTCCATAACCTTCTCATAATTTTCAGCCCACCATCTCTGAGCTTGCCATTTGTTGAACAATTCACGGCTGAATGATGCAAGAAAACGAGGCTTAGCAAACAATCAAGCAATTACAGTATGTTCTCGTACATTTAAAACATTTAAATTCATGATTCATAAACACACGAGCATGAAAAAGAAGGAAATGAAGCAAAATATATAAATCCCACCTAAATCACGAGACTCCCACCTCCTAAGCATATTTTACAGGATAATGTAATTACAGAACAAATTGGGAAGCAATCTGAAGAAGTCTCATTGCACCAGACAACAAACTATCTAACCATTTTCACTTTCTGAAACTTCATCTTAAACAAAACTAAAGAAATTAGTAAGACAAATGACCTCAGTTTACAAAGAAATAGTTGTTCTGTGTTAAATCACATGGTCGACCTAAAAGTTCAAGCTGATATAGTATGAAAAATTGCTTAAATCTTTATTAATGCCTATTTTTTTCAGGAGTAAAAGTGACTAAGAGTTTAGATAATTCTACTTTATTACCCATCGTTTGAATCACCAATCAATCCAAAAGTTGAAGTATGAGTGTTAGAGTAAATTTAACTTTGTACCAATATTTCAAGTGAGTCCAAACCTTGACCGACACAAGCTGACAAACAAGTGATCCACTTCCAGACAAATTGGTATCTTGAGCAACAGTTTAATTACAGATAATTTTACCTGAAACGAATCCTTTTGAGATCGTTTCCTCCCTGTGGAAATGAAACGAAAGTGATGAGCACGCCAGGCTCCACTTGGGCAACCCATTCCTTGGGTTCGTCTTCTTCCATGAAAACAATCTCAGTTCGTCCACTTCCCGAAGCTGGAGTTCCTTCCCCACTTGACAGAGCTTTCAACCTACCCTCCATTTCCTTTCCCCATTGCCTTGGCGTGGAATTTGAACTCCCAGTCCGCTTGTATGAACAATGAAACCTCGCCGAATCTGATGCAGAATCAGATTCTGCATATTTATACTTGCGGTTATCACTTGATGAACCTGAACATGGCTTGCAGTTCTTGTAAGCTCCGGAGGCTTTCAGAGCGATATCCTTGATCTGAAAGTAGAAGGTAAAAATTCCAATCATAAACATCAATTTCACAGTAAAATGAGGTTCCAAGAATGTCAATAACAATACGGAAAACGTCAATTTCACAATAATTCATTGTCCGGCTTCTTTCCCCCAACTTTCAAAATCGAATTCCTCCTCCATTTCGATTCCCGAGAAATTGAAAGAAATTGGTGGTAGAAGAGAAAATTACCCTCAAAATTGTGCAGCAACAGACTCCATTTCCTTGAAATTTTCAGGAAATAGAAACAGAAAAACACAGAATCGAAAATGTTTACCTGAGCAGTGAGAGCCTTGATTGTTTGTTTAGTCCTCGGTGTAGCAATGGAATCCTCTCCTTCCTGCTGGTGCAGAGATCCATTGTTGAGCTGCTTCGAACAGGCTATACACGTCAACATCTCTGGTACAGAAAGCAACAATCCAGCTAGGGAATGGAAGAAAAAAGGCACACCGAGTTCGAGAAGCTCAGTGACTGTGCAGAATCACAAGATCTTGTCTGTTATCAGCTAGAACGAGATAAAAAAGAAAGTAAACTCAAATCGAAAGGCCTAAGGAATACAGAATAATAAAGTGAGGCCGAATAAAGCAGTAGAATCAAAAATAAACAAAGAAAGAAACAAAAAAAACAGAAACGAAAAGCAAATAGAATGAATGAAGAGAAGTATTCACCAGTAATAACAGCTTACGGATTAGAGAGGACAAGAAAAAGGCAAAAGATTGAGTTGGAAAACGATCACGTCGAGCAGTCGCTTTCCATAACTTTCAATCAGGACCCGTAGAAAGAGAAAAAAAAAACAGATTATGAAGAAGAAGAAGAATGAGGAAAAAGTCGATTGGATTGGAAGTAATCGAATCGATTTGGAATCGTCGGGATTAGAGAAAGAGGGTTTCTACGCTACAAAAGAAACTTTAAATACACAAAACTCATCAGATTCTTCCTTCCTTCCTTCCTTCCTTCCTTCAATCGCATTCATTCATTCGCGCAGGCTTTAATCTTCTTTTTGCTTTTTCGCTTTTTCGTTTGTGATGATCAGCGTGAAAGCCAATTACGAGGAGTGAAATGCACTCAATGGTTTCTTCATCTTCTTCTTCGTTCTTCTTCCTCTGGTTCTTCTTCTTCTTCCTCTTCTTCTCTCTCTGTGGACCATTGAGATTTGGGCTGCAGCAGCGTACAGAGACAGAGCCCTACCCTCCGTAACGCTCGTTTCGACGCGGCGCGGCGTAGCGCAGAGCCGGCCTATGTGGCTAGGTTTTCAATGTACGCAGCCGAATGCCGCCGCCGCAGCTGTAGAGAGAGAAAAAGAGAGACGTTTTTGTGTTTGGGAATTTGATATGATTCACTCACGAGGTTGGTGCCCCCACTCACGTGCGGTACCAACATTTTTTGGATCCAAATAAATTCTAAAGTAAATATTAATTATTATTATTATTTTTTTTTTAGTCAGATTTTAATATTTGACATTTTTATTTAAGAATAAACTGTCAATTGTATTATGAACAATAATTCATACCTCTCATTTTACATTTTTATAAATTATAATTTTAAACTAATAATTTTTAATAGTGAATATAAATATTAGTTGAATTTATTATTTTAACTTGCTCTTGCCATTTAAAAGTTGATATATTTTTCAAAATATTTATAAAATATGGTAAAAATTTAAATTTATAACTGATAAAATTTTATTGGTATCTATCATTAATAGAATATAAGAGTATGTGTAACATTATACATGTAAGGTTTGAAAAATGCACAATTTTTTGTTTAATGTTTAATAAAAGTTAGAGTAATTACAATTTTTAATATTTTCGGAGTTGATAATTAAGTGTATAATTATATTTTAAGAAGTTTATGGAGAACTAAAATATATCATTGATAACATTTTTAGATCTTATGCTCCTCTATTAGCTAGGCAATGCTCAAAACTCATTGATGGACACAAGTTAAAAGGTAAAAATGGTTTTTGAGATAATTGAATTAAATTAATTAAGAAATAAGTAGGTCAAAGATCGATTTTAACATCTAGTAATTTTGAAGGTCATAGTCATCTTGACATCATTATCGTTACACACAATTGAAATTACAAGCCCAAATCTTATGCTCCAAATGAGAACTCTACCCATATTTCATATGTTTAACTGAACTAAATATTTTTTATATTAACTTAGACATTAGAGTGTTTTCAACGTGACACCAAATCAACTGTGACACTCTCACATAAGTTAGTTCGAATTAGAAACACTTATAAAAGTTTATGCGTAAGTCTCTCGAGCCAACATAACCTATGCCTTATATTTGTTAAACTTAGAAATGAGAGACAAAATAAAATAATAAACCTTGTAATTCAATTAAGGAAATTATAATCATAAAGCCCCATCCCATTATACTAAAAATAATTATTATTACTATGAAGTGATGCAAACAAAATAAATTAACGTTAAAATGAAGAAATGGAGAAGAGATTGGCTGTCATTTTGGCAGTAGTGAGGAGGAATAGGCTCAAACCTCCGAGCCGTTTAGGAACCGAGCCGACTTGGCTCAATCTTCACTTCCATGCAAACACCAAAGGGAATGGAAACCCAAGCACTGTGCGCACCGTTTTTGTCGCTAGTTGTGTTTTTGACCTAAATCCAAAATATCCATTTTTTTTTTTTAATTTCATCTTTAATTTTCATAAATTCATGTTTTTGTTACATTTTTATTATTCTTGAATTAAATTTTATTTAATCTCTACGTTTACCTTTTTCGTTTTGTTACATTTATTCCATTGTTATTTATTAACTATTTATCTAAAAATAATAATGTTATGAATTTTTAATTTACTCTAACAATGATGCTGAATTAGTGAAAATTGGTTTAATTATAATTAATTTAATTATTCTAAATTAATTTATAAAAGACCAACTAAAAATTTGAGTTTAGTTTGTATTTTAGTCTCTACCTTTCAATTCGCTATATTCAATAGTAGGTGACGATTTTATTAAGTTTTGGTGATTTCTATTTTTAAATATTATTTTACCAAGCAAACTTTGATATTTTGCATCAATGTTTATTTTGTAATTAGCATTAATGTAATAACGTTTAAATATTTCAAAGTTAAAATTTTGATTTTGATTTATAAAAACGATGAGAAAATATTAAAATTTAATTGATAGATATGAGATGTTTGAGGCAAGGAGTAAGTTATTATAATTTGATTATAATAGTTTATGTTTATAGAGTAAATTATTTTAGTATATGTTATAATAGTATATATTTGGTACATACATTATTTTAGTTTGATAAGAAAACAATACAATACTACGGTATATTGAGAGTTTTAAAATAATGTTTACTATAGTTAATTGAAGACTTGTAAATAGTATTTAGCAAAAAGTAGTTATTGCAGTCTTAGATAATTTTTGTCTCAAATAGCCCCTAACACTCTAAAAGTAAAAATTTGAGGTAATAAGTAAAATAAATCGAAATAAAACATAAAATTGCCCATAATTAAAATGAAATTGTAACTTAAATACTAAAAATATAATATTTTGAAATACAAATCGAGAGTGTTGGACTCCTAATTTGAATTGGATTAAAAAACTCGTTGTTTAATTAATACATTTATAAATATAATTAATTATGGACTTGGAGGTGTAGAAATATATTTATGGGAATATTAAAAAGGATGGAATAATGAAAATGAGGAGAAAAGGGCGAAAGCAATAGGGCAACAGAAAGCATGTGAGATTGGAGCGCATTCGTTTGGAGTATTGGTGTTTGGTTCGTGGTCGTCCCCTACTCGAGGAATACGGCGTGTTTGGATGTGGCCGTAACTTGTCCCTATCCCAGACAAACAAAAACCTGTCACAATAATAATAATCATAATAATAATAACAATAATAATAATAATAATAATGATAATATGGATTTTCTCTACCTTCTCTACCTATGCATATATATATATTTATATATATAACAATGATACTATATGTACCATCATGTCATCTCAATGTTTCCTACTAACCCAAATCACACCAACAACATTCTATCCATTTTTCTTAGTACACCTTAATAATTATTAGTATTTTCAATACAAACATCCCCCCTCCATATATATTATATCATTAAATTATATTACAATGAATATAATCCACCGCCTATATTCATTTGCAAGTTGCAATCTTAATATATGTTGATGTCAAAAATTGGATGGAGGAGAACATATATGACCTTGTGTTGATAATATTAATGATAAATGTGTGTAATTTGAAAAATAAGTTTGATGTGTCAAAGTCGTAGATGGAGAATAAGTTAGAAGTTTTAGTTGTCTCGTGTGAAGTTATAATGATGTATTTATGAAAGATTTAATGTAAGGTTTACTTAATTATAATAGAATTAAGATATGAGTTTTTTCTTGTTTCGGATATGCTAGAATTCAATTTTATTTTATCTTATCGTTTTATTATGTTTTAGTTATTTTGTTATGTTTAAATTCATCTATAACAATATCGATATTTTTCATAAATGTTTCAACAGTACTATTGAATAAAATTTATTAGACTAATATTTTTTTCTCTCCATGCAAAAGAAAATACATAATACACATTGTGTTAGAATATAGCATTATAGAAATACAATTAATTCATATATATATATATATATATATGATCTTAAACCCACATAAGGTATTAACTTAGTAGTGATTTGTTTTTTCTTTAGACGAACTTATATATAAGTTGACATTTATACACATTATATTATACATTTTGTTAGAAAATAATACTACAAATTAAATATGAAATTTTTAGAATTTAAGCTTCTAACCTATAAAAAAAATTATAAATATAAAGTTTAATAGATAAGCCGTCATTAAGTTGACTTTAAATAAGTAATTAAAAACAAAACAATCAATATAACGTAATAATCTTTGGATTGTTTTAAAATTGAAACCACAATACGTTACTTGTTTTAAATAATTAAATTAATTTAGAGTCTAAAATCATTAAAAATTGCAATTTTTTGAACTTTAGAATAATGATGAATTTGCTTTTATATACATATGTGTATATATATACAATCTTTAGTATCTTATTGATTAAGAAAAGTAACACATGATAACGAGGCTTTTGTTTGGAGTGACAAGCGTGAATTATGTATTTTCAAATTGGATAAAGTCATAAAAATAAAAGTTTATAATAATGTGTTTCATACACTCCATTAATATAAAACATGTAAAATTAAGTCATAAACTTTATATTATAAAATGAAGAATAATTGGGGAGACTAAGATTAGATTATTACAAAGTGTATATAGTAATGCTTAATTAACTTTTTGGATGTCTCCTTGCAGGCTAAGGTTGGAATTTATGTAGACTAAAGGGATGGAGTGTTTGTGAATTTCTAGGCAATGGGGTTTTTATTATTTTGTAGTGTTAATGATTATTATTCATAAAAATTACAAAAAGCAAAAACTTTAGGACTTTAGGACTTTATGCTTTGCTTGCATTTGGTAAGGTTAAGTATGTGAAAAAGGTGATGAGGGTTGTCCAAAGTGATATAAAGAAATGAACTTTTTGCTTTTGGAATATCAACTGCCTAACTCACTAGATATTGTATGTTTCCTTCTTTGGATTTTTTGATGCATTTAATTTAATTTATGTATATAATTAACATAAAGTACTAAATATTTTAATTTACTTTTAATTTTAAATAAATAACACAGTCCAAAACCCACATTTTAGCTAATTAAAAAGTATACAATAAAAAGAAGTTAACTCAATACTATATGTTTCTAACACATTATGAAAAAATGTGACCTTCTTATTTAGGTATAGAATAAAGGTTAGATATTTCGCAATATACTTTCATCTCAATCATAATTTTGAAGCTCTCCATCGCAATTCTTTGTTTATAATTTTTTGTTTGCAAATCAAAATCTATTAACATCGGAAAAAATACAGTTTTTTTTCTTTGAAATGTCTATTCTTTTTGTTATTAACGAAAAGCATGCACAAGTCAATTTCAATCGTTTTTACTCAAACAAATCTTCGTATACTCATCGATACGAAATACTAAACCATTGTTTGTTCTTGTTTGACCTCTAACCAAACTATATAAAACTCACTATTCATATTCACGTAAACCATCTTCTTTCTTGCTAAAAACAAAAATCTTCCCAACAAACAAACATTACGATAGTTGCATTTGATATGATTGATTTTGACACTTTACACAAACGCTTATAAACGATATGGATAGATGTTCAAAAGAAAAGTTGCAAAAAAATATCCATAAATAGTTACCATTATACCCTTAAACCTTCAACCCCTCAAACGTTAAAATCAGACTCTCAAACTTTAAGAGCGTATAAATTATGTTAATTGTATAAGTTTAATGTTGAACTTTTACAATTATTATAAGTTCAAGGGCCCAGTTTTTACATGTCATTACAACTACCATCATACTTTATCGGGATGATTTTTTATGTTTTGGGATAGTTTCAAATATGTTAATTATATTCAAAATAATTAAGTATACAGTAACATTTTAAAAAGTTTACAAATATAGCCAAATTTATTAAAGTCTATCACTATCACTATCACTGATAGTAATGAATAATCAATTATAATTTTGTAATGGCAGTTCCAAAAAAGCGCACTTCTATATCAAAAAAACGGATTCGAAAAAATATTTGAAAAAGCAAAGGGCGTCGGGCAGCGTTGAAAGCTTTTTCACTAGCAAAATCTCTTTCAACGGGTAATTCCCAAAGTTTTTGGAGGGACAAATCAAATAAATACTGAAAGATTGGAATAATCTGAATTGGTTTGACTTATCACTATCACTGATAAATCATGTTGCAAATATTTATCTATCACTGATAGATAATAATATTCTATCTGCGATACAAGTCTATCACTGATATATTTTATTATATTTGCAATTTTTTTTAACAACGTTGCTATATACTTAATTATTATTCATAAAATTGTCATCAATTATAATTAATCATAGTTTAAGAATTTCATATAGAAAAGATTAGGGTTAAAATGGTAATTTAATTAAAATTCAAATATTGTCCTCATCGACCCTCTAATTAAATAATTTGTTAAAATAGTGAGTAGGTTTAGGTTTCGGTGTACATAAACACGATTATTATCGTTGTTATTAAATTATGAAAATGCTTAATTAAAATAATTTAATACAAAAAAGTTAATTTTAATTAATACAAGTGCTTTTAAGAAGTCAGCCCCAGCAATCACATGCAATTGTATTTGGTGTAGGTGTGGAGGAAGTTGTGGACATAATTTTGTAGACTTCTTAAATGGAATTAGTATATTTATTATTTTAATTTATGGTTACTAATTAAATTAAATTATTAGAATGAAAAATGACAAACAACAAAAAGAAAACAATTGATATAAATGAAAGCCATTGTAAATTCAAAACTTCTCTCTATTTGGAAAACCCTAACCCAACCAATAATTTTTAATGAATTTTTAATCACATCATTATTTTAGATTCATTCTTATAAATTTTTTAAAAGAAAAATATGCTAAATAATAAATATATTGTTTTTTAAATAATTTATACTAATGGTAAAATTTGACTTAGATGAATAAATTAGAGTAATTTACATTGACGTAACAAAAGCCTGAAATATTTACGGTCTGTAATCTGTATAACAAAAATAAGAAAAACTCATGACGAGTGATTATTTTTTCGCAAATTTCATATATGTTCTTGTGATTTATTAATCCTGGGGCATCCCACTGAAATTAAGATATGAGATCGAATAACTAAATACATAAATCTTTCATTCTGGGATATCTTGGGGTAAAGTATGTTCAATATCGAATAAAATAAAGACACAGTTCTTTCATTCAGAGCCATCTGCGTGCAATTAAGGTTTTGGATCGAATAACTAAAGGCATAAGTCTTTCATCTTGGGGCAATGTATGTTCGTTATCATGTATCAAAATCTACACGATCGTGTATCGCGCGTGTGGCCGATTTATCACGTGTTAACATAGATAAGATTTATCACGTGTTAACATGGATAATTTTGGTACTTTATCTTATAGGTCTGTGGATTTTTTTTCGTTTTCAAAATTGTTCAAATGTAAATATTTTGTTGGTTTATTATATTTTTGAAGAAAAAAAACTAATAAATTATGTGAATATTAAAATTCTTCGATGATAAACTTAAATAACATAAAACTTAAAAAAGTTACAAGAAAGAAAGTTTTAAATTCTCCAATTTTAAGTTTTCTAGAAGGGGTCTCCTTTAGCTTTACAATAATAAATTTTAATCAAATCTTTTTCTTTTTCCTCTTCTTTTACAAATAGGCTAAGTATATATTTTAGCCTATAGTTCTTTTAATTTAGTTGCTATTGTTATAAAGTTTTGCTTAGTCAATAAGTTATGAAATTTAAACGAGGTAAAACGTAACTCAAATTGATTACAATATTTATAGCACCATTTATTAGTCTCGTGTTTAAATTTTCACATTTATTTTAACTTTTAGATAACACATATTAAACAGTACTTATAATAAACAACAATTTTATGAATAATAATCAAGTTTATGACAACATTTTTAAAAAAATTGCGACCACAACAAATTTTATCATCGATAGAAGTTTATAGACCATCGAATAGAATTCGATATACCTACAATTTAATTTTAAATGCTACTATATATATATACCAATATTTTGATTTTGATTTGATATATTTGTAATATTCCTATATTAAATGTAATTATAATGGATATCAATTTTAAGAATAATAATTAAGTATATAACATTTTAGAAAAGTTATAAATATAGCAAAGTCTATAAACGATATATTTTTATTGTGATTTATGAGTGATAGATCAATATTTTTAATATAATTTATTAGTAATAGATTTTAAATTTTTTTATTATATTTATAAAATTTATAAAATAATTATTATATACTTAATTATTTTGAATCTAATTATTCTTTTTTCATACTAAAATTGCAAAATTGGCGATACCAAAGGATAATCAAACTGAACTTCTCTAAAAGCCCAAGTGCTTCCTTTCTAATAAAGAGATGGAACTGTGCCCTAAGACCCAATAGATAGACGCTGGCTCGCTTCATGGCTAGAAGTAGATACTAACTCGACCTACGTAATGGGCCGGTTTCACATGGCCCAATTGATACATAGCGACGTTCAAACAATAAATAGAACAAATAAAATAAAAAAGTGACATTCTCAAAATAAAATTGAATCATACAATAACTTATTGTTCACAATAGATTTTTGGAGAAATATAATTCGTAAAATTAAAATTTGTATGTTGTTTTCTCTCACATACAAATTAAAACTTATAATTTCTTGGTATTTGATATTCGTAAAGTTCGTGAATGCAAGTCTATTTGAGCTTGAACAAGTTTTTAATATTCAAGAAAAATTTAGTATTCTAAGTCTTAAATCTTTGTGATTTTAAAGTCGATAAGAACTTGAAAGCTTTTAAAAAAAGTTTTAATTTTCACTTTCTTATAACTTCAATTATTCATAGTTCCAATTCTTCCTTGGACTTGGGAACCCTAAATAAGAAATCTCTAATTTTCTTCTATATATATATATATGTATATTAAAAGAATAATGGTAAATAATAAGGATAATATAACTTTTGAAAAAGAAGGGGGAAAGTTGGAGGTTATATAAAGGAATTATCGAGAAGTAGGATAATGAAGGCATCACATCTTATTACATTTTTCCGTAAGGACAATACGACGACGTACGCGTGCGAGTCACACATGTTTCACGTTCTGGGGCCATGGGACATTGGAAATTAAAATCCAGTGCAGTTGCGCACACGAAAAAAAGAACGGTCCTCCACAATCACGTCTCTGAATTAGCCAATCAAAATCCATAAAAAAATATATAAAATAAACAAAACAGTTATCCCAATAAAACACAGCCACGTAATAAAAGGAAGAAAACGATTGAGTCAAAATCTGAAAGCAATAGCAAACACGTAGAGCCAGCACAGTTTCGTTTCTTCGCCATAATTTTGCTATCTTGCTTAGCTAGTCGGCAGCTCCTCCTGAGATCCGACCCGCCATTGGTTAGATAAGCTAGAGCTTCTGTTTGTAACTGCAAAAATTGACGACAAAGCTTCCATTTCATTTCCAAGGAAGTCTTTCGGTTATTTCTCTTTTTAAAACAGCGTTTTCTTTAGCTTTTTTAGGTATTTTTTTTAGCTTTGAATTACCGCTGTTTGTTTGCCCAGAAAAGCAACTTTTTCCTGGTGGGAAAGATACATTCCTTCTTGTTCATTACATTAGATTTTTTATTTACAGATTTTTTGGGTTGTTGGGATTTCGTTATCTTGATTGTTTTGCTTCTTATTGTCTGTTTCTGAGAGAACTTTGATGGAAATTTTGGTATGAAGAATTTCAACTTAGAGGGTGTTGTAGAGATGGTTAATTTGTGAAATTTTAGTTAGAGGTTCTGTGATTGAGTATTGCTAAATATGTCTTTGATTCGTCGGAGAAAGGGGGCGGAAAAAGATCCCAAAATTCAGAAGGATGAAGACGAGGATAAGAAGGAGAAGGTTAGCGGAAAAGTAAAGGAAGTTAAGGCAAAGAAAAAGTGGTCGTGTGTGGACAGTTGTTGCTGGTTTGTTGGGTGTGTTTGTACGACATGGTGGCTCTTGTTGTTTCTGTACAATGCGATGCCTGCATCATTGCCTCAGTATGTGACAGAGGCGATTACGGGACCGTTGCCGGATCCCCCGGGTGTCAAATTGAAGAAAGAGGGGTTGAAGGCGAAGCACCCTGTGGTGTTTGTGCCGGGAATTGTCACCGGTGGGCTTGAACTTTGGGAAGGCCATGAATGTGCAGAAGGTTTATTCAGGAAGCGTCTGTGGGGTGGCACATTCGGTGAAGTGTATAAAAGGTATTTGATAATATGACCCTCCTCTGTACCTTTGTTTTTATGGTTTAATCTTTTCACGTTTGGTTGTCTAATTGTCAGAGTTTTATAAATAGTGATAGGTTTTAGTAGTTCTTCTACATGAATTGAAGATTGATATACAAGAGCTACATCCTATGAGGTTTTAAGGTCATTGATGTATTAGAATATCTAAAGTTGTGGTTACTGGTTGTCGTCGACATATTATGAATTCGTCACGAGGGTGATATTTGCAATGAACTTCTTTGATGATGTGCCCATTCAAAGAAATTGTTGCCATGCCGGTTGGTTTTATATAACTGAATTTGGTATTCTTGTTGAACCTTTTCCCTTGCAGACCTTCTTGCTGGGTAGAGCATATGTCATTGGATAATGAATCTGGATTAGATCCTCCGGGAATCAGGGTCAGGCCTGTCAGCGGGCTTGTTGCTGCTGACTATTTCGCTCCGGGTTATTTTGTGTGGGCAGTCCTGATTGCTAACTTGGCTCGTATTGGATACGAGGAGAAAACTATGTATATGGCTGCATATGACTGGAGAATTTCATATCAGAACACAGAGGTAAATCATTTGGTGGAATACAATTTTATACTTGATAAACATATCATCATTTTCCAGCTGAGCAAGTTGTTCCATTTTTACCATTACTAACTGTTTGTAATTTCTTGTTAATTACATAAATTCTCAAATGATGTAGGTTAGAGATCAAACTCTCAGCCGAATAAAAAGTAACATAGAATTGATGGTTGCTACCAATGGTGGAAAAAAGGCAGTGATAATTCCACATTCGATGGGTGTTTTATACTTCATGCACTTTATGAAGTGGGTTGAAGCTCCAGCGCCAATGGGTGGTGGGGGAGGACCAGACTGGTGTGCTAAACATATAAAAGCAGTTATAAATATTGGTGGACCTTTTCTAGGTGTTCCCAAAGCCGTTGCTGGGCTTTTCTCTGCTGAAGCCAAGGATATTGCGTTTGCCAGGTCTCTATCGCTTTAATTCACTGTAGTTGGGTAATTTGGCTGTTTTGTATACGCCTATGTGTTTCCATGGTTAGGGAAGAAAATTCCTACTTCTACAGTCGGTTCGGCTCATGTACCTTGTCCTTGAATTCATAAGTACGGAAGTTTTCTAGGGTGGAGTTGTCTAGGTTAATTAGTAAGTCTTCACCTGCTTTTATGCCACAAATCCTCGGCTATAGCAAGCTATGTCACTCCTTAGTCTATGCCAATGGTTATAAGGCTCTAATTCTTAGCTTGTGGATTTCTCCTAGTGTGGCTAGATGAACTTCAAGTCACAATCATTTCCAATTTTGTTAAATACCTATGATTTTTTTAATCATATATGCAGTACACTTTGGAGTACTTTTTTTCAGTCAGAAGGCTGCTCTGTAAAATAAAATGCTAACAGCTTTTAATTTCTGTGAGATCACTTCACTGACATTAGTTTTGTTTGATTATCAATCTAATTGAATTCTTACGTTTTTGTTGACTGAAAGAGTTCATGTCTCTTGCATCCCACAATGCAGGGCTATTGCACCGGTTTTCTTGGACAATGATCTATTTCGCATTCAGACATTACAGCATGTTATGAAGATGACTCGTACATGGGATTCAACCATGTCAATGATACCAAAAGGAGGGGATATTATATGGGGTGACCTTGATTGGTCACCTGAAGATGGCCATGTTCCCAGCAAAAGGAAGAACAAAAACAATGAGACACTTAATGGTGATGGAGATACTTCTTCAAAGAAAGCTCACTACGGACGAATTATATCGTTTGGGAAAGACATAGCAGAGGCAGATTCATCTGAGATTGAGAGGACTGAGTTTTTGGTAAGGCTCTATTATTTAGCCTAATGATTTTAAGTCTAATTAATCAATCCTGGATGATTTTCTTCAAAGAATTCTTATGTTGCACATTTTATTATCTTGTAGGATGCTATCAAGGGACACAATGTTGCGAATGCTACTTGCCAGGACGTTTGGACAGAATACCATGACATGGGAATTGAGGGTATCAGAGCAATCTCAGATTACAAAGTTTATACAGCTGGATCTGTCGTAGATCTACTTCATTATGTTGCCCCACATACAATGGAACGTGGGAGCGCCC
Source organism: Cucumis hystrix (assembly GCA_025688845.1). Classification (NCBI taxonomy): domain Eukaryota; kingdom Viridiplantae; phylum Streptophyta; class Magnoliopsida; order Cucurbitales; family Cucurbitaceae; genus Cucumis; species Cucumis hystrix. The sequence continues at coordinate 26,393,953 of CM046883.1, forward strand.
ATTTCTCTTATGGGATTGCCGACAACCTTGATGATCCGAAATACAACCACTACAAGTATTGGTCGAACCCGTTGGAGATGAGGTGAGAATCTTATCTTTCTTGATTTTACATAGATATATAGATTTAGGTTTCGCAACACCATTTTGATAGTCCTCCAATCCAATACACTAAAGTTAGAAGAAAGAATGGCGAAGATGTGGGGAGTTTGGAAGGAAATTTGCTACAGGAGAACTCATTGGTGGGACCAATTATGAATTGAACTAGTAGTAAATAAAATGTTCGAGTTCGACAAAGAGCTAAGATAAAGAGCTATTTTCTCAACCTTGATGATCAAACCTCATCAATCATTTGAGTTGTACTGTGTATTACTTTTCTCAGATATCACATATTGGGATTCTCTGATAGCTTTCCTGGCTCCCTGCTTATATAATCTGTTCAGTAGTGATTTAAAGAAAAGATAAAAGAACTAAGAGGTGTAATAAATTTCCGTGGTAGTCACATACTTAATCTTTAATATTCAATAAGTTTCCTTGACATTCAAATATTGTAGGGTCATGCAGGTTATATCATGAGATAAGTCGAGATGCACGTAAGCTGGTCCAAACACTCACATATATATAAAAATTTGTTTTGAATGTATGTTAGAAGACATACGTACAGTTACTTGGAAGCCACCACAATATTACTGTGTGGTAGCATGTCGATAGTGTGATAGAAGTGTAGGACAACACAAATTATTGTGTGTTTTCTTTTCTAGCAATTTTGGATAAGACTTATGCCTCTTGAATTGCCTAAGACTTGTATTTTATCCTCTCTTATGCTATATTAAACTTTATTCAATATTAAAACTGCTCTACAGATTGCCAAATGCTCCGGACATGGAGATCTTTTCTTTGTATGGAGTTGGGATCCCGACCGAAAGAGCTTATGTTTATAAGCTATCTCCTGCTGCTGAATGCTACATTCCATTTCAGATTGACACTGCAGCCAATGATGGTGATGAAAATGGTTGTCTGAAGGATGGAGTTTACACCGTTGACGGAGACGAAACCGTGCCTGTTCTAAGTGCTGGTTACATGTGTGCCAAAGGCTGGAGAGGCAAAACTAGATTTAATCCTTCAGGAATCCGAACATATGTTAGAGAGTACAATCATTCTCCTCCATCAAACTTGCTAGAAGGACGAGGAACGCAAAGCGGCGCTCATGTCGATATAATGGGGAACTTCGCATTGATCGAAGATATAATTCGAATAGCATCAGGGGCTCAAGGGGAAGATTTGGGAGGTGATCAAGTCTATTCTGATATATTTAAATGGTCAGAGAAGATCCAATTGCCTCTGTGATGATCTTAGTTGTTAGTTGATTATATATGTTCTTCTGAAATCATAGCAAATTCAGCATACGCACAAAAAGTAAAAAAAAAAAAAAAAAAAAAAAAAAAAAACTTGAAACTGTATCATTTCAAGCAACTTTGGAAATTTTTAGGATTATGGGAAAACCACTTCTTAATTTGGTTGTCCAATATCATTTTTACATCTCTTGTATTTTTCCATCAGAACTTGTTGAATTAGCTAAGTCCAACATTTTCATTTTACCACTGTTTTTGTTTTACATAATTGATATTGTAAACATTAGAATTCTCATATCTTGATGTATAAAAATTTTAAATTATCGGTGCAAATTTGATATTCTCAATTAAACGAATGTTGCAATTATAGACTGAAAAATATTACTCTCTCTTTTCTGTAAGTTATTTATTATATTTTCTAAAACTTGTATTTAAGTTTAATTGTAAAATAAAGCTTTGTCCCTTTAAAATACAAATATCCAGAGGCTAATGATTTTAAATGTTTAAAATGTTCAACTTAATTCATTTTAGTCATTGTGACCATTTTAGTTCATTCACTTTTAAACATCGGGAGTACAATATTCAAAAGGAAGTTTAAGATCGATTAATTATACAATTTATCATGTAATAATAATGGGCGACAATTTTAGGAATAATAATTAAGTATATACTAACATATAAAAAATTGTAAATATAGCCAAATCTATCAATGATATAGACTTTTATCGTCTATTTGTGATAGACCAATATTTGCAACTTGGTCGAAGTCTATCAGCTATCCTTTATAGAATCCGACATATTTTGTTATATTTACAATTATTTTAAAAATATTGTCATATCCTTAATTATTTTGACTCTAATTGTTATATTTGCAACTATCATAAACCAAAATCAAAAGTATATTATGTACAGTAATATTTAAATTTAATAATAATTACAATAAATGCTTGAGATACAATTATTTTTGGAGATTTGTAAAAAATAGCAAAATTGACAAAATATTTACAACACACCAAAGTTTTTCCAATCTATCAGTAATAGATATTGATAGCTACTTATACGCTTCTATTAGTGACTATTATTTCATTGATAAAATTCAAAATTTTGCTATAATTTATAAATATTTTAATTATTATTATTATTATTTTTTTTTTTGTTGAAAATGTCCTATTATTTTACTACAAAACAAAATATAAAATATAAACATCTATTTTTATACAAAGATCTATTTTATATTTTTATTATTGTAAGAATAAACCATTAAAGGAAATGAAAAAATATATATTTTAAAGTTTGTCTTAAAATTAGAATAATATGAGCATTTGGATCCAATGATGGAAAGATATGGAGAGATCTCAATAATCCGACTTTACCCTTTCAACAAATTCAAATTTCTCTGTTCACGATCCGTAACCATATATATATATATATTCCTTCCGCAAATTGTTTGTTTTCGATTCTCTCTCATTGTTTAGGTAATCTGCAGTTTTTCTTTGATTTTCTTTTCCATTTTTCGACTCTATTTCGTCTCCAGAACGAGGAGGAGGAACTTGAAGAAAACCGCCATGGATGGAGGTGGAGCAGTGCACAATCGCTCAGTTGAAGATGTTTTCAGTGATTTTAGAGGACGGAGAAATGGCGTCATCAAAGCCCTCACCGTAGGTATTCTTCTTTCCTTTTCTCTCGTTGACTCTCTCCAGGACTCGGAATTTCGAAACTACGCGTGATTGCGAATTCATTGTATGTTTTTGCTCTTTTCATTGCTTTAATACTAAGTATTTTATGTCCTTCACCTTTCTTTTCGGAATTGATTCTTTTCTCCTTCGTTGTTTATGGTTTATTTTGGCTGATTTTTGGCCTTTTTGCTCGTGATGTTGCTGTTTGATTTTTATGACAAAACTAGGATGAAGGAATTTGTGTTGTCTAATGTGCTACTCTTCGCTTTACATGACTGTCGCCGTGAAATTTTGAATCTCAGTCTAGTTTTCGCCTGCAAGCATTGAAATGTTTTATGGATTTTGTTCCTGAATGCGGATCGATTTTTGTGTACATGCGCGGCTGTCGAAATAAGAGAGAGTATCGGTATTGTAGCCGAAGAGCTCTCTTCCTTTGCCTGTAATTCTTAAATTGTTGCGACTAATTTTTGCGGTATGTCGATATTTTGGGTGATTTGCTGCAAAAACTTACGAGTGTATGTTTCTTTATAGTTTGTTTACGACTTTTATAACAATGGACTAATTTGTGTTTGGATGAAGTACTTGATAAATGTAGAATGTAAACTCCATTGCTTACGTTGTTCAGGTAGTGGAGAGTTCTTTATTAGTTTTATGCTGTCCATATTTTATGTCTTGGTGATTTTTTTGTTCAAGAAAGGTGATGGCTGGAGGCTTTATTCATGTAAATTTGATTGAGAGCTGGAAACGCTTGGTTGTTTTGGTTACATTTGGGAGTTGTGAATGTCTAATTCTTTTCAGTTTTATCATTGCAGATGTTGAAGAGTTCTATCAACAATGTGATCCTGGTACATGCTTGTATCTCTGTTTGCTTCTTCTTATCTTCTAAGCTACAAATTTATTGTAAAAGAAGTTGAGTTGTGTGTTATTGTTATCTGGAATATTAACTTTTGTTCCCATCTCCTTTTGTTTAATATTATGTGCATTTAATTTGTCCATTTTTTTTCTTGTCTCTTGTTCATCACAAGTACTGAATTTTACATGCTTGATCTTAAGTTTAGAACTCCCTTCTAGCTATGTATATCGGTTCTTTTATGGTTACAGAGAAGGAAAATCTATGCTTGTATGGGTTTCCAAATGAAGTATGGGAAGTTAATCTACCTGCTGAAGAAGTACCCCCAGAACTTCCAGAGCCAGCATTGGGTATTAACTTTGCAAGAGATGGCATGCAAGAAAGGGATTGGTTGGCTTTGGTTGCCGTACATAGTGATTCTTGGTTGCTCTCTGTTGCCTACTATTTTGGTGCGAGATTTGGATTTGATAAATCTGATAGGTATTTTGACTTTAGTTCATATAGGAGTTATTTCAATAACCTTGATGGTTGATCTTGCTATAAAATGTTTTTCTATGTTCTTTTGATGCAGGAGGCGGCTATTTAATATGATAAATGATTTGCCAACTGTATTTGAAGTGGTCACCGGTATTGCAAAGAAACAAGTTAAGGAAAAATCATCAACTGCTAATGGTAGCAAATCCAAGTCAAGTTTTAAATCGGTATGTGTATAGTGATCTTCATTATTTCAGTTGGTTAACTGATTTTACTCGCAGTACTCTATTTCTGAATGTAACTTTTTTTTTATTTCATATTTATACTAAATGATGTAGCTTATCATTTCCCCCTGGGCCCTGATTTTACGTATAGTAAAAGACTGAAGCTGGGACACCGATACTAGTTATGATAATGTTTATTGCTCTGCTAGACTTTTTTAGACAATTGAGGGGTGGGGAAATCGAAACCCTAATCTTGAAGTTATCGTACATAGTTGATATCAGTTGAGCTATCCTCTGTTTGGTGTCCTCTACTGGATAGTCTCCAATTTTTCAGTTTGTTAAACGATCTCTTAATTTTTTTAATCTATTTTGCTAGAAATGAATTTATTTTTACTTCATGCCTGTTCCTGGGGCTCAACTATTTCCTACCTATTCAATGAAGAAACTGAGCAATGATTAGAGAATACCCATTGGCAGTTACTTATTAATGGCACTTGTTGATGGGATGTAATTTACCATGTTGATTACCCGGATTGGTTACTTATTCTGTGTTTCAAGAATTTTCAGAGGGAAGCTGAAATGCAAGGAATGTACGCAAGGCAGTCGCAGGCAAGGGAAGAGGTAGAGACATTGTACGAAGAAGATGAAGACGAGCACGGTGACACCTTATGTGGGGCATGTGGTGAGAATTATGCTTCAGATGAATTTTGGATTTGCTGTGATATCTGTGAGAAATGGTTTCATGGGAAGTGCGTTAGAATAACTCCGGCAAAAGCCGAGCACATTAAGCAGTACAAATGCCCATCCTGCAGCAACAAGAGAAGCCGCATTTAAATGGTAAACGAAAATTTTATGTTTTGATTGATAAAATTGATATCACAAGGGCCTAAATGCTTTTGCTTTCTTAGCACATTTCATGTTTCTTCTTCTAGTTTTGGGTAACAAAATGCCTCTTTAAGTTTTCTATGTAAAGTCTAGATCGCTTAGTCTGTAAGATTGCTTCTTAGTCTTCCCTTTTAATTCTGATCCATGAGAGTTAGCTTCTAACTCTGAAAGCTCTCAAGAAATGAACCATTTTTATATCTTTTAATTTAGTAAAGAAATACTCGGTGATCTAGAAACCATTCTATTTCTTCTCGTCGAAAGATTTTCTTTAGGTAAAATGACAAAAACCTCTCATGTAGTTGTAATCATACCTTCAAACTTTCAATAGTAAAAATTGAGACCTTCTTACTTACTCTACGTTGGAGTTCGAAGATAGTATTAAAGTTTACGTTTGTTAGTACAAACTTATTTTGGATTAGTTTGTGACTTGAAGTTCAACCCATGGACTCTATGATTATTACGCCACAAATAGCCAAAATTAGAACGCATATGTTTGGTCCCACAGCAACCCATTATAATTTCAAATATCATTAAAAACTCATATAGGGGTATAGTAGGCCCCACTTATTAGTTAGAGTACATGAATGTCTTTTCTCGGCATTATGATTTATTTATTGAAATCTTAAGTTTGAAGATGGAATCTTTTAATCATCATTTATATCTATGGACTTTGATAAGGACAATCTTTTAATTCATCTGGATAAGCTTTATTAATCCTCTAGTTTTGTTGCCAACATTCTTTTGCTTTAGAATATGAAAAATATCTACTATAAACTTCAATTGAATGAACGGGACAATTTTTACTCTTTTATACGTTTAGACTTGAAGATTATTAAAAAAAAACAATTCATGATACCTCTCTTTTGTATATTACGAATATGATAAAATTAGTTATAAGATATAGTAACATGCGTTTTATTATCCTAAATCCTAATTAATAACGTTAGAATTAGTAAAATTTTGGGTTCAAACCCCTTTTTTGCACGGTTGGGTTTTGGTTTAGTTTGATAAATCGATCAATTTTAATCTCTTTGAAATGATCATCAAACTAATTAACATTTTGAAAATGACGATCAAAACATGTATTTAAAGAAATATTCCATGCAATCTATACAATCTCACTGAATTGTTGAATGGCAAATCCAATTTACTTTTGTTTTTTTTCAAATATAATGTACCCAACATATTGTTAGAATAAGCGAAGAGAAACCAATTTTACAGAAAGTAATTATTTCTATACATTTTATATATGAACAATGGCTATGCCTTACATTATATCAACAAAGTAGATTCAGATTGGATTCATTAAAGTAGAATTAGAAAGAAAGAAGAAAAAAAAATTAAAAAGAAATCCAAGAAGAGAATTATCAGAAACAGTTTTGAAAAAAAAATGACAATCTTCACCCACCATGAAAACTCTCATCTTCCCCTGCTATGCTTTAGCTTGTTAAACTCTCTTGATTCTTTGTTGATAGCCGTTTCAAAAACTCGTATGTAGTGATCATTGTCGTCGCAGACATCGACATCGATGCACACCGGGGTGCCAACCCTCGATAACAAGCCGTCCATCCTCCTTCCCTCACCAAATTCCTCAATGTCTGTCCTATAGTTGGTCCTCTTCTCCCATTTTCATCCCCATCCAACACTTGCAATCTCGTCTTGATTGTATCGAGTGGCATTGTTATCAAAGCTGATATACTCCCTGCCATTGCTGCGCTCGCTCCTTGAACTGCAATCACAGTTTTGGAATCGGGTTTGTAGACATTGTTACTACATCCTCCATTTTCATTATCTTCATCAACCTGAATCTTCTTTGCATGATAACAGCACCCAATTCCACCCCAAACCAGCCGCTGTGCTACATAATAAGAAGCCCACCACACGGCATTCGACGGTGCATAGGTCAAAATCGATATTCCAAATCCTCGGTAGAGGCCACGGAGGCCATCGGCCTTGAGGATCTTTCGAAACGCGTCGATTCCATTGATGTAATGAGTTGAGGAAGAATTGGGATTGTTGTATCTTGGTTGAACCATGAGTCTTTGACTCACAACATCAACAGGAGTCCATACAAGCTGAGCTGCCATTGCCGCACTCAATCCAGCAGCGGCGTTAGCAATGGTAGCTGCACTAGTTTCGGGGAATCCAACTCTAATGGTGGCAGTTCCGACATAGCTCTTTGTAATCTCAAGAGCTCCCATGTATAAAGCTCTAGCAGGGATAGTTCCCATTAGAGAAGTACCAAATCCTCGGTAAAGAGCTCGGAAACCTTCATGGCGGACAAGAGAAAATGCGGTTCTGATGCAAGAAAGTTGCGAATGAGAAACCTGTTGACGAGTTTTCAACACAACCATAGGGTAAAGAGAAGCGGAAACACCTGAAAACAACGCTGCACCGAGAAAGAAGAATTTAGATTTATCGAGCATTTGCCAATCGATTTCGGCCGGAATATGAATTTCTTGCGGCGATTCTTCCTCCGCCGCACCTAGATTCATCTTCGCCACCTTCTCTAAGCTTAAAAACCAGAAACAAAACGAAAAAAAGAAAAGAAAAACCGAACAGTCAAGAATTCCAAACTTCAAAACTCAAATCCCCAACGCCATTTCTTATGTCTACAACCGAATCTAAGGTAAACTGTACAAAATTTCGGATTAATATACAAATTTGAAAAAGGAGATGGATCTGGAATGGATTCAATTGAGAAGAGTTTTTTTCCTTTTGTGGAACAAGGTCTTGGATGGAACACAATCAACAACGTATTGTTCCACCATTTTCAGGTGAAACGACAACATTCAGCGGAGAAAATTGGTGGGAAAGCAGTGGAAGAGAGAAGGAAAATTAGGGTTCCGATGAAGTGGCAATGGCGGTCGGAGAAAGGAAAAGGAGAAAGGAAACCGGATCAGTATGGAGAAAGGAGAGAGGGAAATATAAAAGAAGAGGAAAAAGATGACTGACACGTGGCGGTATGGGATTTGGAAAATTGGGTGCGTTTGCATTGTTAGGGTTTCCTTCTTTGTTGGGGCGTCAGGCGGCGTCTCGTTCGAACCTATGAGTGACGTGTCGACTCTATCCATCTAGACCGTATTTTTCTTGTTTTTATCCTCTGCTGCGCACCTACATGAATACCCCTCCAATCATATTTCATTCTTTCTTCACACCCACAAATAATCTCTAATAGGGCTTACAAAAATACATCTTCTTTTTTTAATTATAATAGAATTGACGTTACTATATTTTACAATTAACAAATTTAAAAGTCAATAGTCCATAGCCCTCTAATAATCGTATGATATCACTAATTTTATCATATTTTCAATAGGAAAAAAAAAAAAAAAAAAAGTAAATAGATACAATTTTTCTAGTATTTATTATGTAAAGAGAGACAACTAGAACACATAAAATATAGTATTAAAATAAAATAAAAATTAAGAAAATAATTAAGTAATTAAAAATTTCAAAATTATTCCCTTTCTCCAAATTATTTGAATTTTTGTTGGTGTGTCTTTACAAATCTACCAAATCGCTCTATTTATCGGAAAAATGATAAGCATGAGGTAGACTACATTGAGTTAAAAGGAGTTTAGACATTAATTGTACCATTGTTAATAAATATTATTTAATATTTATAATAATCAATAATTTCATCCTTATAATAGTTCACTCCAAGATTTAAGCTTTTTTATGTTAATGATATAATTGTTTATAAACTAAGACTATTTTGATAAAAGAATAGTGCAAGCACATGTTATGATATTGTGGAATAAAACATTTTTGTTGTTGTTGATGTATGGTGATCCAATCAAAATATCTTTAAAAGGCAACATGTAAATTTATAAATGGTAATGGTAGACACGTCCAAGTCAATGACTTATTTATTCTTTTGTTGATCGTTCTTTGATGTCTTTTAATGATCAGACAGGAATATATTCAACCAAAACTATTTAAATAAATAATTAACACAACAAAACTTGAATCATCCAAACAAAAAGAATTCACCATTAATATGACTCCAACTTAGTTTTGGTCTAAAACACAATTTGATGACAGGACACTTTCACGAACTTGTACGTTTCATAAAAATTGTGTTCAAAGTCTCATAAATTTACAATGGCAATTGGACTCTAAAGTGAGTTTAAAATCGGTGGGTGTCGTAAGTAAGAGATTAATTTTCGTTGTTTTCATTTAAACTTTAGCTCAGCACAACCAAATAACTTAAATTTAGGTGATTTGAGGTAAAAAGATAAAAAAAAAAAAAAAAAAAAAAAAAGAAGGCAAGTGAAGGAAACATTTGATCATATATTGATAATAATTGTGATATTAATTACATTTTTGAGTAAAAGATGCAATTTACATCAATGTTTCCTCCACTGACGTTCCATAAATTTAGTCCCCGGAGTTTTGCATAAGCTCAAACCACTGCAACAGAGAAAGAAAGAAAGAAAGAACATCATTAACATGAATTATATGAAAGGAAAAAATGAAAAGAAAAGAAAAGAAAAAGAGAGAGGAAAAGGAAATTAATTTTACTTGTCTCAGTAGATCTCCAAGGGTTCTAGGAAGTGCTTCAATATTCCTTAGAATTATGTAGTATGGGAATGGGAAGGAGTCTAAGTACTTTGAGAATTTAATATTTCCACCATCAAAAGAAGCTTCCTGAAAAACCAAATAGAGATGGATTGTAGTGAATGGGAAGAAGATTTGTATCGAAATGAAAAAGAAGAAAAGGTTATTGAAGGGAATACCATGAGTTCCATTATGGATTCCTGAGGACTATCAAGAAGTAAAAATGCAACCATACGTTTTCGACTTAGAATGTCCCTCACATAACGTTTCAATTTATCCTGCAAAAGGGAAAATTTGTGTTTATAGAAATAATCCAATAAAAGAAGAAAAAAATGGCCCAAGATAAGATGTGTTTATCGCTGTGTTTATGTTTTTATTAAAACTGATGATAATAGTTACCAAACAAGTTCCGAGAGTTTGGCTCATGACTAAGAATAATAACCAAGAAAAAGTATTACCTTCTCATGAAATCGTCCATCAGCAATGATTAAAACAAGCTGTTGTAAAGGATTGTGTCCAGATGGAAGGCGAGCTTTGGTGACTGCACTATCCAATGTGTCATTGAGATATTTCAAAAGGTCAACGACAGGTTCGTCGGTGATGCTATTCTCTTGTTTGAATGTTAGATTGGAGATCATCTGTATCCACATTCATCAGACAAAATAGATGGTTTTGAGTTTGAGTGTAGTGTAAGATAAGTTTCATTTCTAACATCCTATTTTCTAGATGAGCAACGGAAGAGTCGATACCTGGACACCAGCCTCTGCTGTGAATGATTGATCAAAATCATGCAGTAACCTTATGTTTCCCTTCTTCCCAAAGCTTGCAACTGCTAAGCTTCCCATTTCTAGTTGGGACATGGCTCGGCATACGGTCACTAAAGCTTCAGTAGCAATATCTCCACAACAATTTTCGGACATGCTCCGGGAATCATCCACGGCAATAACAATTTGGTAATCACGTTTGTTAGGTCTCGTCCTTCTCATCCATATCTTATCTTTACGATAATGACTTGCTATATAGGGAATGACCTGGATGATTACAGTCGATGAGTTTTTTTAAGGGTGAAAAAATAAGAGAAGAAAACAAAAAGTTCAAGAAGATTTCATAGAAGGTACCTTTTTCATATTGATCCTTTTGCCAGTTTTGTAATCCCCCTGGAGCTTGCTAGCAAGAGTTGGCTCCATGACAAGACGCAGTTGTTCAGCCAACTCCTGAGATAACCTAGTTGTGCGCAGTTCATATTTCCTCCAGAGAGCGGTTGCGCTATCTTTAAACTCGTTAGATACTACTTCAGTACTGTTCACTTTCCCCAATTCCTCATCATTAACAGATAGCTTTTCAAATTTACGCATTGGCTCATTCAAGTAAGTTCTATTGACAGATACCAAATTATCAAAAATGGGTGTAGATTCAATATCTTCAGTGTTATGATGTTCCTGGGATTCCTCAGTTGGATTCTGCAAATTTGAAACAGGTACGGGATCATCTGCTGTACTTTTCTGAATGGAGGTACGACTCAACTCACGAGTTTCAAGATTTTGTCTCTCAGATTCCATTGGCTCAGAGATGTCAGACTTCATGGCAGCAGTACTATCTTTGTCGAAGTTATTACCATTGGCATCTGTATCAATCTGCTCAGATGTTGCGGGTCCCATTGCCTGCGCAGAACCCTTATCCAATTCAGAAACAAAACCATATTCTTCTGCATCTTCGTCCTCCATCTCGTCTTGTACATCTTCATTATTTGCCTGGAGATCAACAGAAACTTTTGCTCTTTCCTTCCACGTATTTAGTGCATCACCAACATTACGGTAAGGATTTGGTTGCATTTTCTGTAAAGATGATGCTTCAGGCTGAGACATTTGAGTATTTAAAGGATCGTCAGTGAATCTCCCACCACTTGATGAGTCTGCTGCCAAAATATCAGTCTCAGAACCATCACCACTAGGCATGCTTCTTGAAGAAGCACCATCATTTTGTATTTCATTACTTCTAGACCAGCTTTTCCCCAGGTCAGTTTTCCTCGAGTCTGATGACTGCAAGCCACCATTTGGTTGTGTGGCAGATTCTGCATTTTGTGCATTTTCACCTGCCTCTGACGCATCATTTCTTGGTGCCATAGCATTCAGCTGATTATTTTCCTCATGGTCACCACCCTCAGTGTCCATTTCAGAGGTTTCATGCTCAGTCTCCGCTTCAGTCATATTTTCATCTATCTGATCTGTCATGTTGTCCTCAACATTCCCATTCTCGGTAGAATTTTCATCCTCGTCAAGATCATCTTGCACAGAAGATGCCTCCTCTTTTTCATCCATCTCCAGATCTGGACATTCATTTGACTCTTCATGCTTCAATCCTGATTGTGGTTCAGCGACTTCTTGCTCTTTATCAAAAGTCATGTTTTCATCTCCTTCTGCATCCGAAGGGTCAGTATTATTCTCACCTTCATCATCCCTTTCTTTACGCTCATTCATATCTTTCTCACCATTTTCATCTCCAGAAGCAGAAAGTTCATCGTTGGCTCTAAGTTCACAAGAGTTGACATCCTCATTCTCAACTGGAGGCCCTGATTCAACCTTTTCATTCTCCTTATTAAGACATTCATCTTCCTCCTTATTCCACATTTTCTCATCAACTACTTCACTTTCAGCACCAGTTTCTCCCATGGTGGACTCCAATTGTTCATTTCCCTCAGCTTCATTGTCCTCCTCCTCGTCAGAATCCTCACTAACACTATATGTCTCTGCATCAAAATCTTGCTCCATTTCAATACCTTTGTCGCTTTTACTTGGGTTTGGAGCATCCATCTCGCTTGCCTAAACAAGTAATTAATTATTCGAGATTTGAGAAATGAAAAACAAAAAACAGTATCCAGCAAGACAGCAAGACAGCAGACTTGTACGATTATGCATACCTTCTCATTAGCACCAAGCAGCTGATCCTCATCAATCATCTGATCACTCACGTCATTTAATCCTACACCCTCCCCCATGCCAGTTCCACTCACGTCTTGATCTTTTTTATCAGTAACATCATCGTCTGGATTTTCAGTAGGAAGGCCAAATCCTTCAGAATACAAATTAGCCAAAACTGTTGCTAACACATTGGTTGTTACTGATACCTGGCATTGAAATTTCGTTAAAACCAAAAAAATGTGAGCTCCAGGGATCTGAGGTAAACTGTGCTAATTAATGAAATGAAAATGCCATTGATTTACTTCTAATTGTAAATCAAATTCACAAAACAACTAAGGGATAAAAGAGAGAAACAAAAATTATCAAAGTGCCACACATCTAAACATCAGCAAAATTTGAAAAGAAATACAATTGAATTATGACCAACCTACCGAGCAATTGAAGTCAAGAACATCTTGTAGCAGACGCTCACCAATATTCTTTATTAAGTCTAGAAGTACATGTAATTGCTGAAAATATGCGCCCACTTGCAATGATAACATGCAATCTTCAGAGAGAGAATTGCCATTGAGTTTCATACCAGAAGTATAAAGCAGTTTATCCTGGACACAGAACTCCAAATGAGAACCTACCATAATTTCAAAAAGAAAATACAGAAAACGAGATATATCAACTCACAGCATAAGAGATTGTATTGAGAAGTTTATCGCATAAAGTGTCCAAACTCAGATTTTTCATAAACAAGCCCAACAAAGGTTCCCAGGAGGTAACATTCCCTATATTTTCTGCTGGCAGACTATGCTCAGAGCACGATGAATTAAAATTTCCCAATACGCTGAAAATATGTCCGAAAGTGTCCTCAAGGGCTCCATTAAATCTGCTACAAATCTCGGAAAAGTTTTCACCATTACTGATACTACTCACTGCCTCCAGACCAGATCTGAGCTCTTCCTCAACAATACTCGACTGCAAAAAAATTTAGTTTTCATATGACCATATGTGAAAAGTCATCATTTTATATAATATATTGAATAAATCAAAGTGTACATTACATTGGTGAATAAATAGAGACCAAAATACTAATAAAGGAATAATACAAATATGGGAAATATTAAATAGGAATAAATCCAATAGAACCTAATTTCCTTTAACAAAAAGTTGAGTTCACTTGCAAGCATTTGGCATCAGTCAGCACAGGAATAATGGGGATGAAAATTATTCGGGCATACCTTCTCAAATACTTCATCAAAATGACCAAGCAGAATATTTTCAATTGATCTTTGATTAGCAACACGCTTGGACAGAGTAGAGAGATGCTCCTTGAAGATATTGATAACTTCAAAATTCTGACTGACGAGCTCTTTCATTTGTTCCGTAACAACACATGGCTGCAAGATACTAGCAGGGGTTGATATAACTTCCTTCTGGCCAAGAAGGCAATTATCAAGGCATTCCTGCAATATGGATTGCATGATCTTTATTTGATAAAAAAAAATTAATTGGCAAACGAAATAATCCAAAGAGTCAAAAATTGAGAGCCCCTACATAGGGAGGACAAAAGGTGCAATGGAAGTGCAAAAAGGATTAAACATGAATTGCAAAAATATAGAACATCACTGCATCCAAATAATACAAAATTATGTATTAAATTTTGAACCTTCGACTTCTGGAACCCAGGCAAATATGTCTCTATTGCTTCAATAATCCAATGTTCTTCAGATTTGATGCTTCGGCAGGACTTCAAATGCACATTTTTGAAAGATTTTAGCAGGATTAATTCTTCTTGAGCCATTGTATTCAAACTGTCAAAGATTTTCTGTAAAAATCAAGAAAGAAGGTCAAACACTTCACTCAAAAGGATGAAATAGCATTGATATCACACAATGAAAATCAAACTGACCTTCTGCTGCCACATGCATCTATATATGATTTCCTGATTACAACTAATTCTGTTTTCATAACCATTCCGAGCACTGGAATCCTTAGAACTGGAGTACAACTTTTCCAAAAGTGATACACAACTTTTCAAGTGATTCAAATGCTTAGCAAAGTGATCAGCAACAGTGTGTTGCTTCTGCTGTATTACAATAAGTTGGTTCAGAAAAGAGCATGACCGCTCCACCTGGAAAAGAGAAAACCAGGATATAAGGGTCAGGTTTAAGTTGTTGATCCATAAAACATGAAAAAAAAGAAGACAGTAGAAATCCAACCACAGTGCATTATGTTATAGCAAGACAGTGTCCCATAGCAACGAGAATGGGAAAACATTATTAAGTTAGTACAGAAAACCGATGTCCAAGAGAAAGACATGCAATCCTGCTGATTACCTGACAGCTGAATTTCTAAACTATTGATTACCCACAGATTCAAAATAGGAGTTACCTGCTCACGTGTAACATCTTTATGAGAGTTCAAGCAAGTCTGCTGCAAGAGCAACACTGCTTTTACACTCTTGAAGTAGTATTCAATGGCTTCACTTCTTTTCGCACCTAATCCTAAATTCTGAAATTCTTGTACATCACTGGAAGGAGTATCAACTGAAACTCCACGTAGTCTACTTTGAGATAGAAGCAAATACTGAATGTCATCTGATTGCTGAAGGAACCACCAGGATTTACGATTCTCCTGAAAAAGCCAAGCCAATTTAAGCAAACACAACATACAATTCTAGACAGCTTCAAAATTTAAGGAAAATTTTACTTCTGACGTTTACTACCTCCAAATAAATAGACTTATGCCTTGACAAACCACTGGTTTCCAAAAGCTTCAGAAGTTCAGACAAGGCCCTCCGCTTCCCTTGGCTCTTTTTTGATTCCTTCCAAATAACGTCACAATAGCATGCTCTTTGGTATATTCTTTCAACTGTGCAACTTAAAGATTTCCATTCCTCTTGATAGGAAAGGGACTGCGACTGAGATTCTGGTTGCTGAATAACACTAATCAAATCTGAAAAGTTGAAATATCCTTATGTTCATAAGCATTAAATAGGAAACAGAACTAAACAATCAATAATATAAATATGAGATAAGAACCTTCAACACTTTTATTACTCGAGAACGATCGCTTGTATTCAGGAGTTCCATTCAGACACAAATTCTGCAGCACACTTTCTACACTTTTTCTCCAGTCGGAAAACCAATTAAACCTAAAAACCATACAAGCCATATTCCATTACAACGAGGTTTAGGTCACAGTCACAAAGGAACAGTTTTTTTTTCCAAAAGAAGAATAGGAAGAGGAAGAGGAAGAGGAAGAGGAAGAGGAAGAAAGCTAACCTATCTTCTGCACTAGATTGAAGAATTTGAATTTTGCTCCCTTTTTTTGCTGCCTCTTGGTTGAAGAAAAGCAACACAGGTTGCTGCAACAGATCCTATAATGAAAAGGAAAAAAGTAGAAACAAAAGGAAAAGTATAAGATCAATGTCAAGGCTTCATTCATGTTGACTAATAGTGGATGCAACCCAAGAGTTGCATTTACCCACAATTCAAGATTTGATTTCATGAATAGAAGAAATTACCTACAAAATCAGTATCTGATCGATAAAAATTAATTTTACACCGATTTTTTCAGTGAAGGCACCCAAGACCCCAGTAACAGATAAAAGCAAGTTGAAATTATTGTTTATCACTTACACTGTATTTCTTAATAAGTTTCCTGAGCTTCAGCCTGCTTCTCCTTGAGTTCTCCAGAGAACAATAACTATCAACGCGTTCCCAACGACATAATTTCTGAATTTCCTTCAACTCCATTTCAATTTTCTTCCGACAACTTTCTATATGCTCCAATATTCTGAAGTGAAAAAAAAAAATCATATCTCATGATATATCAATAAAAGGAGCATTCAGTAATCTAAGATGGGTGGAAAAAACATTACTGAAACTCACATTGGTAAAAATTGAACATAATATCCAAATAAGTTGTACAAGGCCTTCACAAGTTCCATCTCATAAGGACTGCAACATTTGGGACGATTTCATAATTAGAAGGAATGAATTTAGAACACAGATAGCTAACTGCAGAAACTAGTCAACGTCAAGCGAGAAGGGTTGTTTTTGCCAATATGCTTGAATTTGTTTGTACCAGATCTTAATAGAACGAATAATAATCACAAGCAATCCATTTTGCTATCTTTCTATGTATACTTCTGTTACCTGGAAACTTTAACGCATGCACCAGTTCTAATTTGTCCAAGGAATGAAAATAGAAGTTCAAGGCGTTTTCTGAATTCTCCAACACTTGATGTGTGAATGAAATCCTCCAAACTGCAATAAATTATACTGTATGAGATAAATAGCAGAAGTACAAAGAACATTTGAGGTGCATGGAGGGTTTTAGGGTAAAGGACATGCCTACTGATGGTAGAGTCAGAATGCCAATGCCGTATAATTGCAAAAAGAGGAAACCATAACTGCAGCAAATATTTGACAGAAGACTTTTATTAGTACTGAAAAATGTATCATATAGATTTTTTTAGGACAAGAGACACTTTGGCCAGAAGCAGAAACGAAAGTATCTGTGCTTTAGCCACTTGAGACTTTATTAAAATAATAGTGCTAATAATAAAAATGAAAACAAGAACACAAAGAAGTGAAATTTAGGAGGTCAAAACTAAAACAATTCAATATTAAGCACGGATCAAGGCTGAAAGAAAAGATTTTCTATGACCAAAGTGAAATTTAGGACCCTCCCTCATCCCATGGAACAAAAGTGGTCTTATCAATCAACATCGGTACATAATATCACCTTTCCACAGTTGAGTTCATACTGGTCCTGCACCTCATAGAGCAATGCTGACCATGAGTCAAGCTCGATCTTTTTCCATGATGAAACTAATTCAATTATAGTCTCCAGTTGCTCTGCAAGTTATTATAAAAGAGTTGTAGAAGATGGGTTTCCAAGAGCAAATCCAAAAAAATTTAACTAAAAGTCCTTACCAGAGGAAGAAAACTTTGACCCATGTTCTGGTAATGTTTGCACCTTGTTAACCAGGATTTGCAAACCTGATAAAGCCTGTAAAGATCATGGTGAGAATCTCAGGACAAAAGGTTTTAATACCTTATAATATAAAATGAAAAACATAAAATCTTCCAAGGAAATTATAGAACGACAAAGGATATCATCAACAACTGTATCTATGCTGCTTTTTTTTGGTGTACTGATTAGCTGGCTATTCATAGCCATAGCTTTCTGTTAGACCACCGATAGTTTTACAATATAGTAGAAAAGGGAAGAGAGGAGTAGCACGTGTAAAGGGGGACCACAGTGAGAGTTAGAGTCTGGAGTAGGTTAGTATAAATAGAAGTATGAAAAGGGAGGGAGAGTTAGTTAGAGTTTTGAGAAGAAATTCTGTTTCATCTTTGAGAGAGAAGATAGCATAATAGGAGAGTTCAATTTTGTATTTCTCGAATTGATATCTCTATCAATTCAATCTTTCCTAACTACTGTAATTCGATTTCGTTACTGGAAATAAAAGCAATTTGCTCATTGAATTCTGTTATTGGAACCGAGTTCCATCACTTTTCCTTTCTCATTGCAAATTGGAAACATTTTTTGTAAACCCTCTGAATGAGTCTCTTTGTTCCATCATATCTTTGGATATCTTTGAATATTTCATTCAATCAATGAAATCATTTCTTATTACAAAACATAACTACAAGAAAATTAGAATTCCCCATTTAGTACTGGAGTCCATAGCTTTTAAACAAGGACAAATTATCTTTGGAGGAAGTTACATTCTTGCCTTTTCTTGCATAAGAGTTCACTCAATCCAGAATTGATACTTACATCCCCCCCCCCCCCCCCCCCCATCTCGATAATCAATGATGATCTAATGAGTTGCTCCTACTAACAGCAATTTCAATCAATAATTATCTTTGAAGGAAGTTACATTCTTTCCCTTTCTTGAATAAGAGTTTATCTATGGTGTCTGAGAAATTGATATATATAAAATGCCCCAATCTCAATAATTAAGGATGACCTAATGGATTGCCCTTACTAAGAGTAATTTCAGTGAACAATCTACACCCCCTTAAAAGAAACCTATCACTATTACAATTAGCAATACATAGCAGGAAAAATACCTTTGCTACTGGAGTGTCCGTAGAAAATTTTTGAAGCATTTCAATTATATCCAAGATCTTCTGAAGAACATGATGTTCTTCGTGATCCAGCAAAAGTGAAGAAACACGTTGTCGAAGAGGATCAAGTACTTTCACCATGTTTGCTATCATTGAAGGATTTGAATCCTGAGTAAAAGTATTATAACATAATTAAAAGAATTGCATAGTATGTTAAAAATTACAACAATACATAAATCACTTTGCAAAACCTTGTAGAAATTATATTTCCCAGCTACTCTTTCAGGAAAACCCCAGTTTCTGTCATGCTCCAAACACAGACGTAATACGTGCTCAGGTGCAAGTTTGGCATCCAGACTTGACATCGACAAACCACCAAAATCTGAAAAAAAACAGCAAGCAAATTTCAACTTCAACAGTTGAAAAAAATAATTACTACAAAATATGACCAAACTTCAACAGTTCCAGAAAATAATTACTACAAAATATGACCAAATGTCTCATAGACATGAATACCTTTAAGTAATGCTAAACCCAAATTATATGAACCAGAAAAAGAAAGTAACCGGGATGCATCCGATACTTTGAAAGTTCCAGGCTGAAACCAAAGGAAAGAAAAATGTCAGATAATGAAGTGCTAGGACATCCTCAAAAAAAAGTGACATAATAAAAGTAGGAAGCAGAAAGCTATACAATTAAAACCATAAAACCGAATTTGCGTTAGTGTTTAGACGGATACAACTTAAAAGTTTCTTCAAGGCCAGCGGTAAAATAAAAAGTGGTGCAATAATGTATCTGAAGTAAAACTATAAAAAGGCACCAACTTCCCAGAATGACTACAAGTACAAGTTACCAAGGAAAGAACTTACAGCTAAGACAAGATCAGGAGAGCCAAACAGCTGATTATGAATATGGATCATCTGGTCGATCATAGACTCATCTATTGACGTCCATTCATCTTCTGAATTATCATATTGCTTGCTAGCATCACTCTGGAAGATACCATGTGACTTCAACCAATTAATAAATGAAAATAACACAAGAACAACAATGCATTAAATAATTGCTAATAAATCTGCAGGGGGATAGTACCATCCCAGTGGCCTCATCTTCTGAGAGTAACTCTGTTTCCGAAGAATTTTCATTATCAAATGACTTGCCAACATCATCTTCAATAACCTTTTCAATTTTGAATATACGGGGCTTAAACTTGTATAATTGAGAGCTACTGTCTTCTTTAGTTGTTGACTGAACTTTCATACTCATCCAGAGATTCGCAAATTCATTGAAAATTTTATCCAATAGCTGTAGAGTACATACATAAAAAAGATTGTTGAAAATCAAGACGTGTACGATGTAGTTAAACTTATTTGCAATTCTGTAATAAAACATCGTAAGAAGCTTCACCAGAAAAGATGAAGTATCCATCAGCCTGGAATCAGCAACAACATGTGAAGCACGAACCAAAATATTGTATTGTAGGGCACTTTTAAGTTGCATTATGCAGGCCTGTATTAGAACGAATGATGTTGAAAATCAATAAAGATCAGATTTTAATTATTATTATATATTTAAAGTGAAATAAAAAATACAGACCTTATCATTATCTACAGTTTCTTTCGAACTAATAACCAACTTTTCCAGCAAATCCACATCCATTGGGTAGAAACAATATGTATCAGCACTAGGATCGTTGAAAGAAAACCCAGCCAGTCCATTGTTTAATCCAACAGATATCTGATTGGAAGGAAGCCCTCGTGGAAATCTCATGAAGGAATAAATTGATTTCTGGCACAATTTTCAGGATCAGTATTTGGACTAATGAAATTTAATATTAAAGTTCACAAATAAAAGCAAATACTGAAATAGAATACCATAACTCGCTTCCCATTATATGGTTCAACTGTGCCAGTAAAACACAAACTTGATAACATAAGAGACAAGCCTAATTTCATTTCATAAACTGCAAGCTGAATGGGTTGAATTATATCAAGATATTCAGTGTATTCATCCGATAATCGATCGATAAAGCGAGTAGCCATCTCCTGTGTATTAAAACAATGTAATGTAAAATGAGCCGAAAAATCAATAATATTACTGAGAAAAATAATAAACTAGAGAGATGCAACAAATACCTCCCAGTTGCATAGTCTATCAATTTGGTATGAGTCTGTTGCTTCAATATTTGTCAACAAAATATCAACAAACTCAAAAAACTCTTTACACTCGTGTTTTAATTTCTTAAACTTCCCAGGTTCCACACGGAAAACAACCTGAACGAAAAAATTTATCACAATGACAAATCAATGACTATAAATGAGTATCCAGAAGTCCACAACTTAGCTTCCAACACATGGTCAAACAATGTATAATGGGAAGTGGTTTTTACCATCAAAATCGCCCAGCATATAGAACGCAAGCAAAATATTATCTACTTAAATGAACACCAGATACATAGAATTGATGATAAAAGACAAACCTTTTTCTGCAACTTGGTGCACTCCAGTTCAAGATTTTCAAGGGTCTGTTTTCTTTCCTTATCAGCTTCTCCGACAATAGAAAACAATCCTGCCAAAAGTTTGCACTCTTGCCTCACCTAAAACAACATTTTTTAGCAGCTTCAACTTATCATCTAACAAATAGAAGGTTGGCTTTTGATTGAGACTAGACAAGAGTTTACACAAATGAGCCTGAGGGAGGTAGTTGCACTGAATACAATCTGGTTTAAAATGTTGCTAGCAAAACACAGCAAGATGTGTGAGCTGTGGATGTAAAGACTAAAATACAGTCCTTCTTTTACCGTGGCTTGTTTGGTATGTAAGATTTGAAAGATCAACTAATCTTCTCTTGAGAAGATAATGTTTTGAAAGGGAAATGGATGCATGGAGGAACTTTAAAAACAGAATTAAAATTAAAAAGTAAAATAATTTTGAATAGCATGAGATAATACCTCAGTTTCAACTTGAAGTGAAGATTTCTTTTCCATTAATTGTGAATATTTGTAATAATATTTGATGGAAGGGTCCAAATGGCAGCAACTGAGCAACAGATACAATCGCAATCCTCCAAGTCTTAACCACACACGACCAAGGTTATGATGCAGATCTTGAAGAAAGAACAGAAGTTGTAAGAAAACACAACGGAGAAGGCTAAAGTTAAGCAATTGTGTCAATAAAGGGATTCTGGTCAACAAACCAATAGTCACTTATCTGCATAAATGTCAATCATATTAAAATTTTCAAAATAAGATAAAAGTAAAATACTGTGGTAGAGACTTATGCAGTGGCCATCTAAATCCAATATACATAGCGTGTTAGTCCATATGCAAGATAATGAAATAGTGCAGAGATGATATTCCTCCAAGAGATTCATCAATTATTTTATATGAAGTAGTGGGGCTGGGGTAGGATCCTGATGGAATCCAATTGGTATGAAAGAATTACTTGTATAACGAATGTAGAACGAGATTGTTCTAGGATTACAATGTAGAAAATATGCAGAAAACACAACCTTCTGTTACCCTATCTTTCAAGGATGAACAGAGGAGACTAAACTTCAAAACAAAACCTAACTTACTCTCCCGCCCTCCCCCTCATTTCTTTTATTCCCAATCGTAACTACTTCCCCCTCCCTTTTCTAACCTCCACGTGCTACTCATGTGCACGTCTAACTAATTACTATTTAATCATGAATCACGTGCTAAACAGGTGCACGTCTAACTAACTACTAACTTTATTATTTCTATTTCTTCCCCCTACTGTACTGATAGACTATCGGGGGTCTATCATTACACTCCTCCAAATGCACCTTGTCCTCAAGGTGGAAATCTGGAAAACGTTGCTGGATCTCCTCATACAATTCCCAAGTAGCTTCATGTCGGGGTAAACCTTTCCAACTTATCAACACATCCCAGCTTCCAGTCTTATTCTTCAAATAAGCATATACTTCCTCCGGTATAGCCTTCCATTCAGAATGCACTGTCAACATAGGGATATCATTCTTATTTTCGGCATGTGGACCAACAACTTTCTTCAACTGTGATACATGAAATACTGGATGTATTGCTGCACTATCCGGTAATTCAAGCTTATAAGCCACAGGTCCAATTTTCTTAAGTATTTTATAAGAGCCGAAAAACTTGGGAGATAGTTTTTCATTCCTCCTTTTCTGCAATGACACTTATCGATAAGGTCTTACTTTAAGTAACACCAAATTTCCCACCTGATAGTGTACCTCCCTCCGTTTTAAATCAGCATACTTTCTCATTTTTTCCTGTGCCAACTTCAGATGTTCTTTCAAGACTCCCAATATTACATCTCTTTCCTTCAACTGCTCATCCAAAGTGGAATTCGGTGTGTCTCGATCTCCATAATAAACCAATGGAGGTGTTCTTCCATAAATGGCTTGAAAAGGAGTAATAATTCCCAATGATCGTTGGTACGTAGTATTGTACCAATATTCTGTCCAATGTAGCCATTTAACCCATTCTTTCTGTTTCTCTCCGCAAAAGCATCTCAGATAACTTTCCACCCCCCGATTCACCACTTCCGCCTGTCCGTCAGTTTGGGGATGATATGCCGTGCTATAATTCAGTTGCGTGTTTGTCAATCTGAACAACTCCCTCCAGAAATGACTGAGGAAAACTTTGTCTCTATCCGACACAATGGATTTGGGAAATCCGTGCAGTCGTACTATTTTTTTGACAAAAACCTCAGATACAGTCTTAGCAGTATAAGGATGTTTAAGGGGTATAAAATGCCCATACTTACTAAATCTGTCAACCACCACAAATATAACTTCCCATCCATTAGCCTTCGGCAACCCCTCAATGAAATCCATGGAAACATCTTCCCACACTCTTCCAGGTACTTTTAAGGGAGTCAACAATCCAGCTGGTGATAATGCCAACGTCTTATTTTTCTGACATATAATGCACTCCTCACAATATTTCTTAACATCCTGCTTCATTCCCTCCCAATATAATTCTCCAGTTAATCTTTTATAAGTTCGCAAGAACCCCGAATGTCCACCGAAAACGGAGTCATGGTACGTGTGAAGGATTGTAGGGATCAACTTAGAAGTTTTCGCAAGTACCATCCTGTCTTTGTACATCAGCATACCTTGCTTTAGTGAAAATTTGGTTTCTGGTCCTGGTCCCGGTCCCTTATCCTCCAGTTCTTCTTTGATCTTCTGCAATTTCTCATCACTTCCAATCTCTTCCTTGATGATAGCAATATCTATTATATTTGGAGCAGTTAACTGATTCAAATGCACCCCAGGAGGCAACAAGGCATCTGCAGCTTTATTCTCAAGGCCCGGTTTGTATACTACCTCAAACGAATATCCCAGAAGTTTAGAAATCCACTTCTGATATTGAGGTTGAATCACCCTTTGCTCCAGGAGAAACTTGAGTGATCTTTGGTCAGTCTTTACCACAAACCTCCTGCCCAGCAAATATGGACGACATCTTTGTACTGCCATGACTACTGCCATTAGTTCCCTCTCATAAACCGGTTTAGCTCGATCTCTGACTGCTAGTGTATGGCTGTAATAAGCAATCGGTCTTTTCTTCTGCACTAACACAGCTCCCAAACCATACCCTGATGCATCTGTCTCAATCTCAAATGGTATGCTGAAATCGGGTAATGCCAATACAGGGAGAGACATCATAGCCTGCTGCAATCTCTTGAAAGCCCCATGAGCTTCTTCAGTCCATTTAAACCCTCCAATCTTCAATAGTTGTGTTAAAGGTGCTGCAATTGTGCCATAATGCTGCACAAACTTCCGATAATAACCGGTTAAGCCAAGGAATCCTCTGACCTCCATCACATTCCCTGGAATTGGCCACTCCCTGATTGCCCTGATTTTCTCAGGATCAACCTCTACTCCTCCTCCTGAAATAATATGGCCCAAATAGTCTACCTTGGACTTAGCAAAACTGCATTTCTTCTTTTTGGCATACAATTCATTCTTCCTCAAGATTTCCAGCACTACTTTCATGTGATCCAAATGAGTTGACAAATCACTGCTGTAAATCAGTATGTCATCAAAAAATACTAGGACGAATTTCCTTAAATATGGCTTAAACACCATATTCATTAAGGATTGGAACGTGGCCGGAGCATTAGTCAAACCAAATGGCATGACTAAGAACTCATAATGCCCTTCATGGGTTCGAAACGCTGTTTTCTCCACATCCTCCGGGCACATGCGGATTTGATGGTATCCAGCCTTCAAGTCAATCTTAGAAAACATGGTAGCTCCATGCAACTCATCAAACAACTCTTCAACTACTGGTATAGGGAACTTATCAGGTACCGTCACGTTATTAAAAGCTCTATAATCTACACAAAATCGCCAACTTCCGTCTTTTTTTCTTACCAGTAACACAGGGCTTGAATAAGGACTGGTGCTAGGTCTAATCACCACTGAAGATAACATCTCAGCTACCAACTTCTCCATTTCTGCCTTCTGCTGATATGCGTAACGGTATGGCCTCACATTCACTGGATCTACTCCTCTCTTGAGGTGAATGTGGTGTTCAATTGCCCTTCTTGGTGGTAAGGTTTCAGGCCACTCAAAAACATCTTCAAAACTTTTGAGTATCACTGCCACTGATTCCTCTACTGATAACTCTTCATCCCACGAATCTTCTTCTCCATAGTACTCACTTTTGGTTAATGCTCTGCACTCCACTAAGAAACCTTGATCTTTCTCCCCCATTATTTTCATCATCTTTTTAAGACTAATTCTGGCCTTGGTCAGGCTCTAGTCTCCTTGGATTACTATCTTCCTGCCCTGGCTTGAGAATGTCAGTCTCAAACTCCTCCAATCCACCTCCGTCGTTCCCAAGGAATACAACCACTGCATTCCCAGTATGGCGTCAACCCCTCCCAACTCTAAGGGTAGGAATTCATCTACTACCTTCCATTCTCCTAACATTAATTCCACAGATTCGCAAATCCCTTTTCCTTTCATTGTTGTACTCGAGCCAAGGATGACTCCATAATTTGAAGTCTCTTTAATTTCTAGTTGCAATTCTTTGACTAGTTCTTCTGCAATGAAATTATGTGTGGCTCCACAGTCGATCAATACTATAATTTCTTTTCCTTGTAACATTCCTTTTACCTTCATAGTACCAGGATTGGATAATCCTACTACAGAGTTAATGGATAACTCTACCACCCTTCCCTCTTCTTCCACTTCAAGATTATTCAATTCACCTTGATCAACGTCTCCTTCTTCGATAATTTCGTATTCATCACCTTCATCTTTCACCACAATCATTCGCAACTCCCTCTGTTCTCTCATCTTACATTTATGATTGTGTGAGTACTTTTCGTTACAACGAAAACACAATCCTTTCTCTTTTCTCGACTAGAATTCAGCGTCCGATAGGCGCTTCGTCGGTCCTTCCTTCCGTACTTCCTCTTTAGATGCTCCTCGTAATGTAATAGTTCTCATCAGCCAATTTCCTCCCCCCTTATTCTCTCCAACATTCATATTGGCATTAGCTTTAGCCGTATTGTATGAACTCACCGTCTTCTCTCCAGAATAGCCGAGCAACTTTGCTTCCCGGCGAATATCCTCTCTGTTCTCCACCTTCTGCGAATATCCTCTCTGTTCTCCACCTTCTGCGCGATGCGCATCATTTGAGCCAACCCTTGAGGTTCGCAGAAATCCATCTCCGCTTGTATCCACGGTTTCAACCCTGACATAAAGGTTTCTTCCACTACTTTTTCCGGAAGACCCGACAGAGGTGCCACCCATTTATCGAACAAGTTTCGATATTCATTCACCGTCGATGTTTGTTGAATCCGCAAAAATCTCCATACAGTGATCCTTCTCTCACCAATTGAAATCGTTCCAACAACCTTTCCTTCAAATTCGTCCAGTCAGTAAATTTCTCTCGTTCTTCCTGAGAGAGAAACAAGTTCAATGTTGGTCCTTCAAAACTAATTGTCGACACAGTCATCTTCTCATATTCTGTCATGAATGTTAAAATACCTTTCGGCACGGAACAACCAGGAGTCTGGATCATCCCCATTGAATATCGGCATCTCCACTTTTTTGAATTTGTTGCGATCGTTACTAATATCGTCATCTGCTTTCTTCTCTTCTTTTTTTGTTTCGGTTTCCTTGCTTGATGATCCTTCACCTTCGATCGGATTCTTCCCAGTAGAATTGCGCATCGTCAACTCGGATAACTTCTCACTCATCACAGAACGGTCCTGTGCTGCCGATTCCATGATATGTAACATCATCTGACTCTGCTTCTCCATGTTTTTTGATATTTCGGTCAACGTCTTTTCGATAGTTGGTATTTTACTCATCTCCTTCTTGATGCTCTGAATTTCCTGGTCATACGACTCCATCTTCTCTTCAAACCGAGTTTGCACCATCTTCGATTGCTTCTCCCGAGATCAATGCTCTTATACCAATTTGATGGAATCCAATTGGTGAAAGAATTACTTGTATAACGAATGTAGAACGAGATTGTTCTAGGATTACAATGTAGAAAATATGCAGAAAACACAACCTTCTGTTACCCTATCTTTCAAGGATGAACAGAGGAGACTAAACTTCAAAACAAAACCTAACTTACTCTCCCGCCCTCCCCCTCATTTCTTTTATTCCCAATCGTAACTACTTCCCCCTCCCTTTTCTAACCTCCACGTGCTACTCATGTGCACGTCTAACTAATTACTATTTAATCATGAATCACGTGCTAAACAGGTGCACGTCTAACTAACTACTAACTTTATTATTTCTATTTCTTCCCCCTACTGTACTAATAGACTATCGGGGGTCTATCAGAACCCCCATCTGTTCATTGTTGTGTTTCACTAGATCTCAAAACACTGAGGCATTCAGAAACATGTGGATTATGTCTATTTGCATTTATGTTTTCTGATTCCATAAGATTGTAGAGCCTACACCCCAAGAATCAAGGATCTTGGCAATAAACCTATGCCTCAAAGATTGTTGGGCCTAAACCCTAAACCTTTCCCCTCTTCTGTGATTTAGAAACTTTACTTCATTGGATAGAACATATTTTCAGCAGGGATATGGAGCTTTTGAAGAATGATTGAACCTTTTCGAACTCGAATCTCACTAAACCCCTTTGTTAATGGCCAATTACGTGTATATTTTTTTTTACCTCCTTTGCTCTAGGCTTGGGTTTAGTATCTAGTCAGCTTCATTTCATATATGCTTCTTAATGATAATGCACTTAAAGTAGTTGACACAATGCAAAGTGATATCGTTAGATGCTTACCTGTTGTGACATCATGAATAAATAGATCTTTAAGCAGCGGTTCAATGAACAAATGCACAGAGTTTCTCAATCTTTGTTGCCTTGACTTTGCAATATGGGAGCAAAACGACTGGATGTTTTCTTCCTGGTAAAAAAGTAAGTAGAAACTTGAAGGGAAAATGATGGATCATATTTGTAAAACCTAGAAAGCAAGCAACCATTTTATACGAACACTTTTTTGAAAAAATTGAACGATAAAGTATTTGACTCAGCTAAATGCAAGGAGATCCCTGCCTTTAAATTGATCCTACTTGTCCCTTCCTTCGGATATTCTTATTTCATATTTAATCTACTTGTTTCTCATCATTAAAAACACACATCCACACTCTATACAGTATGCATTGACCTATAGGGTACCACTTACGGTGATAGACAACATCCCATGAACATGATATTAATGGAATATTTTGTAAGGTGCATAAGTCAATAACTTTCAAGGAACAAACCTTAGTTTTTTTGTTGTAAAAGAATCCAAAGGATTTTATCTCAACAAACTGGTCCGGATCAAAAGATTTTTCATGAGAGTAAATAATCTGCAAGCACACATAAAGCAGGAGTCAAGTCAAAAAATCTGACTTCCACGCATGATAAATAGGATTTCCAGAACAAAAAAAGTAAAACTACCTGCTGGAAAAGATTACAAGCAGCCGATAAAAGAGAAGAGTGTGCATCTACTTCCCCTAATGGTCTGTGCCAAAGATAACAAGCAGCTATTTGTATCTTCGAACTCTTAGCAAAAAAGTCTCTGATAGCAGTAGGACGCCACCTGAATGGAGAGAAAATCATGAGGAATACACTCTGCAAAATAGCAACCTTTAAATGTGAACCACAAAAGAGACCCTTTCAAAGGTATACAAAAAATGATTCTAGTGTAAATCTTTAGTGGCACCCAAACAAACATCAACCAGCACTCTCGAGCAATTTTCCACTTTTTGCATACTAGGTTAAATATCATATCTCCTGACAGAAAATGCCAGTTCAATTTCATTTCTCTCTAAATAAATAGTAATATAATAATAATCTTACAAAATCTGTGAAACTGTTGCTGAAATCACAGGCTGAACAAGTACATGAGGAACTGGAGTTCTGTAATCAACAACCTTTGTGAAGTTCTGCGCACAAGAAAATCATAAAAAAGGTACCTAATTATATACCAGAGGTACATATTGATAATCAATCTAAGAGTGTAAACCTACCTTTACAAAATCAGGGCAATGAATCCACAGGCACTGATGCCATCTAAACCACATCTCAAGAAAAAAACCAGCTGCCTTCGCACGCACTGAAAAGCAAGGCAGATCAATTTTATGAGTAACGGAACCATATATGTGCTAGACAAATGCATGCATAATAGGTGAGTTTCAAATTTTCATCCACTACTGAAAATGCAACAACTATAACATAAAGGTGAAAGAATTACAATATAATTGTTGTACAAAACCTGTATCCATAGAATCACACTCATCCAATGTCCATAGCAAATTTTGATGAGCAATAAACGTCTGGGGAGGTCTTGAGGAGAATTTCAATGAAAATTGTAAAGTCTCTTTCATGAGGTTGGACAGGCCATATAGTGCCTACCATCAAATCAAAGAAATATCCTAATGAAAGCATGTACAACTAAAACTTGGGATTGATGCTTATAAAACGCAGTACATGAAAACAAATAAATAAATAAAACCCTAACATCCATTTGCAGAAATACCAATATGCACAATGGAAAAGAGCTTGTTTCTGTCTTGATTGAAGTTTTACAATTTTAAGACTTAAAAAAATTGGGAAAATTGCTCAAACCACCGCAAAACTATAGGATTGTTACAATTACCCCCCTTAAATTTTTTATTTGATCAATTAGTCATCTAAGTTTATTAAGTGTTGCAATAAGCCCCTTGTGTTAATTGAAGATCAATCAGAAAATGGCAAACTTCTCAATTCACATATTTCTATAAAAACCCACACTCCGACGGCTGCTGCTGCCACAACCTGTAGTAAACCCACCTCCATCCTGAATATCTGACACAAACCTTCCCCCGTGGTGCCAGACAACGACCGCCACAATAATCCTTTTCTAGACTGAGATGAACATACTCATCAAACCAGACACCTCCTTCCCTCTGATTTCTTCCTGTTTGAACCCTTTTCCAATAATCACTCCCCCCATCCTCCAAAACATCAATTCTTCAATTTGGGACCCAATTCCAACAACCCATCTCCTGATTTCCTCGAAGATCTGGTTGCTGCTGCCAATTGCTTCGATTCCAACAATTTCCAATTTGCTCATTGATTTCGCTCCCTTCTCGACATTTTTCCCCCAAACAATTAGGGTTCCTCTCTCTTTCAGTGGAAGGAGTATCAGAAGACATAGTTTTTTATACCCAAGTTTATGTGAAAAAGAAACATTAGAGACCTCATCAGCAACAATCTGCAGATTAATGCCAACATAAACTTCACTCTTCTTTTTTTACATAGCAGGCTTCTTGCAACACTTAATAAATTATAGGGCCTAATTCATCGCATTAAAAGTTTAAGGTCATAACAAACTCCATAATACAGAGGGTTTGTGCAATTTTCACAAAGAAAAAAAAATCGAAAGAATTATTCTTCTAACAAGATAGGGGTTTCTTAGGAATAAAAAAATAAACAAACTATTTACACTTCATGGCATGAATCCATTCTACTTGATTTCCATGAAGTGTAAATATTTTGCCCACTCTGCCATTTTTTACAATTCCCCAATAAGATACATAACTACAATTTTTCATTTATAGATGAAAGGAAAAAAAATAATCACTACCGACAAGATTTTAAAAAAAATATGTTGTTTCTTTTTTAATCAAAATAAATAAATGTAATCAAAGAAAAGAGGATTATAGGGAAACTTCGAAATCACAGAAATTAATTATTGCTGAGCTGATTGTGTGCATATTATGAAGCATAAGGATTATAGACATACTTGCTTCAGGCTTCCCCGATCAACCAAAAGAATTGATGAAAGCTCCTGCAGCAACAACATATCTAGGAAAAAACTGGTACCATCATTTATAGGAAGAGTGTCCAACCAAACATCAGGATCTGCCTTTGTAAATATATCACAGCCAGATGGACGACAGATAAATGATATTTCTTCCTGAATGGGCCGGTCCTTTGATTCCAGAATGCACTTTGCATTGTTTTTCTCATGTTTGAACCTTGCCAAGAGCACCTATTTATAAACAAAGATGATTTCCTTTCAGTTAATGAAAATATTAAATTGTACAATTAAAAAGGTGATACTAAACCTCATAAATGTCTTGCATATTTTGAGCGACATCATCTTCACCAGATTTACCAAGTATACAAGAAGACATGGAAAGGCCTACAAAAACATGTCCACTTCATCAGTTAAACCAGCAGTAGCGGCAATTTCCAGAAAAAAGAGACTTAAACTAAAATTTTATAGTGAAGAAACATCATGAAGATATTTTATATAGGTCCAAATTTTGCATAAAGAAAACTAATATGTACTTTCAACCATTCTAAAGAACTAGGCGTATCATGTTCCTTTGATCTTCACATGGAAAAGAAGAAATAAGAAATAAGAAATAAGAAAAAGGACGACCCAGTCCGGTTATCAAAACCAGAAAATGTACAAGTGAGCACATGTACACACACACTCTTTTACATGTACCCCCTTGTTTCTGCCAAAAAAATGAGTCCCAAAGAGATACCAAAAGACCTACCTTCCATTGCAAGGCAGCGTAGCTCGGGATTGGATGACGTGAAAACTTCAATTAAAAGATCCTTCCCTGCTACAGCTGAGAGTACAAAGCAAAATTAATACAGCTTGTTATTGGTCTTATAAAGATATAGAAGATAACAAATGAACATAAACTGTACAGGATGGAGTATCAAAGTCCCTTACCTCGATCATGTAATTTTAGCTTTATTGGCCATAGAGACTCACATAGTCTACAAAGTTGCTGTTGTTTATGATACAGATCAGCAGAAGTAGGTACTGCTGGGTGACCACCATGAATCCATAGTAAGGACTTTTCCAAGTGAAAGGACCAGGAAGTCTTTTCAAGTTTCTTAATCTCTCTCTACAAATAAGAAAATCCATTACCAACAGAAGAATATTAATATACTAACAACCTTTCCAATTCATTACCAGCTTACCAGTATGATTTCAACGGCGTCTGCAAAGAAATCCTTAAATCGGAGGATATCTTTTATCAAAAATCGTCCAGAAACTTGTAACAGCTCAGAATTCAAAGAGACAAGACCATCCCAGAGCAATATGTGATCATCAAGAAGAGTGCTGTAAGACTCAATAAGCATGTCAAAAGAAGCAGACTCAATAAGCATAGAAGACGGATCTACAAGCTTGAAAAAGATTTCCTGCTCCAGTGCTCGCAGAGAATTCCAAACTGGCAAGAACCCTCGAATTTCACTGCTTAGCTCATGCCTGCTTTCAACATTCCACTGTTGATATGTAAGCATTAAAAGACCAATGCACTTAATAGCATTACGTAGGGATGAGCAGGACAACTGAAGCTCATCTTTTGACAATACTAATATGCCTTTTGAAACATTTAATTCAGCAATCTTGTCTTCTTCACCCATCATAGCAACAAACTCAGATGATAAAATTGGAATTGGATGCACATCAAAATCTATTCCAAGAAGATATTTGATCTTACTGCGAAGGTGACAAATAAAATTCCACAATGGATGCTCTATAACCTGTTTGATTGATGTCAAATACAAATTGAAAAATTGGCAAAACGGCTGCAATTTTGAGCTAAACCAGCTAAACCAGATGATATAGAGATCAAGATCCATTTCGGAAGCTTGCTCGATAGCCCAGTTGGCAGCAAAAAATAACTTGTTATTATCTAATTTCAAGTTGAATTCATTTTTTACTTGAGAGTTCAACTTCATACTGTTTGAAGCCTTTGGAAACAGTAGTTTATGTAACGTTTTGAAATCCACTAAATATCTCTGAGCATATCCATCAGCAGACAGGTTAAAGTCAAGAGAATAACCCTTAGCAATTCCAAGTTCATGCAATGCACATTGAGCTCCCAGGAACTCCAAATACATACAATTCTGCTTTACACAGGCTTCTTTTGAGTACCAGACAAAATCTGACAATTTTAAAGGGCTTGGCCATCCTCCAGGTAAACACAGTGGTGCAAATAATGCATCAGATTCAGAGAGGCAAGTATCAGATAAATACAAACGTTTTGCATTTTGGACAATATGCATCCCCTCGGCCTCACCAAAAGAAGAAAGATACGTATGCTCCCAACTGACATGAAGGCTCCACTGTGGCTTACAGCCATTCATGATGAGCTGCTGGAACAACTGCACCCAGCGTGCAAGTTCAATGTGCGTTAAGCGAACATTAAGGTGACAACCTTCTTCCGTTGCATAGAGATGTGAATTTGCCATGGATTCAACCAATTTCACACCAGGAATACCAGATAAAGCAAGAAATCTCCGAGTGTCATTCAGTTCAATGTCTTTTTTTCCACACTGAGCTCCATCTTGGAGCCAATGAGGCTGTAACATGAATATTTCCACTCCCCTATTTCTCATTGCACGAGAAACCTCACCATGAATCGGATTAACTGTAAGGAATATCCGAAACTTAGCATGTGGATGCAGGACTACTGGTTCCCCATCAATGGTCCCACATTCATTGATAGTAATTGAGCCGCACGACTCCACCAATGAATTGATTCTATCAAGTACCTATGTTACAAAGAAAAAGTAAATTACACAACAGGAAGTGCAATTTATCATAGGAAATGAAAGACAAAAAGGATGATGATAGCTCTCACTTACAGTGGGGTTACAAGAATTTGCATTCTTGAGAATGATCCATTCACCACGTTCAATAGCTTTCACTAGTATTCCAATTACCCATTCAAATTTTGCTGAGAATGGATGTTTCTGATTACTCTCTTCCAACTTTAAAACTGTCTTCAAGCATCTTTCAAGTTCCTTTTTGGCAGGAACCTCTTGCACGAACGACATTAGTTGTTTAATGATATCAACTAGCAAACCAAGAGAACACACAATTCTGTTCCAATTCTTTGCATACACACAAGCAGAACTTGGCAAGTGGAAGCTAATTTTTGATGAGAAAGATAGCCATTTCGTCATTATACAGTTTCCATCCCTATCGAACTCTTTCTTAGAACATTGTATTTGCACACTACAATATTTGTTGACATGAAAGCCAACTAGATCAATAACATGATGGAAATTCCGAATGGCATCATATTGCTCAAAGCAACCAAGCAATTCTGATATGTCAGTTGTGGACGAAAGATTCAACTCATTTAGTACATTGCCTGTGAGCTGGGCAAGCAACCTTACAAGAGAAGTTTTGCCAGATGAAGATGGGCCAACCAAAATGCACATCCACTGATGTTGAATGCAATGTGCAACAGCTTCTAAGCTTTGACGAATTCCTGGCAAAATCTTAAGCTGGCTACTTGCTACATTACATGCTTGAATGCTATTCCTTCCAATGGCAATATTGCCCACAATTAAAAACCGAGAATTAAGTTGAACTCGTGGATAAGGATTTATTAAATATATTGCACCAAATACTTCCTCATAAAGCCGCAAAACTTCCCTGCGATCACCAGCTGTTCGCATCCGCTGAACATAGACAATGTTGAGGAAGCAATAATTTCTTAATCTTTTGGGTGCACCTAAAAAAGGTTAAAAACATATAAATAAATAAACACGAATATTTGCAAGGAACCAATCAAGTCGAATCAAAGAGGATCTCAAACCTTCAATAATCTGACAAGATCGAAGAACATCGCGGAGATTAAATTCCCAAGGTGACCCATCCTGAGCAAATTTTTTATGCAGCATAACTTCTTCATGCAACCTTTTATTAAACAAGATCAATTTTGATAGCAAAGGCTTAGGGATTGATTCATAAAGTGAGCTACAAATGAAGAGGTAGTCGTCCTCAATCAACTCATCCAAATATACCTGAAATCAAATTGAAACTCAACTCCCCAGCCTGATTTATATAAAAATAGGAGTAAATAGTTCAAATCAGTAAATCTGTGCAGCAAAAATACCTTAGTGAACCGATTGAGGAACGACTTAGGAAGGCCTTTCCTTCCACCTCCTTGATACGAAGGATTCTGACATGCAAAAACTCTAAAGGATGGTGGACATTTAAAAGTAAGTGCCAACTCAGGAATAAACACCTCCGCTCGATGGTCTAATATCGCATTCAGTCCCTGAAAGAAAATTTACATTCATTACATATCTAATATGAGGAAGAAAGTCAACTGCATAAAAAATTAATATTAAGAGGTACGAGAAATTATTGGATCTTCAAACCCTACTTCCAAAACGGATTGTGGAGCAAGATTCAGTTCATCTAGCAAAACCCAACACCCTTCCTTCAGAGCCTGCAGAAAGATGGGGAAAACGTTATATACTAAACTTCATGACATTGTTATTTCTAATACAAGAGACTCTAACCTGCAACAAGATTCCATCAGACCATGCAAATTTTATTCCCTCATCACTTTCAACCGGTAAATCAGACCCAAGCAAATCCATCATATCAGTCTGTATCACAAAGATAGAGCATTAATTAGGTATAAGCCAAATGATAGACTGAATAAAAATGAGCAAAGATAGATACATGGAAAATCATTACCTGCTCAGACAAATTTATGCGTACAACCTTATGTCCAGAAAATTGTCCCAATGCCACAATCAAACTTGTTTTCCCAACACCTGGACTACCCTCTAGTAAAACTGAAAAGTACAATTCCGTTAGGCATGCTTAAGTATGAGAATCTCATAGAAGATGAAATTAAGAAATGAGTTTACTCAGACAAACCAGGTTTTGAAAGCTGCATAGCTCGTAGTACCCTTAATGCATTTTTGTATGTCGTTGGTGCCATGAACTCATATTTACCAGTGTCACCAAGCTGACAGCCTAAAAATAAAGGCACCATTGCTTAACTACGATACGAAAAATGAATATTTCTACACTAAATAAAAAATCAAAAATCAAAAATCAAATTTGGCTTCACTCCCATCATTATGAACACAGTAAAACGTATACCTTTCTCAATAAAAAATGGATCGATACCAAAGAGGTTGCTGTCTTGCATCGAATCAGTGTTTGAAAAATTAGAAGCTGTTCTAAGCTCTCCCCAGCCATAACTTTGAAGTCTCACAAGTTTCGAGCATTCAAGTATAGTGTCATCCAACTGCAATACCAAATTCTGATTGTAAGAGCTGGGAAAATCCACAAAGGAAGAAGAAACCTCACATCAAACAAAAAGTACCAAAATTCAATTGACTTCATAAAATAAATAACTACAGAACTCCACATGAGAATGCACCCTATGTTCTAAAAGATGTTTCGGGTGCACGCCTAGGCTCAAGCTGCAGGTTTGGTGATCACCTTGAAATGGTGAGAAGGCATGCCTCTTACGCATGTCTTCTGTCAGTATGTGACAATCCAAGGCTCAAAGCAATAATAATTAAGATTTTTCCTTCTTTATTAACTAAAAAAATCAAATTTACAAAGTCTAAATGAAAAAAAAAAAAATTGTGTTTAGGGATCTTTTTATTCATATTTCTACTTCAACTTTGCTTTCTCTTCTTTAAATAGTATTAAACCACCAATTCACCCAAAAGCTTAAGTTGATGGTTGAAGATAAATGTAATTATATATCACCAACACTCCCCCTCACTTGTGGGCTTGAAATATTTGAAAGGCCCAACAAGTGGAATCAATTTTACTTCACTTTTGGACTTGAAATATTTGAAACCCAACAAGTGGAAATCGATTTTAAGTGGGGAGGAAACGACAATGCAAGGGCTTGAACACAGCACCTTCCTGGACCACCTGCTCTGATACCATATTAAACCGCCAATTCACCCAAAAGCTTAAGCTGGTGGTTAAAGGTAAATTTCATTATATATCACCAACAAATAGCACTTTTATGTAGAGTACGCCTCACAACAAAAAGCCCGTGTTTTTTTGGTGCCTTGCACATAAGCCCTAGAAGACTTGCCTTGAGCTTTAAAAAACAATGAATACACCATCTAAACCCAAAGATTGTTTTATTTTATTGTAGAGTTGAAAAGATGTCATCAAAGGTTCACTAGGTCATTTCAACCAAAATATCCCAAATTACCACATGCTCTCAAAATTTCCAAACAACCTTCATCTTGAAAAAAAATACAAACAAACCAACAAAAAACAAAATGGAACTCGTACCAAAGGACAATTGGGATATGATCCTTGTATGTTATAAATAGTTGGAAACACCATTATTACATTTGGAGTCCCAAACATGGGGTGGGCTATAATATCCCTCTCCACAAACTTAAAGTTGGAGGGCAAACACCTCCTGAGAGTTTCAATGATATAATTATTTTATTGTTCTTAAAGCAAACAAACCCTCTCATTTATATAATTATTTTATCAAACAATTATTTTACTGCTTTATAGCAATTAACTATCAAGAGAAAAGAACGCATAGAACAACCCCAGAGCAATTATACCGAAGTCATATAACATGAGGTTGACAGAAGATTGACAACCTTTAGTTTCTCTAAAAGAAATGAAAAGCATCTTTTGCGCAATTCATCTGCATCTCTTTTTGACATACCAGTCCCTGAGAATCAATATAAGAAAATGAATTTCATTATAAAAGAAGAAAAAAAGCCACACATCTGTAAACAAATGGCTAATAACATATAAGCAAGTATCATACGCAACCAACATAAGAAAAGGACATGACAATAACACAATTCACATGTTAAAAATAAGCATTTGGCTCCAGTTTCTTTTAGTTCCCACAACTTGGGAGGGGGAAGGTTTTCCATCCAACACATTTTTTTAATACAGCCACCGGACCATGGCCTGTTGGTTCTTGACTAATTAGAACTCAAGGAAACAAATATACAACCTATAGAACTGATCCTATTCAAGTAAGATCGTTTACCATCCTAACACATTTGATAACCAAGCAACCAATACACCCATTAATGAAGAAAGCTCTTACATTTATACACCTGAAGTCTCTTCCAACAATTTTTAACATTAGAACGTAACTTTTCCTTGAATTCACAGTAATTACAAGAGAGAAAACACAGACGAGAATCAAGAAATGATACACTAAAACTTGAAGCAGACCAGCCTCAACCTCTCTGTTCTAAAGAACATTATAATAGCATTCACTCGTTTGCCATCAGCTTAATGAAATATGTGTTCCCTAGGCTTCATGCTGCTTACTACCCTATTTTTACTCTACTTGCTTCCATTTTTTCCATCCAATTCCTATTATTCTATCAAGCTTAGTCCCTTATTAAGGTTTTTGACTGTGTTTCTTCATCAATAAAATAATTTGTCATATTTGGGGATCCTAAACATAAGCATAAATATTCTACAGAATATCATTAAAGAAATGCAAGGAACTTAACAAGCAGATAAAGAAGTAACACTGCAGGATTTACCTAAACTTAAACCATCCAGAAGAATAAGGAATGCTCCATGAAGGAATGCATATTCAGGCCCTAGATTCCTCTCAGTTGAGTCAATAAAGGAAACCCAAGAAAGTAGATCTCTCACTGTGAGCATTCTCCCAGACTGCAGGTGATTGAACCACTGTAGTAGGAAAGACAACTATTAAATCGAAATAAATAACCCAAGCTGCAGAATTGACATAATAAAGAGGTGCTTTCTTAACTAGCTGGAGTATCAGAAACCATCTATTTCGTTCATCAATGAAATGTTTCACCCAGACCGAAGG
Organism: Cucumis hystrix; assembly: GCA_025688845.1. Lineage (NCBI taxonomy): Eukaryota > Viridiplantae > Streptophyta > Magnoliopsida > Cucurbitales > Cucurbitaceae > Cucumis > Cucumis hystrix. The sequence continues at coordinate 26,433,087 of CM046883.1, forward strand.
TGAGTAGTGTTTAATATTAATGATAAACTATAAATACATAAAGCAAAAGCAATACATCCCTAAAAGAACAAATTTTGTTCAAAAGCAAGGGAACATACCTCCCAAAAAAAACTTAGCATTAGCTCCACCAGATGTGTAACTCCAGGGTTGGAAATCCTATAAGAAAATGTGCTTGTAAAATCCATGGAAGATTACAATAAAATTTGGGGCAATGGTAAAACATGTTGAAACCATACCTTGTCAGCGCAATACTCCTGAGCTCATCCAGCTCCCCAACAGGAGGAACCCATATCTCCGTAAACCGATTACGAAGTGCAGGAGATAACTCCTTCTTGCCATAATCACCACCAGGATTCATTGTTGCAAAGAGAGAGAATTCAGGATGAGCAGTCACTGTTTCCAAAAACTCTCCTCCTTTCTCAGCCAAAGCCTACAAATTAAAACACAAAGTAAACAATAGTGCAATATTCAAATCGACATGGTAAGTATCATAATAGGTACAGCAATTGTAAAGCAGCATGAATCTTAAACTTGTATATAGAGCAAAAAGGATTTATTGAGGGAAGTGATTGCTAATTGCAGAAATATTCCAACCAGAATTGAATTTCACATCACCTGCCGATCACATTGTCAACTATGTAAAACAGTAAAGCTAACTGTCCTAATGTAAGTTAAAACTATGAAATAGCATTCAACTGTGTTTGCTTTTATCCCCGTGAGGAAGCAGAGAGGATGCAAAGAGGGGGAAATAACATTTATACTGTGAACGAAGATATAAGATATAATAAAAATGAAACCAATACAGAGAAAATAACAAATTAATGGGTCAGAAAATAAACCAATAATGAAAACAAAACGTAAATGATATTGAGAACTTTTTAAAATGAAGAGAAACTCTTTAAACATTTTCCAAACAAGTCCGAAGACCTTTCAAGGCCAAAAGCATCAGTAGTCCTACAATTCCTTCCCTAAGTTTCCCCACCAATGTTTAAAGTGTAATAGTTTCTTGCAATATCTAAGATAAAAACTACAGTAGCAAATCCACAACTCACTAGCTTTTCCTATAAAAACGACAGCCCATTAATAGATTTGAAGAAAAAATCTTGCGATTCTATCAAGCAACTGAATTATAAATGAAAGCAAGCTTTTTAAAAAAGAAAAGAGAACAACAGGCACAAGTAAATATACTTGCATGATATCTGCAAGTCAATTCCAGAAAAGAGCCCAAGAAGGATATTTTTGTTATTACTGGAATAAAAACCTGTTTCACAATACAAGCTAGAAGAACGGCAAAATTATTACAATCCCACAACTTCTTATATGAGACAAAAATATGAGCATGTAAAAAAAATTAAGCTCAAAATGGCAAAACAGGTCATCGTAGAATACGTTAGTATCCTGATCCATGGTTACATGTTCATTGTATAATTCTCTTGTAGTATGAGCTTTTGTCTTAATATTATTATATTAATATTAATAAAGAGGTTATCTCCTTTTCAAAAAAAATAGAATAGGTTAGTAATATTACCAGCTTTCTTTCTGGTTCCAACACGCTGTTAATTCTTTCAAGCACACTATCATCAGCAAGAGAAATTTCATCTATAAGAAAGATATCACCATCTCTCATTGCTTGCACCAGAGGCCCATCCTGCCAGGTGAAAATTGTCTGCCACTGTTTATGCAACTCTGTAAGCTTTGTTTTAATATGCTCAATCTCCTTTACACATAGACTATGGCAATTACCCCTGCCTTCTCTGAGAATTTTTATGATCCGGTCCATCGAATCAAGGTTTAAGGAAGTTTTACCTATATCAGAAGAAATAGACTAGAAATGCAAAATTATTAGACAACCTTCACATAAACCAGAAGTAATAAAAAAAAGGCAAAAAAGAACTTACAATCCCAAGGTTGTACTTTGTTATCTTCGATGTTAACTCGTGAACTTCTTTTTCATACTGTGATGTAAGCTTTGATCTCTCTCTATTCGGATAAAATCCCTAACACAGTTCATAGTTATTAGATTAAGGAACGGTGAAAATTCGTAACATTTAACTCACATAAGCTAAAGTAGAAAGCGTTAAAATAGATGACACACCCCAATGAAGTCTGACGTCTCCGTGTATTGATGGCAATTCAAAATGTGTAATTTTTTTTTCATGTGAGCACTCAAAAGTTGACAAATGGTAGTCTTCCCACCCCCAGTTTCACCAACCAAGAGAACAGGTTCACGGTTTCTGCCATTTCTATAGCATCGTTCCACAAGAAACCATAACCTTTGCATACTCTTGGTCAAGGTAATACTGCAATTAAAGATAAAAGTCAGGAAAATGGATCATCCAAGCTACCAGAACAAGGTGGGAAACAGGGTATTTGAGTACTTACTTTGGAAGAATTCTTGAAATTACCGCACCATCACTCATCCTAAATGAAAACTCCCCTCCATTAGGGTCCTGGAACAAAATTGTGGATACCCATTGTTCAGCGTAAGTTCAGTAATCAAATGAACAAACACATCATAGCATAACATCTGACTATCCAGTGCATTTTTATGATATACAATTAATTATTATTCATTTTGGTTGGTCAACACAAAACGTTCATGCTCTCCAAAATGTCTATCAATCATACATCAATTATCAAAACCACCAAACCAATACAGGTGCCAACAAGAATAAGCAAGGAGGAAGGAGCTTCCTATTACAAGAACATAACGTGTATTTTAGTCTTAGTAATTCCTTTCTAACAAGTAAATATAGTATTTAGCCTGAGAGGGATCCATTTTATTGAAAAATTATACTAGAAAAAACCTCATACACAAATGAGAAAAATACCTGCTTATACAAGTCATCAATCACAAGTTTAACTCGGAGATTTCTTTCCAAAACATCTCGTACTACTGATTTCTCATCCAGATCGCGTAATCGCTCTGCTAAAAGATAATAACCATCTCTAGCTAAATCTTCATACGAACATCCAAATTCCTTAAAACGATATGCCCAACGAAACAAATCTCGAGGTGTTATAAATCCGTGCTTTCCAGAAAATACTTTACTACGTTGCCTGAATAACTGCAATTCCTTCATCACATCTACCATTTTTTTAGCATAGTTTTGGGGGATTTCACACCTTTTCTCTACTATTGTGCTCAACTCGTCTTCTGGAATTTCATCCACATGGATCTCCACAAAACGATTGCGAAAAGCTCGAGAAAGCATTTTACGACCACCATAGAAAGTGGGAGGGTTTTGGGTGGCAAAGAGCATAAAATCTGGATGTGCCTGTATAGTTTCCCTAAGTTCAGGTACAAAAAGTTCCCTATTGTCATCAAGTAGCCTATTCAATGCTTCAAGAACATCAGATGGAGCCAAGTTAAGTTCATCGAGGACTATCCAGTAACCATTCCTTACGGCCTTAACTAGCATACCCTCTTGAAACACAAGATTGCCCGAAGAATCAGTTAGGTAAGAGCCTAGATATTCCTGCAAATCCGTGTGCTCGTGATTATTGATCCTTACAAATTCATGGCCCGTAAGTGAAGCAAGGTACTTAACTAAACTAGTTTTCCCACTCGAAGTGGGTCCTTGCAGAAGAACAGGATATCGTTTAATCAGCACAGCACGTGCCAAGTTCCTAAGATGCTCCTTGACACTCTTAGTCAATACATAATTCTCAGAAAGCTCAGGACAGATATCCTTTTTTGGGGATAAGTAAGCATCAAAAGATAGGTAAGGAGGTAACTTTCCCCCCAACAAATGTGATAAAATCAACTGATTCACTATCTGTGAACTCGGATTATCCAACATAGTCAAGAAAAACATACAAAATCCGTCATATAGTGCTCCGAGAAAGCCAAAACGCCTTTCAGCTTTTCTAGTGTATTCCAGAGCACGGTAAAGTGACCGTAAACTATATTGTGGCTTCTGATTAGCACCATCTTGTAGCCTCTCTTCTGAACCCTTTTTTACTGCTTTATAGAAATATACAATTCGATTTACTAGTTCCCGATTAGATTGGCAGTCATCCATGAATTGATTAACGAATAAAGCCAAATCTTCATCATCTAGAACATCATCCATAAAGTACTCTGTAAACCTACTCCTAAGAGAGACAGGCAAATCACGCTTTCCAGCATCAGTTGCAGGATTCATACAGGCAAATATTCGAAAATTTGGATGTCGGGATATGTAGGTGACATCACCTCTTTCAGCCAAACAGAGTGAGCTAGTATCCCCTTCAAGAACTCCAATGACTCTCTGCAAAGTCTCAGGCGGTGCCAAATTAATCTCATCAAGTAAAATCCATTCTCCATTTCTAAGTGCAGTAACAAAAGCTCCTTCAACAAATGAAAAAACCATTCCAGACGATGCATCAATCTGCACATTTGCAGCATCAAGCTTCAAAGAAAAATTTTCCCAAGCTTTAATCGAATCTTCAACAATTGGCTTCTTCCGTTTTTTATCAGAACTAACTCGCCCCACTTCAACTGACTTCTTGAAAAATTTAACACCTTTCTCAAACCCAGATAGTAGCATTTTCCAATTCTTATCTCCAAAATGCTTCTGCAAATGAGCTAAAAATTCGACATTGACCTGAATTTTAAAATGGAACAAGTTAATTAGGATTACAATATAAGACTCGCAACCACAAAAGGAGAGACTTAATAATTAAGAATACCTTAAGAGAGAATGTTTTTGAAAAGAGATCCTCAAATTCCTTATAAAGGGAAAAGCATATAAACCGAGCATCAATAGGTTTAAAACCACCTAACAAATCTGCGACGTCACTTTGCTGGCTCAAATTCTGAAACAACACAGTACTAACTCAAAATTTGTCTACTGAAAAAGTTAACAAATGGAAAAGGACTATTAAAAAAAAAAACAAAAGAAAGAAAGAAAGATAAAGAAGCATTTTACCAAAACAGTAAAATTATGACCAATCCTTCTTGCCAAGCTCTGGACAAGCGTAGTCTTCCCCGTACCAGTTTCACCAACCAGAAGGACAGGTTCATTATACTTAATAGAACAAGCTATTCTCTCAAGCATGTGCAAAGAACTACGAATCTCAACAAAAGGCTGCACTACATGTTTCGACTGCAAAGCAGACATAAAAATAAGCAAAGAACATAACATATAGGAGAAAAAACTAAATAAATAAACTTAACAGTTGGTTGAACTCGTTGAATATCAACTCGGCCAACTCTTAACTCTGTGATTGAATCCTGCAATATATTTGCAAAAAACAAAAAACAGAAGAAAGCATATGTCATTCTAAAGGTAAAGATGAAATGCAATAAATCAAATAAAAGCTCCTCCAACATAAGCAAAAAAAGATGCATGAAACATTAAATGGCTTCTCACCTGAATTGCAGGTTTATATTGTGGGTACAGTGTCCCAGGTACTGAAGCATCTCCTAACCATAACTTAGCTATTTCCTTCATAATAGTCAACCGGTTCTCCGGCGAAGTTGAGAAAGCAGCAAATATATCAATTGCCTAGAATCAGATCACAAGTTAACCGATTTTCTATGGCAACGCAACTTTTATAAGAATAGAAAGCTAGCATAGATATGAAGCATCAAACCTCCTGATAAATGGACTGGCATTGATAAGCTGAAAAACCATCACCCATAAAACTGAAACCTAAACCTACAATGCGTTTGCACCACTTAAGAAGATCCCTGTCATGAAGCATAACAACCAATTAAATCCAGATAACACCAAGCACCACGCAGAAAAGATAAAAAAGTACCTCAATGAGAACCGGTTTGGATAACTAACAGAGGCAGATTCTTCGCAGCGGAATCCTAGAAGTTGTTGGCTACAAGAATTCACCTTTTCCAAGGTTTCTACAAAGCAAAAGAGAAAAAGAACGGATAAACCACATATAACTCATAGGCAATGAAAGGCAAGGTTAAGAAAGCCTTGTATAAAAATTATAACTCACCAACTAATTTTGAAGCAATAGACTCAAGAATTGGATACTGAGTTTTAACTATACTCTGCATGTCCTCGTTGTTTGGAGATCCAATCATCACTTTCCTCCAAAGCATACCGATTGTACCTCCACCTGCCACCAAAAATAAAAACAGAACAATCACTTCTTAAGAACTTCTTCAATCAACAAAACGACGCAGATAAAATATGCAAAACCTTAGTAAAGAAAAACTATGTGAATCTATTTATCAAAGAGAGCAAAGAAAGGGAATGGGTGGAAGGAGGAACAGAGGGCAGCTAAATTTTGTCAACAAATTACTTGAAATATAACATAGACTATATAGTAAAGGCATGTCCATGATATATAACTCCACACAGAAAGACTCCTAACCTCCCTAGTTTTCAAAAACCTTGTGCACGTGTTTGTGTGTGTGTGTGTGTGAGAGAGAGAGAGAGAGACAAAACAGAGGACTGAAACCCAAAGAATTCGGAGACGTGGACGGAGGAGAAACTGGTACCGATGGTAATTGTTCAAGCATTGCAACCACGACCCATAATCAGATACAGGGCTCTACAACTGATCTTAATAACATCATCAGTCCTACAGTTACTGTAATAATTTTTGGGCTTATGTGTGAAGCATTGCATTAGTGCAATGAATTTTTTTATTTTAGAAACACACACACAAAGTATTGGAACTCCAAACAATGTTCTAAATGTTACATAATCAAATGCAAGTAGTTGAGTGTTTACAATGGATAAAATATTTACACAGCAAAAATTGCAGAAATAAAATTGACAAGAACATCAAAATTAAGCTATATTAGTTAACAAACCTTCTTTATTGCGAAATTGATCAAGTCTAAAGGCCGATATGGTAGCAAAAAGCCTAAAATTTTCAGCCACTCTTATTTCCTGCAAATGCACCCAAAACTTTTCAAGACAAGGAAGAAACGTAGGATAAAAAAGAAAAGGCATCATAGAGGTGGAAATATGAAAAATAAACAAATAAATAACAATAAACCCCTACAGACCCCACATACCTTGGAGGCCTCTTTTTATGAGAAACAAATAATCGAAAATAACGAGAAACAGATATGTTTGGAAGTTTTAAAAGACCTCCAAATTAATGATATAAATCGATCCAAATATATTTGAGGAACTCAGAGAATTTTGTGTAAAATTTACCCATTCACGAAAAATACAAAAAACAAAAATGAGAACAACATCAAGGACAGCAATAATATCGCCAGCATGAATATCAAACTCAATGGAAAAAAGAAAAAGAAAATACCTCCCCACCCACACCCAGTCGAAAAAAAAAATAAGAACATCAAGGACTCCAATCATATTTTGCTTTTGGGTAAAAAAAAACATTCCATTGATAATACTAGTCAGCATGAATGTTGAATCAATGGAGAAAAGAAAAATAAAATACCTCCCCACGCCCAGTTGAAAATGTGTTTCCACCTTCTAGTAATGGTAATAAAATGGACTGCACATCAGATGGTGCTTTGTCTACATCCTCAAAAACAACCCAGAGCCCATTCTGAACAGCCTGAGAAACAAAAAAAATGACAGAAGAGTTGAAATGATAAACATATATGAAAGCAGAATGAATATGTCTTGATACGATAACTAAACACACCTGTGTAAGTGAACCAGGCTGCCATCTGAACTCACCAGGACGTTCAGCACAAACGTAACTTCCAATCAACATCTTACCGTCAATTTGGTCATCCATGTGGATAAAAAGAACTGAAGAGAAGGGGGGGGGTGTCAGGACCGCAGAGGAAAGAAGTACGACAGGTGAAAAAATAAATAAAGTGGGGAGCAAAATAGTCAGTCAAATCTCAAACAAATCAAGAATCAAGGAAGTTTTAAATTAAAAATTGACAACCTAAAGCTATTTATAGCCCATAAATCCTGTTGTAAACAGAAATCTAAAATGACTAAGAAATTCAACCATCCCCAACTTATGAGTTCAAAAAGAAAATGCTCAATAAAGGTTTAGACGGTAACGGGAATCAATGTGTGAACCAGTTTTGACGACAATACAAAAAAACTAAGAGAAGTTACCAAAAAACTACGAGTAGGATAAGAAAAGGTTACCATTAAATATACGAACAAGATAAAGAATATGCAGATGCAAACATACAAACTTGAACAAAATTGCCAACAGACACAAAGCAGGAGATGTGAAGCTTATAAAGAGATCATGTCTACTGAACCATAAAAACAATTACTACCTTGGTTATGGCTGTCGCTGGCTATCTTATTTATGAGAGCCGATTTCCCAGCTCCAGGGGGACCATACAAAAGAACTGGCCACTTTTGACTCAGTGCCAACATAATCATCTCATAACCTTTCTTTATAGATGATGTCATAAAAAATGAATTTTCAGCCTTCGGACTGCCCCTGTGTGAAGTAAATCATTGTCTCAAATATAAAGAAAGAAACAAAGAAAAGGAATCCCAAAATTATTGCTAATGTGAAAATACAGGATTGAAATAATGCAAACTCTTCTTCTGTTCTTGACAACAGAGAGAAAAAAAAACAATTTACTTTTTTAAAAAATGAAACAGAACTTAATAAGTAGGCTAAATTGAAGTGCCATAGTGCTACCATGTAGCAAGTCGTTGACTTCTAATTGGTCGTTCAATCTCATCATGATTCGAGAGAATTGCAGGACCACAGAAGCTAGAATTGGCAAGCAGGCAATTTTCTGAGTCAAAATCAATTTTCATGCCTTGAGAAACCGATTCCTTCACAAATAACTCAGCAAAGGAACCAGCCTTCTCCATGGATACATCCTGACAGAATTCTTCCCATCTGCAAAAAAAATTATTGAAATGAGAGCATTTCATTGAGAAAAAATGAAAGATTACACGAGCACACAAAAAACCAAGCCCCAAAAGACAGGGGACCTCCACTACAGGAAGGGGGCCCAGCTACTGCAAATGAAAGGGGGAGCATGAAGCATATAGAAGTAATTGTTGTTATATAACAGAAACCAGTAAGGTTAAGAGCAAACCGCAGTAAGCAAGCTAATGTTTCTTCAGACCCAGACAACAAATTTGTGGTTGCTTCATAACCCAATTTAAGCAAAATTGATAGTATTTGTATCCCGCACCATCTTATGTCAGGTAAAAGTAAAAATCTCGCATTATCAAGGTCGATGTTTGGTAGCTGCTTCATAAAGTCCAAGAAACACGACCAATCCCATAGTTGGGTAAAAGTTTCAGGCTCCAACAGTAGGAGTCGATAAGACAACCGAACAGCAAGCAATCCACCCTAGATAAGGAAAAATCAACAGGTGACTTACGTTCTTGAAAGATATAGTAGTATGCTTTAGTATGACTTACATTCTTGGAGAAAAATGAATAGCCAGGCAGAGAAATTACGGATTATTGGATTAAAGTCTTGTTGATACATATAAATATATATATAAGAAACAGGATTTATAGACAAAAAGAAAATGAGAATGCACCTTATAGGTAGGGGGATAGAAAAGAAAATCCCATCTAAAAAGGCAATTACAAGTTAATAAAAACAACACCAAGAGTACTGATGTAAGAAGACTAAGGGTTAATTGGGTAATTAGGTCATATTCTAGGTTAATTCCCTTTTTACCCCCAATTGTAATAGAACTCTATAAATAGGAAACTTCTCCTCTTGTATGAAACATATTATTCATTCTAATAAAAAATCCATAATCTTGGTTCTTGGTTCTTGGAGGATTTCTCCTAGAGGTTACTTAGATTACATCAATTACACAGTGCAATATAAATGACCACAATATAAATGAAGTCTTTCTGTTTCTTTGGTAGAATTCTTTGGTTTGAACCCGTCCAAGTAAGCCGTAATAACACTCTATCCACACAACTCCAAAAGTTTAAGTGAATATTCTAATAAAATCCATCAACATAAGAGTTCACACTCGCTCAATCAGTGTTGGTTATTAAACCACCAATTCATCCAAAAGCTTAAGCTAGTAGTTGAAGGAAAATTTAATTATATATCACCAACACTCCCCCTCACTTGTGGGCTTGAAATATTTGAAAGGCCCAACAAGTGGAAATTGATTTTAATTGGGGAGGAAACGACAATGCAGAGGCTTGAACGCAGGACCTCCCTGGACCACCTGCTCTGATACCATATTAAACCACCAATTCATCCAAAAGCTTAAGCTAGTAGTTGAAGGCAAATTTAATTATATATCACCAACATTGGTAACATCCCTGCATATTTCCATTCTATCTTTAAAATCCCTAACAAAGCAGCTAAAGGGTGGGAATGAATATTAGAGAGTTTCTGTTGGAGGGGAAATAGAAAGAGGAAACACAGTTACTCCACCTTCGGAGCCTGGCACCTTGGTCATTGGTAATGAGACTTCATTAGCAAAAAGGATTCAAGACACCCTGCAGAAGGTGAACCCCTTTAGTATATTAATTCGAGAAAGTATGAGAAAGACTCTATCTGCTAGTTAACTGGACGGGATTGTTATTATGAAAATCACAAAATCACCCAGGAGTGATCGCTCTTCAAAATCGCTTGCAAGGGTATCTGGTTAAATTATGGCAGCACAAATGGCTGATAAGGTCTTAAAATATTTTTCTTTATGGCATGCCAAATATTATGCATATGTTCAACGGCTGAATTCATGAGGCCAGAGAATGGAACCTTTGATTTACAAATTCAAATGAGGGGGAGAGAGAGAGAGAGAGAGTGGAAAGGGCATGTTTGCCTGAAATATTGAAAAGTTCATTCCAAATGCTTCAAGGTATAATTCTTTGAACTTGTAGAATTCGGGTCAATTATAATAAATCATTATCCTATAGAAGCGGATAAAATCTGAATTGCAGAAGAAGACAAAGGAGAAGCTACAAGTTGTTGAAAAATTAAAAACTCCGTCATTTATTGGGAGGCCCATTTTTGAAATCTCAATATCAGTTCCTATGGTTAAGTGCAGTTAAAGTTATTCTTGCGGAGATTTCGTTTGAAAGAATCAGCATGTTTTGCCAGAAAAGTCTCTTCTTCGGTTTGATCAGTTTGAGTTCCCCTAGATTAAAGCCTCCTCTTGGTGCTTTTTCTCCAAATCGTTTGCAGCATTCTCTATTCAAGATTTGTGTTTAATTTGTGATGCCTTTGTTTTCCTTGGTTTGTTCATATGTAATATGATAATTTCCTTCTCTTCTTATTTTTGACTTTGTATTTTGAGCATTAATCTCTTTTCATTAAATAAATGAAAAGTTGCATTTCTTTTTTTTTTAAAATCAATAAATTAGTGTTCTTAAACTCACATCCTTGGCTGAAGTGTCTGCAAGTTTTTAAGGTGCTCTTGGCAGGGATGGAACTGTTCGTTTTTTCTTTTTTTCTCATGAAAACCAACTCATTAAGAAATATGCTAATCGTATTCAGAATGCAAGACAAATAAGCTCATTATAAATCTTCTATAAAACACACAAGCACGCAATCAGAATAGATACCTTGTTATAAACCTCAGAACTTGTTCCTTTGACCACAATACGGTGAAAAGGGCATGGAGCAAACTTGAAATAATTTAAAATAGTCCTGTGCAAATAGAAAATAACATATATTACAGGGTATATTGACCATGGAAAACATGAACGCACACATCAAACTAGACAACCCCTAAAAGCTACAAATCCAAAATCCAGCAGAGTAAGTGACAAACCTTAATAAGATAGGGGCTAAATCAAGGGCACGACAGAATGCTAGACAAGCAAGCTCGTGAAGATCAATCCCCCTCCCTCTCTGATCATAAAACGAAATTATATTGACCACTCCATCCAGCTCCTTTTCATGAATTTCTGAGTATGTGGAGTTTGATCTTAAATTGGGAACAAGCCTTAACAGTCCAATTACCCTATCCACGATCTTTTGAGCTAGTGGACGGAAACAACCTAGTAAACATACTGAATAATTTGGATTCAAAAACACCTCAGCCAAAAAACTCAAAACTTCCTCTTCAGTCACTACATATCCCTACAAAAATCAGAGAACAGGAGTGATAGATTAAGATGTGATTAGAGGCAGAGAAACAAATTCTGAACAGCAACTTCTCATATCGATCAGAAGCAAAGAGCCTTGCTGTGCCCATTCATTGAATAGCATTCAAAAGTAACAATATCAAAATTGTTGTGTCACTAAACAATTCGAGAAACCCTTTAAAAATGTATATCAAAAGGTGAAAAATAAAATGTTTGTAGTCAAACTAATCAAACATCACATGCATGTGTGATAAACAAAACTACCTTTTTAATAATCGTATCAAACGGAGATTGGTGTGTAAGAGATGGGCAACGGGAAAGAAATCTTTCCACTGCGGATTCAAGTTTGAAACTACCATCAATGGCCATTGAAACAAAATATCTCCTGGCTCAAAAATCTGTAATAATAAATATACAACTAATAAGTATGAAACGTATCAACAAATATAATTGATAAATAGTGCCAAATATCTATAATTTAAATTGTAAGGATAACGAATTCCAAAGCCAAATCTCCAGTCTCCCCAGCTTCAATCTGTTGATATTACAGAATCAAACAATCAATAACGCATCAAAATTCACATGAACAAATTCCCCATTAAATAAATACAAAAATACATAAATTTAAAAAAAAAAATGCACCACAAAAGCGGCTTAAACCATGTTTCATATAAATTTCAACATCTCCTTGGGACTACATATTTATACGAAGTAATGAATAAAAAGGCATATGTGTGTGTGTGTCTTGTCAATCCAGTCCGAGGACGAGAAACAACAAAAAATGGAAAAACCTTTAAACCCAAGTAACCATAACAGAGGGCGAGAAACAAAACAAAAGAGAGAGAGAGAGAGAGAGAGAGAGAAACCTTTAAACCGATAAGCAAGTAACCATAATGGAAGGCGAACGCTGGTCTGATCGAGTTTCAGTCGCCTGAGTCGTCTGACCGGAGGGGAGCAGCCGGACGATGAATATTGGAGAGGACTATATGAGAGTGAAGAGAGTTGGGGTTTATCTTGCCGAAAGGGTTTAGGGTTTTATTTTTTCTTTCAAATACTTTTTAATGATATTAAAAAAATCTATATTATTGGTAAGAATTATTATACTCCTCATACCTTATTGTAGTGGGTAATAATAATTTGTGTTAGATTCTTTTAATTCAAGTTATAATAGTATGAATTTATAATATAAAAAATATAAATAGTAAATAGTAAATAATAATTTGAGATTTTGAAATCGTGTTTAATATAATTAATTGAAGATTTTTAAATAGTATTTCGATATTATATGTGTTTATCATAGTATTACACAATATTTACCTTAAATAGTTCTTAAATAACATCGCATGTTTGTACATGCGATGTTATTTTTTCTTTAGGTTTGAATAATTTAGAGGTGTGTTTGGTAGTTTTTCCACCTTTTTCATTTTTGTAGATGCCTATAATAAGCAGAGGAACGTTTTGAATTTATTAGAGTTATAATTGAATGAGTAAAAACCTCGTTCATTTGCCATCTCATAGAGGGTTCGATTATCTTTGTCTACCATTGTTGAGCTAGAAAAATGTTTGACTTATCTCTAGTTAGTAAGTTTAAAATAACTTCGTAAAGTTAATATAACCGTTCAAATGTTGTTTTATAAAGCTATTTTTTATTTTTAAACTCAAGCATATTATTCGGCTTCAAAATGGAAACATGATTCTCAACAGTTATATTTTTCAAATCAAACATGGTTATTCAATTCACAATGTTTCAACTATTTTTCTCCACGTTTCAAAATACAACATCGATGTTTCGAGCAATAGTCGTTCAAACTATTTTATATATATATATTATTACTTTTTAACTTGATTGACTCATTTTGTTTCGATTCTCGACCTCACATTTATATTTTAAAAAATAGGAAAGTACCGTCTTATAACTTATTTTTTAATAACACTTTTGCAAGTTGGTGATTCCTTTTAGAAGGAGAGTAGTGATGCGTTGCTAGGGTGGCCAATTTGAAAAGTGCATGTTGAATATTAGTGTCAATGTGGAGATCATAGGATTCCCCCACAGCCTGGCTAGCTAAGCTGCTCTTCTCTGTTGCTTTGTTGGTTGCCAACCTTACCTACATTTTAACTATATGCACCCCTTCTACGTTCCTCTATACTTCCCATAAATTCTAATACAAAGTTTAGATGTTCTGAGTACTAATGCCGACGAAAAGAAAATCACAATGATTGTTTAGTCCATCGACTTCACAAACCGATGTTTAAAATAACTCAATTTCAACGGTATTCGCTACTGAAATTTGTACATTTATGGACAAACTTTTGTGTTACTCTCTCTTTCGTTAATATGTCCGTAACTTTGTGTAAATACAGAGATCAATGAAGATTTTAATTATATTTATATTGACAATGTGATAGAATCCTAACGTTTTGTCTTATGTGATTCACATATTTCTTTAAACATTAAAGTTTAGGTGTGAATTGCAAACACAATCTCTCTTTCTATATGTCTAATAAATGCATGTTGTCACACGACCCGCATTAATAATATTAAAAAAAAACCTTAAATTCAACTTCAATTTTATTTATAGAAAAAAAGTCCATTGATATGATATCAATAATTCATAGTATGATTGAAAGAATTGAAGGCATGTCTTTTTCTCATTCCATGTTGCTTAAATTAATACATGAGTCTTATTTAATACAAATATCATTGATATGGACTAAAGATATATATTCAAATTATAACATTCTTTCATTTCACACCAAGGAAATAATTAAAGAAAACAAATTTTTAGAAAAGAAAACAAAAAATCGAATTCATGTCCAAAATATTTCACAAGAGCAATATAAGCCTATGTTTCTATCTACTTTATATTATCATCTCATAGTATTCTAAAAAAATCTTAAAATTTGAGAATTATTATTATTAAAATGTTGTAAAAAAGGTCTATATGGGCTGGGCCTTATCTCATTTTACTTGGGCCTGGGCCTGATGTACGGCCTAGGTTAGATCTCTTCCTCGCCGTCTTCTCTTTGATGGAGTTCATCTTCTGCAACTTCAAATCGGCTCTGAATCTCGCAATGAACGTATCGGCTTTGCTGTTGACATCCGGGCTTGAACAGAACATTGGAATTGTTGGGTCTTTCACGAGCTTTCCTTCGCTGGTCGCCGGTGGTCCATTGGCTTCACTTTCGTCCATTTCGGGCGAAATGGCTCTTGGTGTACTGCTATTGCTTCCTGCACTGTCAAAGTCTCCATGCATTCTGAATGGCGGCGGCGGTGGTGGTGGAGGGGGGATCGGATGGTATGGTGACTCACCGCCAATGAGCGTATTGTACTCTTCGTCGTTTAAACTGCCTAGTCTGTCGAGCTCCATTGGAGGGTCGCGAGGCTTGAGGATCTGGTTTTGAGCTGCGATCTCTGGTTTAGGTTCTGAGGAGGGTATTGATGGTGGAGGTGGCTCTGGTAGAGATGTGGACTGCACTTTTTTGTGTTTACCTTTCCTGGATGAAAATAGGTTCTGAAGAACTGATGGGGAGGGAAGTGGCGGCGGAGAAGGCGGTGGTGATGGTGGTGGTAATGATGATGTTGAAGCGCGTTGCGAGGCGATGATGGCCTCGAAGCTTTCGACGCTTTTTTGTCTTTGCTTCTTCTTCCTCCTTCTCAGTGCGGACCATATTTCTTTTGAAGCACTGGTTCTCTTCTTCTCGTTTTTGCTGCTTTTCTGCTCCGATTCTCGATAGAACGATGGCGGTGAGAGTGGTGGAAGCTGAATCCGTTGAAAATTCGCGACGTCCGAATCGCCATTTTCGTGCTGTTGATTAATCTCTTCATCAGGTGTATGGCTGTGGACCTTATGAGTTCTCTTTCGCCTTCGTTTTACCATTTTAGGAATGGTATTAGCGGGCGGAGGATGGGTTGGAGGTGGTGATGGAGGACGCGGAGGAGACACCTGCTGCGGCGGCGACCGTGGCGGAGAAGGTATTACCGGTTGTGAATATACATCTTCACGAATCTCAGATCTGTCGAAAACAATACTTTTGGCTTCAGAATCTCGCCGTTCAAGCTCGGGCTGAGTTTCACGACGGCGATGAAGCTGATCGGAAGACAAATACCGATGATTAGTCACATGAGTATCGTCGTAAAATCGCCAACGGTGATCACCAGCATCAAATGAAGACTCCTGCAAACGTAGATCCGGATACGAACTACTACTCCTCATCCGATTAAGAGTGAAATGATTCGGCCGATGATCGGTATATCCATCATCCCATCGACGCGGAGTCGTAGGGTTTGACTTCCTTGATCGTCTCGAAGAAACGCTCCGATCTTCAAAAGAACCTCTACTATCATCCCCCCCAGCGTTTCTACCTAGAAATCCACAAACAATGGCGAAGAGAACCAGAAGCAAATTGAGCGAATCCCAGCTCTTCTTGACCGACTGCGGCCGAATCAATTGAGAAGTGAACTGTACAAATTTTGGAATGACAATCAAGATGAAACAGAGAACTATTACTAACAAAACAATGAGAAAGGCGCTGGAGTTAAGAAGGAAAGAGGATGCACGGCTGAAACGACGGCGGCGACTGTTGTGAAGTTGGTGTAGAGAGGAGTTGGAGGACTGAAGCCAGAAGGGCGGAGAGTGGTGGTTGCCATCTTCCTCCATTTTCGCCGGAGTTTTGCCTTTTTTTTTTCTTTTTTTTTTTTTGGTTTTGGCTTAGAGTCTGTTTTTGGTTGTGTGGGAGTATTATTATGAGATCGCTTTTGCGTTTCTTTTATTGATTGCGTGTGAGTATTTATAATCAAAAGCTAGTGGTAAAATGCTATTTGCTAGATGGTCATGTGACCGTGACCCACTTTTCATTCCCTAAAATCCCAATGCTTTTTTGTGTCACGCCAAGAATTGGTCAATAAATATATTGAATCCATTGATAGAAGTAATAATTTAGTTCATGGAATTAAGAGGTCAGATAAGAGGTCAATCGTTTCTTTGACACTCAAATGTTATTATAGAGTCAATTGGTTGTTGAGTGAGATTAGTCTATGTACATATATAAAAGAAACAATTTAATTTATAAGTTAAAATATTTTAGTTCAATTATTATTAGACCGTGTTGAAATTAAGGGTGGTTTAATTATTTTGGTTTTTGTGCTATTCCAAGTGTTTCATTTTAGTTTATTCCTTCCTTGGTTGAATCTTAAACTTAGTGTATGATGTTAGTTAGTTTTTTTTTTTTTTTTTTTTTGTTAACTATGGTTTTGTAGGGATTAAATTTCACATTTGTTGAAATATAAAAACTACAGTTAGAAGTGTAGGCACTGAATTTGAACCAACTTTATAATATGACGATCAAGATTGCGTTTCTTTTATTGAACAAATTTTTATAGATTTTAAAGTAAAGAGAATGCTAACTAAACTTTACATACTTAATTGCTAAAAGTTAAGGTACCAAAAGTATGTTTTAACCAAACTTCTACATTGACTTATGCCAAACAAAACTCTCAATATAAACTCAATATACTTTTACTTTAAAAAGCAATAGTACGAATCAATGTAAATTAAGTGTAAGAGTGATATTTTGAATAACTCGAGAGCGTTGGGTTGTGTAGGTAAAAAAACCTATTGAACTTTGATGGCTTATTCATGTCAATTTACATTTTCTATTTTGGTATTCGTGTCAACCGCTAAATTAATTTCCTTACAATAACTACCAACTCAATTAAACTAAACCTACTTTTTAAAGATTGAGACGTAGTTTTAATCTATTTTATTTTTTAAAAAAGACAAAAGGACAAAAATAATAA
This sequence comes from Cucumis hystrix, assembly GCA_025688845.1. Taxonomy (NCBI): domain Eukaryota; kingdom Viridiplantae; phylum Streptophyta; class Magnoliopsida; order Cucurbitales; family Cucurbitaceae; genus Cucumis; species Cucumis hystrix. Next base: position 26,450,832 of record CM046883.1, read on the forward strand.
TTAAAAAGATCCATAAACATGATTTAATTTAGTGATTTGAATAAGAGAAGCCAAATATCCAAATGTGTAATTGGAGAAGAAGTATGTTGTACAAAACCTTTGATTTGTTTTTAACTTATCATGTGCTTGTAAGAAAAGCATCAACAACTTATTTAATTACGATTGACTAATCTTCACGTACAACTCCTCTCTAACCAACAATTGAAGACATTAAAGTAAATGACGTTTTTTTAATCTTCAAGTTAACATTATAAATATTATTCACACCTTTCATAAGAAAGTACACATTTTATAGCTTTTTTATTTATTCACATCCTTTGTCAATGATTTTATATTTCAACTTCAACCTTTTCTAACTTTTTTTTTTCTTTTTTCGAGTTGTATTTATTGATAATTTCTCTTATTTAAAAAAAGAAAAATATCATATTGTTTCAAGTAATTATAAACATGCGTGTATGAAGTAAAATAGGCAACGTGTCAATTAAAAATAACACTATAGTCTTGGGTTATTGTGATTTAATTAAAATAGTTTATGTTTGACGTGTAGATTGTTTTAGTTCGATCAAAAATAGCATGCACTGTAACAAATAATAAAAAATGATGATTGTCGAGTAGTAAATTATGTAGCAAATGTAACAAATTGAGGGTTTTGAAATAGTGTTTACTATATTGGCTGACGTATTTATACTGCTTTTATGAGACATTATTCTTTATATTAGTTCCTTAAGTGTATTTCTCTTTTAGCACCTCTGCTGTATTATCAATGAAATATAAAATTATATAAAGAAAACAATATATTGTAAGCTGATTTGAGACTTTTAAATAGTGTTTATTATAGTAGTAGATGATTATTATAATCCTATATGATATTTGCCCCAAACGATCCCTTGGTTTTTAGTTTTTAGTTATTTAGTTTGATGTTGTTTGCTTGCTATTTAATTGGTACATAGTTTTCATATTTCATAAAAACAAATTTATATTACTATGTGAATTTAAAAACACGAAAACAAAGAATAGATAATCATTTGAGTTTTTTTTTTTTTTTTTTGTTAATTAAGTTTATAAGTACGACTCATACTTGTAAGTTGTGTTTGTTGTTAACCTTCTGAACGCCTTTTAAAAATCTAAACCAAAATTTAAAAGTAAAAAGGTTGTGTTTGTTTTTAGAGTTCTACTAAAAATTCGAGTACTCGTATAACTAATAAGTACCAAAACAACATTAAACTTTGTTTTTTAAAAAAATATCTTGATTCTAGATACTAGTTGAGCTGATATGTTGTTAACTTCTATAATGTGATATTTAGAACTAGCATTGTGTTAGGTCAATCAACTTGTCGTCTTTTATTTTCCAGTATAAACATTAGATCCGTAGATTTACTTTGACTTTGTGTTATGATTTTTTTAGTTCAACATGGATGAAGTATTTGAAACTCACATACGTAATGTATGTCACACCCCACTCCGTAGGCCTGCTAGCTTATTTAGCGAGACGCGACGTGACTTGAGTATCTTGACATGTTAAACCCCAAAACACCCAGTCTTGAGTTCCATTAGTCTTCTACGAGACGGGATGTGACAACATCAATCGAGCTATGCTCGCTTCAACTAATATTAGTATAGTCTGACGTACTTTGAACTCTAATTAATAACATTAAACCTTAATCGACTCATGGTAATGAATATAGATATGGTCACAATAGTCATATATGTTTTCCCCCTAAACTTAAAACTTAGAATAAGCACGTGTTGGTTGTCAAAAGTCAAGGTCAAGCACGCCACAATGGACACTTCATATATAATTCCTCCATTCATATATATATAGTTTTGTTTGTCTTGAAATACAACACTCAACTATTTGTTGTTTTCATTAAAATAATTTTTTGGATTTTTTATGCCTTAGTCTTTAAGTTTGGTTGTTTATTTATTATTTCTTCTTGTAGTTTTTTTTATTGTTGGATTTTAAGACATGTATATTAATAATAAATTATAAAAGGAAATTTGTCAAAATTAAAAAAATAATTTATAAAGCAGAGCAAAATTCACCAAATTTCAATAACCTATTTAATTTTTGGTTGGTAGTTTCATTTTGTAGTTATCCATAACAATTATCTATATTAAAATTAAATGATTCAAAATCAATTTTTACAAAAATTGATTAACTAACAATAATAATAATTTTAACGTAACAAATTGCAATATTTAAATACGTTATGAAAAGAAAAAACTATTATTAATAGCAAAAAATGGGTGTTGGCTAAAATAGCAAAAAATATTATGATAATAGAGTCCATGTCACTATATTTTTATAAATTTCAAAAGTAGCAAATTTAAAAGTCGATAACCATATGATAAGTATCCGATAGCCCTCCAACAGACGTTCCGTTTGGTATCACTAATTACTCGTCATATTTGTCATATTCAAAATATGAAAAAAAAAATTGTCATTTTACTGCTTTTTTAAATGCTCCAATAGATTGTTATATTTAATATTCTTTATATTTATAAATGTTTTATTGAAAATTTGTTACGAATAACATTTATTAAAAATGAAATTATTTACAAAATGTACCATACAAAAAACTAAACTCAATTCGAAGTGATTTTGTAAATAGTTTCACTATTTTGATATTTTTAAAAACATCTTTATTTTACTTTATTAGTTATATTTTAAATAATAGAAAAATTGTCAAAAATAACAAATTTGACAAAATATTTACAAAACTATAACAAAATTTCAAATTTTATCAATAACGAACATTTGATAGAAAGTGATATCATTCAATTATTGGAATTGATATCAGTTTCTATCTAGAATATAAAAAAATTGATATGTTGACATCTTTTAAAAAAGTAAAATAAATTAAAATATTTACAAGTTATAGCAAAATTTTGTATTATATCGATGATAGTATTATATCATTATAGCATATCAATGACATAATATTTGGTAAAATTTGCTATTTTTGAAAATTTCTCTTATTTATAAATATTTTAATTTATTTTGCTATTTCTAAATATATATATCTCACTTTCTTCCAATAGCTTATGGGGAAAGGAATGATAACAAAGGCGAATGCGTGATAAGGCGACGCGGTTTTTGGTTTATTTTAAAATTCATTTGGTTATTTATAAGAAATCAACATTTAATTGTCAATGTCTAACATTGAAATAATAATGACAAATTTATATGCACAAAATGGGCGCATTAGCTGTCACCTTTTTGGACTTAAATCAAATCGCTATGCTAAGCTTTGGTTGTAAGCATATAACCCTTTAAAATTCACCATTCAAATCTTAGACTTATACATGTTGTAGTTAAGCAAGTTGATCATACAAGCTTTGCTATTGGGATACCTAATTTTCGCTTTAAAGTATCTTATTGTAGTTGTTTGAGGTTCAAGCATGGATTATAGACCTATTAGATTTTAGGATGTTTGGACGTTCAATTTGTGAGATCATTATTGTATTTAGGTTGTAATAATTTGTTTTTAGAATAAACCACGTTAGCACGATGTTGCAAAAAGGAAAAGAGATAACTGAAAGAAAATATCAAATATTGAAATTTCATTTGGAAATTAAGTATAGTGATAACCTAAATGATGTAGTGATCCAAACCATTGTAGTAGGTAACTGCCACTAGTCACTATGAGAGCATGATAGATAAAAAAATCAACTTGATCGACCAAACAAGAGTTGATTAGTCGAAGAACGAGAGGGATCGGTCGATATCGGTTTAGGAAAAATTTGAAATAAAATAATGTAAAAAATAATTAATAGTATTAAATCGACTTACTTTTACTCATTGACAATGAAGATTTGTTCGAACATCAACTACGTTGACCATAATCAATTTCGTGGTGGTTTGATCGAAAAATAAACTTCAACCGACGTGATAGATCACTCCTAATACATTCGAGATATTTTTTAAACAAAGGACAAAATAGAGGGGATATTATTTTTTACAATTTAACCAAAATTTTGTTTTATGGTTGGATAAAACCCTCCAAAAACCCCTTACATACAAAGGGTAGTAAATTGCAATTTTTCTCCAAAATGGGCTAAATTCGTAAATAAACAATAAAAGAAAGAGAAGAAGAAGAAGAAAAGACCCTAAACCCTCTCTCTCTCTCCTCCTCCTTCTCCTCCTCTCATATATCTTTTTTTGCCGCCACGCCTCTCAGGCCGCCACGCCAACCACAAATCGCCGTCGATGTATGTCTGAATCTAATGTTTCTTTCTTTTATTTGGTATTTTGTCGATTCAAGAATCGTTAACTAGTAAATTTGGAGTGATTCTAATGGTTTCTTTTTTGTATTTGTTCTTTTCATGGACGGACCTGACCCTTCTTTGCCCTTGTTTCCTCATTCAGCGTGTATTGCTTCAACCGCTGAAGCCGCCCCCAGTAACGACGGAAAATAAGTTTCCGCCGTCGTCCATTGCTGTCGGACTGTAATTCCCGAAGCCACTTCCTTTCTGTTGGGGTTCTTCGGATTAATATCTTGAAATTTGGAGTTCGTCGATGGAATCAATGGCGGACGACACGAAATCTGTTGAATTAGAAGAAAACCATAACGCAAGCTCACAGTCTCCAGCGAAGAAGAAGAAGAAGAGTGAAAAGAAGAAGAAGCGAGTTCTATCAATGGATGCTAAAATCCAAGTTCTCAGCAACCAGCCTCAGAAAACTCCGCCGGTAGTTGGTTATTTCCCGTCTGGGTTTGATCCTCACAAGGATGCTGACAAGGAACAGTCCCGTTCTGTAAGGGCTAGGGTTTATAAGCACAAGAACAGACCAAATAGGATGCAGCTGGTTGTAAGTCCAACAGGGTCGAATGTGGATTTTGTTGGTACCAATTATTTAGGTGAGGCTACCGCTGGGAAACAGCATTGCACCTATGCTCTCGGTGTTCTTGATAAGGCCACCCAAAGCTTAAAGATAGTGCCTATTGCATCGAATATGGTACATTATTCCTCATAGTGAATGTAGAGAATTAAGATTTGTGAAATTTTGAATTCTACTTGTTGCATTTTTGTTTTTGTATACTCACTTAATTTATAAACGCCTCTTCTTCTTCTTCATCATTATTTATTTACATATCATCAAATTTTTAGTATTTTTTCCTTTGAATGAATTGGGCTCCTAGATCTGCTTTTCTTGATCTTTTCTGGAAAGACCACTAAACGGGGATTGAGCTGTTTTCATCAAGCTGGGAGATTACACCACTGAAGTTTCTGAACGATTATGTTTGTGCTATTGTGAACTTTGTTGGATACGGTTTTTTTTTTCCACTTTGTTTCAAACTTACTACATAAATTTTTAGAAATAGGCTTACCTCTGTGATGCATTTTATCTACCCCACTAATTGTTAATGCTGTAACAAATGATCATAATTGTGTTGCTAAGTTTGATATTTATGTCTGCAGATATTTAGATTAGACCCAAAAGTCAGAGGTTCAGACGTTACTGAAAATGAATCCCCGAGTGTGGCAAATGAAGAGCTCTCTGAGCAGGAGAAAGCTAATAGAATGAGAGAGCTCACCGCACTCTATGGAACAAAGAAGTCAAAAAAACAGGTAGAAATTGAATACTGGAATTCTCTCTTTAGTACTTTAGCAACCAACTTTCCCTTGGGCATGTTTGGAATGAATTTTTGACTGCCCATGTTTGGGAGTGATTTTAAAAAGAGTTAAAATAATTTGTCATATTAAAATTGTTCCGAAACACATCTTTAATCACATTATCATATCATCAAAATTGGTTTTGAACTATGAAAAACATGTTTTAAGAATAGTTTTGAAAATCACAAAAGCGATATAAAATATTTTAAAGTCACTTTCAAACATGGATTTAGTATCAAACATGGACTTGTTAATTTGTGGCAGGCACAGAAGCTGCATGCGTTGAAGCAAGAGGATGATCCTGAAACCAAGAGCGATCTAGATGGGAGAATGAAAAATGTGGTGGTAAACAAAGAGGCCTTGGAAGGTACGCAGGCAGAGGTTGCTCGTAATATACCAGCATATAATGCTTCTGCAACTACTCCACAAGAAGCTTACCCGCTCGAGAAGATTATCCTCAAGGGAGAATGGAGTTTTCTGGAAGATCTTTATTTCCGTTTGCAAGAAACAGCTGAAATAAGTGTTACTTATCCATCCTTTGTTCGCAACAGAATTTATAAATTGCAAGACATTCAGGTATGGTGTCAAGAAGGTTCTACTTGTAATTACCTTTATGAATATTCTGAGATTACATATTCTTCCTTTCTGATATTCATGAATCATGTGGATGGCCAATATTATTTGTTAAGTATCATGCCTCATTTGTTGGTTGATTGATGTTTTCAATCCGTGCCTTTTGAAACTAACTTCTGTGTTTGTGTACGTTATTTGATTCTTTGCCTTCATTTTTTGTGTGTGGAAAAAGAGCTTGCTCTCAAGTCTTGACAACTAACAAACATTTGTTATTTATTCATTTTCTTCCTATTGCTTGTTCTAAGTTGTATAAATTCGTTCCGTAGGTGTACTTGTCGATTTCTGAAACAAGTATTATTATTTTTCATTAATTTGTATTGAATCTTTTTTTTTTTTTTTATGTTAAAATCATCTTAGGACGAGGAAGAGAAAAAGAAGCTCTGCTGCATATTTTCATATATCACTCATCTGATAAAGTATAAGGATCAGCATTCTATGGGTGATGTTTCTTCTGCAAAGGGTCATAAAATTCCCAGCATGCTACGCCAAAAGTTCTCATCCATGTTTCCGACTGCCGAGTCGAGAAGATTGTCAGCTGATAAAATTAATCTTCTCATTAGCCACGTTTTGGTGCTTTCGCTATTTGCCGATGAATTTAGCAGCGATCCAGCAGACATAGCAAAGGATTTGAGAACTAGTCCTTACGATCTAAGACTCCATTTTGATAATTTGGGGTGCAAGTTTATACGCAAGAACAACTTGTCATTGGCTACACTTCCTATTCCCCTTCAATTTCCCGAGTTGAGGCAAAAGCGACGGCGATAGGCGAGATGGCCGGATTGTAGATGTTACACATTTATTGTTATTGAAGAAGCTGAATTCTTTCTAGGCAGGAAAGTTGGAGCAATTTTGTGGAGTGAAATGGGTAAATGGTCATTTTTTGTAATTCAGATGTTATTTCTTTCGTATTGCAAATGACAATGCCAACTTGTTTCTTCTTGAAGTACCCCTCTGCGTAGAAAGGTGTTTCGTTATTTGTAAGTTGAAACTTTGGATGATCACAAAGTAATTTGGAAACAATTCAAATGACTTTTCTTTTTCCTCTTACAAATTATTGACAATAGTTGATTTTAACATTCTCCTTCAAAGGTTTTTACAATGAAAAAAATACACTTCACTTTTGTTCTTGAAAGTTTGAAGTTAATTTCCATTTAATTCTTGACATTTCAAAAGTAACACTTTAGTCTCTCAAGTTTGAAAAATGTTTTTAAATGGTCGGTTCGATTCATTCATTTTATCGATATGACATGGTGTCAATTCTAATTTCAAAGTGAATTGCAAGGAAGAAGAAATAGTGAGTGAGAGGGAAATGGAAAGGTAAAATTAAAACTATATAAAAATAAATATAAAAAAAACGACTAATCAAGAAAATTATTTAAAATTAACATAATTATCACTTCAAATTTAGTCATAAGGAACTATTTAGAAGCGATAGACTAAAATGTTGCTTTTGAAAATTTATAGACCAAATAAACATTTATCCTAAACTTATAGATTTTTTTAAATACATGAAATTTAAAAATAAACATAGTTAAAGTAAAAAAATACAATATTGCAAATGTAAATTAATATAAATAATAGATATTTAATTGATTTAAAAACATAAAATATGTATTTATTTAGTAAAATCAAAATTTCAACATTTTTTTACAAAGTTTTCACTATACATCCACGTGGACATGTTATCAATGTTTATATATATATATATATTCAAGAGTTTAACATTTTTATTATATGATATTTTAACTTTTCATTGAGAATTATTAGCTCGGCAGGTTTAAGAGAAATTGTAAAAAATAGGAAAATTGAAAAATTATTTACACCCAAAATAAAAATCAAGTTTAATAAAATTTTATTTTTAAGTGACTTTTTCTATTTTTTTAATGAAAAATTTCAATATTTCTATATATTTATAAGAGTTGTACATTTTTATTACAATAATATTTTAAATTATCACCACGAACAAATTTAAAATATATTGTTAAAAATAGCAAAATCGTTATTCCCGGTATGGACGGTAAATAATATATTATTATTATTATTATTATTTGAAAAAAAGCGTAAATTTAAATGGGTAACTTCCTTTAAGTACTACATTATAGTTATTTTTCTAAAAAAAGAAATGGATATAATTATAAGTTGGATTATATTTGGATATATTTTTTACTTAAAGTAAATTTAGAGTAAGTACAAAAAAGGTTTTTCCAAAAATAGAAAAACATTATAAACTATTTACATATTTATAATTAGAACTAAACTATTATTTTATTAAATATTACAATGTGATATTTATAATTAGAACTAAAATAATATGGCCAGCGAATTTTGGGAAAACATAGCATTGCATATTTGCATTGGCGGGAAGAATCAACCGCTTCGCTATCAGTTTAGAAATTCCTCTATACAGAGAGGTTAAGCTTTACAATCTTCTTCATAAACCCTAATTTTAGCATTCACAGATTGGATTTGATGTTCTTAGCGAACAAGATGGTGTTCCTTTTCTTGTTTCTTCTCCCCAAATTTAGTAAAACAATCGTAATCAAACCCACTCCCCACTCCCTTTTCCGCAACTTACCATTTTTCCTCATTTCCCCTCACCCTATTCCAATTCTGTCACCTCTGTCGACGGTGCCCTGTGGAGTTTTCGAGCTATGGCGACTCCCATGGCTGAAGAAGAAACCTTCGATTCCTATTCCAACAACCATACGGTGATTGCGATTAGTAGGGACAAGAACAGTCAATATGCGGTTAAATGGGCTGTGGAACATTTGTTCAATAGGAAGAACACTGGCGAATGCGTTCTTATTCATGTTCGGACTCAGAGTTTGCATCCCCGTAGGTATCCGTCTCCCTTGTTGTTGACGTCGTTTGGCCGTCATTATTTCTTAAAATTTGAAATGTATTATGGTGTTTGGAGATGAATCAATGATTTCTTGTGATCTTGCCTTTGTATGCAGAGGAGGTGGATACGATTCCTAAGGAGTTCCGGCCACCAACTGAAGCTGAGTTGCATCAGTTCTTCCTTCCCTATCGAGGATTTTGCGCACGAAAAGGAGTAAACAATTTCCCAATTCTTTGTCATAACCAAATAATGGATAGTTCTTGTTTTTCTTTTTGATGCGATGATGAATCATTTATGAATTAGATCAAAATGTTAGCAAACACTCCTTGAATATTATTATTCTATAATATTAGTTCGACATGATAATCAGGCACTATGAGCATGTCATATGGGACATTGAGTTGGTTCTAAGAAACACTTCGATTTAATGAGGGTTATTTCCTGCCGTATTCATCCATAAAATGCATTTTAAGTCAGCTTGTTTAAAGGAAATATTTGTGTTTTTTGCAATTTTCAGATAGTTGCAAAGGAGATAATCATCCATGATATTGATGTTCCAAATGCACTTATTGACCATATCAGTAAACACTCCATTAGCAATATTGTTGTGGGTGCTTCCAACCGGAATCCTATTATGAGGTTTGTCACTCTCGTTGCCTCGGTGGTACGGAAGATTTAATTTTAGTAGTGTATTTAAGAAATTAGTCTGAGCTATTAGCATCTGCATTAATGCAGGAAGCTCAAGAATCCTGATGTTGCAACGTGCTTACTCAAATCAACTCCAGAATCATGTTCTGTATATGTCATAGCTAGAGGAAAAGTTCATACGAAGAGGTTGAGGAAGCGAAATAAGTCACAAACTGACATGACAGAAACACAAACCGGAACTCCACGAATCGGCAGGTGTTTATCAAAAGCACAAAAATCAGCATATTCTAGTATCTCTGGACTATCTGAAGATAAATACAGGTAGAAATTCAAAATATACATTTTTTTGGTATATAGAATATTCCACAACATTCATCTTTCTTATATATGACAATTTATTGGATTAAACTTCTTTTTTTGCACCTTCCCTAATTTCCTCTATAAATAGAATTCTTATCATTAGCTGATTGGGATGCTGATGCAGTGGCTTTCTGGAATTGCATACTTGAAATGCAATCCAAGACAAAGGGCTGATGAAATTTTCTCAGAAGTTTGATTTCTATGTCTTCTTTTTACTGGTTTGCTAAGACAAGCCTAAATTTCCTTTTACGTTGCTCATTCAGTGGTCTTTGTTTGCGTAGTCATAGGATATGCATACAGGCTTTTAATGCTTTTTCCTCTTCATTCTTGATCAGTAGCTTTGATTGCTGGCCTAGAACTGCCTTTAGAGGTGATGGTTGTAAGTTGTAAACATTGACTAAGAGCAGTTTGTTTCAATTGCAGGCATAGTTCTGGCACCAGTAATGATTCAACGTCAGGTATTAGTGACTTTTCGGGGCCTCTCAGTTTCAAATCAATTGAAACATCCTTTGAGAACCAAGATTTTTCCCCAAGTTCCTCAGAGACTAGTACGAGGAGCTATGTTTCCTCTAGCACCCCAGTAAGTAAAAATTATTCAATTTCTTGCCCAGCAAAGGAGCTGTCTAATTTTGGTCAATTAATAGTTACATTTAGAACACCAGCTGTATTTGAGTTTACATCTGGGTGATGAATTTTTATACACTATATGTTATGTAGTTATAGAAATGGACGATTGACTAAATAAGTTAACTTATCTGCATTTGTAGCCTTCAATCGAATATGAGATGAAAAAGTTGAGGTTTGAACTCAAAAAAATGATGGAAATGTATGACTCGGCTTGCAAGGAAGCTGCAGTAGCAAAACAAAAGGTAAGAACCGATGACTAAATTTTCTATATCAAATGATATACTCGTAGTCTCAGAAGTTCTAGATGGTACATTGTTTGAAGCCTGTTGATCCTGAAAGAAAAGTACTATGTTTGATGACTGATATCAGGCAAAAGAACTCCGACATTTGAAGATGGAAAAGGAAGAAGACAACAAAATTGAGTGCGGTAAATCTACAGATGAGGCTCTAACAACATTGGCTGAGTTTGAGAAGCAAAAGAACAAGGCTGAAGCAGAAGCAACTTTAGTGGCACAGAAGTTGGCTGAATTAGAGACCCAGAAAAAACGAATTATTACTGAAGAAAAAGCTAGGATTGAGGCAGAGGAGAGGAAGAAAACAATGGAGTTATTTGAACGCAGTAATATTTGTTATAGACGATTCAGCATTGATCAAATCGAAGTTGCAACAGATCATTTTAACGAGTCAAACAAGATTGGTGAAGGTGGCTATGGACCTGTTTACCAAGCCTTACTTGAGCATACTTCTGTTGCCATTAAGATCTTGAGACCGGATAGATCACATGGGCAGCGACAATTCCAGCAAGAGGTATATTTCCTTTTTCTCTGTTTATCTTGGCTGGAAATAATTACACAGAATTATCAGCTATGCATAAGATTCCTGTAATAGTACATCGTTTAGTTGGTTGCTACTTTGTTGTCACGAGCTGTAATAACATGAAACTGAAGAAGAAACATATATTATAATAAATGACATCATGTAAATTTTCACCCATTTCATACATTTAGAAAGTTCCTGAAGGTTCGCTGTTTGTTGTTTGCAGATTGAGGTTCTAAGCCGGATGAGGCATCCACACATGGTTCTCCTCTTAGGTGCCTGCCCAGAATACGGTTGCCTTGTTTATGAATATATGGAAAATGGGAGTTTGGAAGACCGTCTCTTCCGAAAAGATAACACTCCTCCAATCCCTTGGAGAATCCGCTTCAGGATAGCTTGTGACATTGCCACTGCCCTACTCTTCCTTCATCAAATGAAGCCAGAACCTGTGGTGCATCGTGATCTTAAGCCAGCCAACATTCTCTTAGATCACAACTATGTGAGCAAAATAGGTGACGTGGGTTTGGCCAGGCTAGTTCCACCGTCGGTTGCTGATAGTGTCACTCAATATCACATGACTGCTGCAGCTGGAACCTTTTGTTACATTGATCCAGAATATCAACAAACAGGAATGTTGGGTGTGAAATCAGATATTTACTCATTTGGTGTTCTTCTACTTCAGCTCATCACTGCAAGGTCACCGATGGGTCTTTCATATCAGGTCGAGGAGGCTATTGAACATGGCAAATTTCCAGAGATACTTGATCCGACAATAACAGATTGGCCTATTGAAGATACTCTTGGACTCGCTCAATTAGCCCTCAAGTGCTGTGAGCTAAGAAAAAGAGACAGGCCCGACCTTCGTACGGTTCTAATGCCAGAACTGTCCAGGTTAAAAAATCTGGGGTCGGGTGAAACACCACCGAAGAGCAAGCTTGCAAATGTCAGCAGAGCACATGATCAACAAGTCCTTAACTCGGCTCCAGTCTTGAAGGGATCCGAAAGCGAGGTTAGTTTTCACTTAGCATCTTAGTCCTTAAATCAAAATTGCAAATTGTTTGTTATTGTGTAGAGTTTAAAAAAAAAAAAAAAAAAGAAGGAAATATCATCATGAAATGGAGATGGGAAATTGCATCTTTAAAATGTCATGCTAAAGCTTGTGTGAAAAAGGTTGAACAAAAAAGTTTGGACAATATTTATTGTTACCAGGCTTGGAACTTTTTTTACACAGGAGAAAAACCTTTGCATTTATATGTTGCTTATTATGTATAATCAGGAAGGAATGAGAAACAATCCTAACCTGCCAATGGAAATTCAACGTAGATCTATGTGAGAAAAAGATGGGAGCGATTGAAAGTGAGTACGAGATTTTGGAGCCAAAAGGGTGGTATTGGTTTGAATACCATTTCTTCACAAATAAAGAAAAAATGGAGCATACCAAGTATACCAATCAGTGGAAAACGAGTTGATGTATCGAAGAAGAAGCAGCAACCGCAGCAAATCTCTGAGCGTTGTTGGTCTTTTGCAAGTTGTGCTTCTGCTGCTACGTTGGGGTTCAAGAAACTGCACTCTTTTTCATAATAAACATGAGATTTTTTCAACTTGTAATGTCTAAATTTCATTCTTGTTTTTGTATTTCCGTTCTATCTCACAATCATCTAATCTCACTTGTGAATGGCTGCAAATTAAATATGGTGTTTGTTCTCACACACCCTTTTCCTTCTCAAAAACTCATTTGTAACTGTATTTCATTTCTTTACACTTGGGTTTTATTCAATTCATTATAAATCAGCGGTCTTTCTATTTCAGAGATGAATCAATTTTCAGGCTTATTTGTTTCTTTCTTTCTTTTTTAGTCTCTCTACTTTTCTTTTAGTCAATTTTGATTGTATCACATTTCAAAAGAATGTGTGTTGGCCGTTAATATATACTCAATGCCAGTTGAGTTATGGTGGTTAGTTTATCACGGAGATACACAATTTATATGTTCATGAGGCAAAAACATGACTAAATATGTACATGTTATCTAGCAACACGTAAATGTCAATTTTATGGATTTATTTAGTTTAGAGATGATAATGTGTAAATGACTAATTTATTATTATTATGTCAATCTAATGGGAACATCCATGTGCACCTATTGATTTCTTACCACTAGTAATTAATTTTGTTGAAAATAGCTAACATTTTAAAAACATGTTCCAATGGCAAAAGTAAATGAATATTAAATTCTAATTTATTAGGTCTCATAACTATATGTGTTATCTATTTTTGTTTTTAAACTAAAAATATAACAAACCTGTAAAATATTTACATTTTATAGAGCATTTTTTAAAACAGAAAAAAAAAACAAAAATTACTCCAAGTCAACACGCTATAAATCAACCATAGTTTATCGTGTAAAATGGTCGTGATTTTGATACACGATCTCGAACATACTATGTTCTGAGATGTTCCGAGATGAAAGAATTCTTTGCTTTGTTATTGTATCTCAGGCCTTAATGTCACCGAGATAAAATAATTTTTTCTTTATTTAATCTCGAGTCTTAAATGCACTGAGGTGGTTCAGGATGAAAGAGTTACCTTAATGGCATCGAGATAAAAGAATTTTTTCTTTATTTAATCTCGAGCCTTAAATGCATTGAGATGGTTCAGGATGAAAGAGTTATATATTTATTTTATTCGATCGCGCATACATTGTTCGAGATGCTCTTAGATGATAGATTTATGTCTTTAGTTATTTGATGGACTTAATAGCACTAAAATGGCCCAAGATTAATAAATCTCAAAGAAGATATAAATCGGAAGAGCAAATATGAAATTTACGGAAAAAAAATTTGTTATATCTAAATATTTTGAGTTTTTATAAATTGTTCTTTCCAAAAATTATTTTTAATCTTAAAATTTGGCTGATATATATATATATTTATTTACTTAAAAGAAAGAGGGAAAGACTTGTAAAAAATTGGAAATAAATAAACTTAATTTTCCAAAATCAAAACAGAAACCAAGAGGATAACCATTTTGTTTCGTTGGCTTAAAAACATTACGTGAGACTAAATTAATCTGCTGCCTCACAAAACCGACTTTGTAGCTCACGTGTTTCGGTTCGGCTAAGTTGAGCCGTCTTATAAGTATGGTTTAACTCGGTCAACCGGAGATACCAGAGACAGCTTGAAAGGGAAAATCCGAACCGGCAACTCCGATTTACCTGGCTATCTACTGAACCGAGAATCGGCGCGATTCTTTTCCCGCATAAAATAGTGAGAATCGCATTTCTTAAGAATCTCTCTCCCCGCTTCAATTCTTTCTCTCTCTTGGAGAGAATTGAGCGTAACCCTAAGCTTAGAACTCAAATCAACCATGGCGGTCCATTCTTCCAATCGCGACACTGATTCAGAGTTTGATCATAGCTCATCCCAACCGCGTCTTTACAATCCCTACAAGGATCTCCAGGTTCCATATCGAAACTTCCAGCTTCCAACCTCCCCAGAGTTTCTTTTCGATGAAGAAGCTCGCCGCCAGCGTCGATCTTGGGGCGAGAATCTCACCTTCTACACTGGTTGCGGTTACCTCGCCGGTGCAGTTGGAGGGGCGTCTACAGGACTTGTATCCGGCGTTAAATCTTTTGAATCAGGTGATACTATGAAACTCCGGATCAATCGGATCCTGAACTCGTCTGGTCATTCGGGGCGTCTCTGGGGAAATCGGCTTGGCGTGATTGGGCTGCTATATGCGGGTTTGGAGAGCGGAATTGAGGCTGTGAGGGATACGGACGATGTGTGGAACTGTGTTGCGGCCGGACTTGGTACTGGTGCGCTTTATCGTGCAGCAAGAGGGGTAAGATCGGCGGCGGTGGCTGGAGCTGTTGGCGGTGTCGTGGTTGGCTTGGCGGTGACGGGTAAGCAGATGTTGAAGCGGTATGTGCCGATATGATGTGGGGAAAAGGAATGTTTTTTTTTGCAATTTTGATCGATATACTTCGTGTTAGGGAGTCATAGTTTTTTATGTGAAACTGTGATGAGAATGCTGAGGATTGAATTAACTAATTCACTTGATATTTTCTATACGAGTTTAACTCGTGCTTCTTCTTTGAGTGATGTAATTCGTCGAGTTCTCTGATAATGAATAATCTTCAAGAATTTAGACTTGTGGTATGGGAATGATCAATTATTTCCATTACTTCTGATGATTTGGTTGTAAGTAATGAGATTGTTTGAGGTTTGTTCCTTGTCTTATCTCATCAATTAGTTGTAGCTTATTGTTTGGCTGCTTCAATATATAATTTTCAAGTTTTTGAGAACAGAATACAGATCCATGTTTGATGCTTTCATGGGTTGATGGAGTACACAAGATTTGTGATTCCGTGGTCAATGCTTGTGGATAATGGTGAATTTTGTAGAAAATTATAATACCCCGTTTGAGCTTAGGTATTCGGATAATCTTATATGCCTTGTATGAGCAAATGAATTCAACTTTAATATCTTATCTGTTCACATTCTAATGGTGTTAATATGTGAAACTATTCAAGGTTGTAACTTTTACCTAGCCGAATCGCTGATTATCCTTGATTCACCCGTTCCAATCCTTTTGTTGTAGAGAACTTTTACCTTGCTTATTCTTGACCATTAAACCAAAGCTCTTCAAATGAAATATGTTTTGTTCTTTCAAGTTACCTTGAAATCTTTTATCGGAACTTAGTTCAACTTTGCAAAAGTTCGGCATGTTTTTTGATTTCAATGAGAGGTGGTGGTATTTGGAGCAGGGTCGTTTCGAATGGTTATGGTATCTCTTGAGTGTGTTGCTAGTAGTTGGTTTTGTTACAAATGAAATGGTGTCTCTGCAGAGTATAGAGTCTTGTGCTATCTTGATTTCTATTACAATAAAAGTCTTGATAAATGCCCCTTCAAAAATGATATTGCACATTGATTGAACTCGGAAAATTGCCAAATAGGAAAAGTATGCTTTAAAGCTCTCCGTACACTACCCTTGATTCTTTCAGCACTTGGTGTGTCAACGTCATGATCCTCGCAGGTGCATTGCTTTTATCGTTTCTCGTAGATATTTTACATCAAGTTTAACTGTTTTTCGTTTTAGCAACATTAACAGTTACAGGCAGGAAATGAACTGGCAGGTCCTCCCGAATTCTTACTCCACAAATGTTCTCATTGAGGCACACTCTTTGTCTTCATCAACCTGGGATATTTACTAGTGTAAGTCTTCTTTATCTCATCCCAAGTGAAGCTATAGAAAGGATAGTCATTGTAACAAAAACTTCATTGGATTTGACTGGATTTTGACATATGAACTAAAGACAGTTTGGTAGCTTGAACAAGTTGAGTAGAGGCATTCATCTCATGGAGAATGACAGAAGGCAAAATAAACTGTTTGCTGAGGTATGTAAAAGGTTTCAATGAGATGTAATAGCTTCTCCTCTGTTCATAAAGCTCCATTTAAATCATTTGAAGTTAAAGCTATTCCTCTCCATTGATCTTTTAATCAATCTTACAAGATGGTTGATTAAAAAAGAAAATTATGATATTTTATATCAGAAAGCACCCACCTGAATTTTGAACACAGAAGAATCTTTGTAAGTTTTTAAGTATGTTCTGTTTTACCATTTTTTAATTTATGAACTTTCAAGTTTACTCTATTGTAAGCTTTCAAAATGTCGAAAACGTCCATAGTAATTCTTGTATTTTCAAGGTTGTTCCATTTTAGTCTTTACTTTTGTTCTAGTTTTAATGGATTAATGACAAAGCTTTGATTATGCATACTAAAATATTTTTTTTTTCTTGCATCTTGCACTACAACATTTGGTTAGCCACTGTAGATTGAATTCATGTTATTGAAATTGTGTTTCTTTTATGCTAAATTCTTAGCTACATCTACGTTATTGAAAATTTGTTTCTCTTTTATGCGAGTTTATGTGTACTAACATGTTAATACGAACATCGTACAAACACGATTCAAAGTGAGCAAAGTGAGCTTATAACGTAGAAAAATCAACTAATTTGATTGTTTCAAAAAGTTGAAAGATTAGAATATACCTAAGATTTTGAAATATCTCAAATTTTCGACCTAGCACATCCTTTGGTGAGGAAATTGAAATTAGCCAAAGTAGGTGTGTTGTAAATAATTCTACTTTAGATTGTTCTTTTTGTTTAAGCTTTATGTCTCAATGACAATTTTAATAGTTAAATAATTTAAACAAAATATTGCAAAGATGGGTGGCTACAAAAACTATAATTATGTTTTTATTAAGTTTACAATGAAAAGTTGAAAGAATTTGGAAAATGTTTTATTTAAATAAATCAAACAATTGAATACTAATTCACTTAAAATACAATGGTTTAGATAATACAAGTTTTATGTCCATAACTCATAACCTAATGGGTGCTTAGAATATCTTTGAGAACATAATTGCATTCCAAGTTTCTTTTGGTTGTCTTCTAACATACATCACGAAAAAAGATGCAATGAATTATACATTAAAACTTAAAAAGTTAATTTATTTATATTTCACATAGCTGCTACTATCATAGATTGTCCAACAAGTAAGAACAATCACAATCAAAGTAAAAAGAACACACAATCAAAAGGGAAAGTATTTAGTGGATGATGAGTATTTACTTAAGATTTAAGAAATCTAAATTAATCTAAAAATCTTGAGAGATAATTTTTATTTACTAGAACTAAAATTGATTTACATAGTTAAAAAGAAAAGAAAAGAGAGAGAGAGAGAGAGAAGTACATGCAAGTGATTTGATTTGGAAGGGCACATAATAGGACAAGAGAAGGATAATTTCGGAATTTGGCTCAATTATTCTTAGTCTAAGGGTTACACTACAAAAACCTAACAGCCTTCACAAAATTTTCCCTCTTTCGCTCGCTGCGCTTTGCCCAAACACTCGCCTCCAACTCCACGGATCAGATCCGAAGAGTTTGGCAAACCCTAGCTTCCTCTCTTCAATCTTCATCTCTACCTTCTCTAACAATCCACAGGTTTGCTTTCCCTTCTTTTCTCTTTCGATTTTGCCTTCCACTTCTACTTATTCAACTCCACGAATATGGTTGTATGTATGTTTCCGCCTTCTTTTCATATCCATTTTTTTTTTGTTCCTTTAGCCTTGAACTACTCTGGCGTTTTTTTTTTCTTTTTTATTTTAACATATCTCAGGATTTGACGCTAATCTGGTCTGTGGTTGTGGGTTGAGTTCGTTTTTATTCGTTTGTTTGTTTATGGCTATGGTTTGTAATTGTTTACGTGAATCTGTTTATGCTTTGGAACGTTTTTGCTGTTCAACTCATACATGAATCGTTGTCTATCGTTGGTTTGGGTTTTGTGGTTTTTTTTCTTTTTTTCAATAGTATCTTGCTTTGGGAAAAGGTTAATGCGGTGTCTGTTTTTTCTTTTTTCTTAGAGAAAAAGTTATTAGATATCGTTTAAGTCCTTTTCCTACATTGAGACAGAAGTTTAATGCTTGTTCTCCTCTTTATATGGATTGCAAGTTTGGCTTTTCTGTTACAGATTTCCTTTCTCAGGATAGCTTTTAACAAATTTGTAATGTTGTTCTATTTATTCCTTGATGGGGTTGATTTAATGGTAATGATTTTTTGTTTGTTGGCGGCATAGTTTTGGATATTTTTATCTGTTTGGTCTGTGTTCATATTTTGCATCGTTTTCCACTTACAGCTATGGCAGGTTTAGCTCCAGAAGGAACCCAATTTGATTCTCGCCAATACGATGCTAAAATGAATGAGATGTAAAGATTTTTCTCTTATTTCCTTTGTTTATATTTTTCCATTGCGATAT
The DNA here is from genome assembly GCA_025688845.1 of Cucumis hystrix. Taxonomy (NCBI): domain Eukaryota; kingdom Viridiplantae; phylum Streptophyta; class Magnoliopsida; order Cucurbitales; family Cucurbitaceae; genus Cucumis; species Cucumis hystrix. Next base: position 26,470,190 of record CM046883.1, read on the forward strand.
TTCCCCGCTTCATGTTTGTGGACTGATTCAGTTCTATTTTCTTTCTCGATGCAGTCTTTCAGCCGAAGGGCAGGAATTTTTTACCTCATACGATGAAGTTTATGAAAGTTTTGATTCGATGGGGCTGCAAGAGAACCTCCTCAGAGGCATTTATGCCTATGGTAGATACTTATTTGCCTCATTTTTTTTCTCTTTCAATTATGACTCTCTTTGGCCCAAAATATTTCTTTGTAGTTCCGTCTATAATTCCTAAAGTTTTCCTAATTCTTTAAGGTTTTGAGAAACCATCTGCAATTCAGCAAAGAGGTATAGTTCCCTTCTGCAAGGGCCTTGATGTGATTCAGCAGGCTCAATCTGGAACTGGAAAAACTGCAACTTTCTGCTCTGGGATACTTCAGCAACTTGATTATGGTCTAGTCCAGTGCCAGGCATTAGTTTTGGCACCGACTAGGGAGCTGGCTCAACAAATTGAGAAGGTTATGAGAGCTCTTGGAGATTATCTTGGAGTTAAGGTTCATGCTTGTGTGGGAGGGACAAGTGTCCGTGAGGATCAACGCATTCTTCAAGCTGGTGTTCATGTAGTAGTTGGAACACCTGGTCGTGTGTTTGACATGTTGAGGAGGCAGTCTCTTCGCCCAGATTGTATTAAGATGTTTGTATTGGATGAAGCTGATGAAATGCTTTCTCGAGGTTTCAAAGATCAGGTGAATTTCTCATCTTGTTGCAAGCATGTTATTGATGAACTAGCACTTTCATAATGATTGCGTTTAAGTAGGCAGGAAATCAGACATGAATATTGTATTATTAGGTTCATCAGTGCTGAATTCGTTTCTTGTGCCTGCTGAAAGTCAGATACCTTAGCCTTGCTGCACGTTGGTATTTTGTTCTATTCATTTATCATAGAATTAAAGATTTTTAATTGTGTTCTATGTTTTTTGTGTGGTTGTAGATCTATGATATTTTCCAGCTGTTGCCATCAAAAATTCAAGTTGGGGTATTCTCAGCCACAATGCCACCGGAAGCTTTGGAGATCACTAGGAAATTCATGAACAAGCCTGTCAGAATCTTGGTAAAACGTGATGAGCTTACTTTGGAAGGTATCAAACAATTTTACGTAAATGTTGATAAGGAAGATTGGAAGCTTGAAACTCTATGTGATCTGTACGAGACTCTGGCTATCACTCAAAGTGTTATCTTTGTTAACACACGTCGCAAGGTCGATTGGCTTACGGACAAGATGAGAAGCCGTGATCATACCGTATCGGCCACTCATGGTGACATGGACCAGAACACTCGTGATATAATCATGCGTGAATTTCGTTCTGGGTCGTCTCGTGTTCTTATCACAACTGACTTGTTAGCTCGTGGTATCGATGTTCAGCAAGTGTCCCTTGTCATAAATTATGATTTGCCAACCCAACCTGAAAATTACCTCCATCGAATTGGTCGAAGTGGGCGTTTTGGAAGAAAGGGTGTTGCCATCAATTTTGTTACAAATGATGATGAGAGAATGCTTTTTGATATTCAGAAGTTCTATAATGTGGTCATTGAGGAGCTGCCAGCCAATGTTGCAGATCTTCTATGATGAGGTTTTTGTTTGTTTTTTTTGTTTTTTTTTGTTTTTGTTTTTGTTTATAGGGATGGGATTTCTCTCTTATCTCTGAATGACACTCTTTAGCCTCCCCCCACTTGAACTTCTCTATTTTTATCTTCACTTTGTTTTCATATATTAGTATTGTCAAACTGACATTTTGTTAATGATTTATTTCCTGCTTTCTGTGCAAAGATTGAGATTGTGTCAAGTTTTGTTGCGTTTGATCTTTGTAAATTTTTATATTTCTTTATTCTTTCTGAGGAAGATGCGTTCTGCTGTTTATCCAATACAGTTCCACTTGATAAGAATGGTGCTTTTAATTTTATTATTAAAGTCAATTAGTGGATGAATAATATCCACTAATAAACAACCTCGTGAAAACTACTATTTTGATATCTTTTATTTATTTACATGTGGTCTTGGTGTCTAAAGTGATTATTTTGTGTTTACCCTTTTTTCATGACAGTGGTCATTGTTCATTTAAACATAATCTATCACAAGTCGATGTTTGTTTTCTATTAAACATTGTTCAAGCTAACATTAAATTCAAATGATAAAACAATTATCAAATTATTGAAGTTGTGACATTTTGTTAATTCTAAAATATTTAGATTCACTTTGTTCATTCTCACAATTACTCTACATTTTTACAATGTAAAATTTTAGGGTTTAGGTCATATTAATTAAGCAAACACTATAATCTACATGTTTGCAAATATCTTTATAAAACTTCTTCTTATCTATTTCTTTCCAAGCATCTTTCTATGTTTTTCTTTTATCTATTTCAAAGAAGGTAAAATTCAAGATATTTGAAGATTTAAACATCTTTATTTCCTAAAAACAAATTTGCTTGTAACATACTATAGATGTATGTAGAAGACTAGTCTAGATAAATAATTTCAAATTTTAAAGTAATCGTAGCATTAAATTTACCTATTATCAATTCGATTTCCATTATTTTACTTCTTACCGCCATCAGAGGGTAATGATAATTTGTTTGACCAATCTATAAGCAAATGCACTCATCTCCAGGGTAAGTCATTTTCTAGGGAAGCCATAGGTTGAGTTTGAAACTATGATAAAGTAACACTTGTACTCCCTACAAACAAGAAGCTTATACTCACCATTAGTCATTTAGCAACATAAACTTCATTGGTATTAAGCTTCATTACATAAACTCTGATTTATTTCACATAACCATAGAAGGGTGTTAGGAGTACTACACCAGCACACAACTGCTTTCTTGCATGTACCTCCAAGTCACCTCTTTCTCTTTCATCTTTGTTAGTCATGAATAACTTCGTCCGTTTAGCGAAGAATCTTAATATGATAGTCTACTTACTAGGACTGTCTCCACATTCCTTCACCAATCAAACTTTAGCAGAATGTTCTCCCAAGAACTCGTTACTATATTGAAGCCAATACTCTTTTATTTACTCCTTCAGGGGCCACCATAATTGATGGCCAAAACCTTGGATCATTCATCAATTGGAATGTGTTACCAAAGCCAGCCAATGCCTAAGCTTAATGGACCATCTCACTTCACTGGCTTTAAATGAATGAACTAAATGAAAGGTTGTGCTATTGGGGCCCTCTACCTTTATCAAACAAGAAAAAGAGAACTATCAATTCAATTGAAGAGAGAATACAGCTGCAACTAGCTAAGAATTGAGGGCCATTGGATCAACTTTATTGTACTCTATACTCTATAGGACTACAATAATAGAAATAGATGGTGAGATTGATACCTTAAAAACCCCTCCACCATTTGATGGGCAGTTAGACCCACTTCACTCCACCAATCAATGAACAAGCAGTATGAATTTTCTTTTGTTTTTGTTTCAACTTTCTAATTTTTCTTCCAAGACATTTAATTTCTTTGACAATTTACTTTTCATAGTTAACATTCAATTTCTTTTCCAATACGCAAAGTCGTCGTGACAAAATGACACAAAGTAAAACTTATTAGATTATAGAAAATTTTCGTCATATATTTTATCAGTTTAGTTGAAAGAACTTTTACCACCATACCAACGTGCACTCTTTTCTCGTTAGTTATAAATCACCTTGTTGTTGAGAGAGTTAAACACAAAATTTCAATGAAAAATTGTAACACCGTAAGTAATCTATTTTTCAAAAGACTGAACACATTCTCATTTTCTTCGTAAGCATCTAATTCTTTCTCTAACAAGCAATTATTACGTCGTGATAAAATCACACAAAGATAAAACTTACAAGGTTAGTATGTAGTAACTACAGGAAAACTTACTTCTTATATTTACATTGTGATTTTCACGTCATTTTTAAACGTTTGTTTATGAGAGGGAGGAGCTGTTGGAGCCACTCACTTTCATGGGGATGTTGACTTGATGGAAAGGGTATTTTGTGAGCCTCGGTTGAAGTGTTCGTTATTCATTTAAATAAGAAGTGTGACATTATGACCTATTCCACGTGCCAAAGAGTCAACATTTTGCAGCTCATGCAATTCCCTCAACTGAAGACAATTTGAAATGGCAATCCCTAAATTTATTATTAAAGGTCTGGATCTTGAACTGCTCCAATCTAGAGAGAAACTTCAATATTACTTATAAATACACATTACCCTCATCTAAAACCAACATAAAAAGCACACCCCAAAAGCCTTTTTTTCCTTTTTCCTTTTTCCAATTTAGTCTCTTTGAAGTTTGAGTAATGGAGGATTTCAGATCCAAATCTTGCAGAGAAGAGAGAATGCAGATTGAACGCTACAATGAGAATAGAATTGCCCCAACAAACATGCAAGATCTAAGGTCTTACAGTGTGAGCTATGCAAGTTCTGTTCAGCAAAATCAATCAAACAAAGAGGTAAAGATGAAGAAAGGCAAAAGCAATATTGGGTCAACTTCTAAAAGCTGGAGTTTTAAGGATCCAGAATTGCAAAGAAAGACGAGGGTCGCTGGATATAAGGTTTATGCAGTGGAAGGGAAGATGAAAGGGTCTTTGAGAAAGAGTTTTAGATGGATCAAGAACACTTACACTCAAGTAGTGTATGGATGGAGGTGATGATTTATTATAGAAATTTGTTGTGTAAGTTTCTGTTTGGAATCTTGAATTTCCTGAGTATTGTAAACTATATGAATCTTGATCTTCTTGTTCTTCAAGTTGGTGAGAAGAAACAAAAAAGAAAATGAAAGTTTGAGTTTTGAATATGCTTTTTTGTTTTTTTTTTTCCGATTCCATGAGTTTATCATTGTAACTATGTTATCAGTAAGGTCGGTTTACTCTGTTTTTCCTTTTGATATCTATAAATCTCAATAGACAGAACAAAAAAGGCCTTGAAAGTTGGGGCATAGAATGAGTTTGTAACGATCAAAACCAGTTTGAATTGAGCGTCCTAAGTGGATTTACTCTTTTCCACCGTTTTCAAGATTCGCGATTCATGTTTTTGTTTGCCCTCGATGTCATGCTCATTCCAACGCCATTGACTTCTGTAATTGTTTTCAGTTCAAAATTTGATGTAAATGGGAAAAGTGAAAACTGGGCTCTGTTTGAAATGATGTTTTTCTTCACAAAATCAAGGTTTTCTCATATTTTTCTGCATAGTGAGAGAGATGACAAAGAAGTTGCTTCCTCTCTCTCTCTCTCCTTCTACCGACACCAAACAAGAATGGAAGAGTAGGAAGGTGGAATGAATGATTCAGTCAAGAATTGGGAGACAGTTTCACATGACAATTATTGTTCTCATGTTCCAACCTATTAAATCAGGCATTGAAAATTATTTAGGCTCTCGAGTCGGTGTAAAACAGCATAAATCTTCAGCTGCAGATGACGGGGATGCCTTTATTATGCCAATCCGAAAATAGTTCACCGTTTTAAAGCTAAGTCAGAGCGAAAGATCCGGCTGAAATTGATGAAACTATGTATAGTTTATTAATCATATGGTCATATCAGGATTGAGCCGATCAAATTTGACAGTAAAACAAATGGTCAGGTCATCAGTGAATGTGGAATATATAGATGAACATATAAATCATATATAAATTTCAGATGATTAGAGTGAATGAAACAGAGTTGAATGGGGTGACATAGTCAGTTTTTGAATCTCTGAATATGAATAAAAGAGATATACAAACAAACAAAGTGGGGGAAAAGAATGGGAACAGCAACAAGCTTTTAGGGTATCAGCTATTCTACAAGCTCTTAACATTTCAAATTCTTTTTTAAGTTATGATACATAAGCTCCGGATTCACATTCTTTCTTGTTATAACCAATGGGGGGGTGGCAATAACCCATTTTCCATAACAGGAAAAAAAATTTCAAAATAAAAGAAAAATATTCAAATGGGCCGGAAACTCTAGAAAAAAAATTCCAAAAATTTTGAAGATTTAGGGTGGAGATATTTTCATGATATAGCAGTAGTAGTAGCATTTGGAGGCATGCCAAGGGAAGAGTGCTTCTTTTGCAGCCTTCCTTTTAACTGTCTGATCTTCGCTTCTACTCTGGCTGTGAATCCTATCTTTGTCTTTTGCCTTGCTTTTGATCTTTCCCTGGTCCACATGTGCGTATCTTCAACATCCTTTCTGTAGTATTTGATTTCTTGGATAATGTGATGATCCATTGGATGGAAGCTTCTCTGGAAGGATATGTGAGCAAGATATGGGAGATTACAGGTAATAGTTACTAAAATTGTGGCTATCCAATAAACAGGGGCAGGACCTAGAGCTTCGACAAAGATTTTATACGCATTCCCAGAGGATATAATCATTCCATAGAGTAAGATGAACAAATACCACATCGCGATACTACCCCAGACGAGAAGGTGTTGGATCCAGGTGAAATGGCTCATTGTGAGAGCAATCTGGCAATTTACTGCCCATATGATGCAAGTAAACATGGTGGTTCCTACAGCAGTCATATCTGCAGTTTGGCCGCCCGAACGGAAGGCCTGGTCATAGAAGATGATGAGATTGAGAAAGAAAGTAACTAGAGATGAGTAGAGAGCATTCCCCATCCATCCGAAAATTCGAGGCCAGTCAAAGAACAAGTTTCGAGGTCCTTGCTGATATAGTGCAGGGAACTGCAAAATGTACGATGGTTGGTTAGCATATGAACTTGGAACACAAATCAGTTCGCTTATTTATATTCAATGCTGCCTGTATTTACCTGTAGGCACACCTCAGAAGAGACATCTTGCTCAAATACTCCAAGGGAAATTACAGGCAATGAGGTGAGTATGACATTAAATGATAGCATGTAGAAATCATCATAAATTGATTGCCCAGAAAATCCAGCATACGCTTCGAAGTAGAATAGCGTTAATCCAAATGCAATATTCTTATAGAAGAAATAGCAAATCTGGAAAATGAAAATTACCATTGTTAGATCAAAGTTAAATTAAGAACGTACTACCGATAATTCATAACTGGTTCATTGAAGCAAAATTTGGCAAACATGACAGAACATAGAAACATAGTCTAACTTTACCATTTGTGCTATCCTCTTGTAGCACCAATGACCATGGACTACCAGAAGCCTTTCAAGAAACCGAAATTGAGCAATAGAGAAATCACTAGCCATCACAGCCTGAAAGCATAAGGGGTTAAAAGAGGGATAGACATTTATTTAATAGACAAGGTTTAGAAAGGAGAGTCATTTGTGCGTACCTGCATACCTTCAACCCCACTGATACCGACACCAATATCGGCCTCTTGAATCATTCCTACATCGTTTGCACCATCGCCAATTGCTAAAGTAGTTTTCCCAGTACCTTCTTTCACTAACCTTGTTACCTACAGAAACGGAAGCAAAACCAGTTTACTACTAAATCGTCCATTCAATGAACAGCTTGAGTATGATATATGAACAGTTGATAGTATACAAGGTGGTTAGCCCTAAAATGAGAAAGGACGTCCTACCAGTGCCTTCTGCTTGGGGGAGACACGGCAGCAAATGACCGATGCACAATCAACAGCGAGTCCAAGGAATTGAAGCTTCATATCATCCTCAAGAGCGTATGTTAAAGTCTTCCCATCAATGATTAAAGCAAATGCAGCATGTGGATCATTTTCCAGCTTGATCATTTGTGCGGCATTGGTGATTTGATTCAAAATATTTTCTTTCATGGCCTGGGGTGTAACAAAAAACAAAAAATCCTAATTCGTATGAAATCAATTTCCTGTAGCTAGTTTCCTGTGCTCTCTCTCAAAGTATCAAATACCTCTTTCCCATCCTGTGCTAAGGAGTCTGAGGTTGTTGATATGCAGATCCGCTTCATTCCCTGTCTTAGTAAGCTGCATGCATATCTGAAGACAGAAACAATTTTTTTTAACACTGGAATATATATTTTTCAACATGGCATATAAGCTGTAAGAAATGCCTTCAATCAATTAGCAAGACCGACCCTATGTTAATAGCAGTTTCCATCTTATCTCCTGTCAGAACCCAGATCTTAAGACCAGCTTGTGCAAGTTTGTCTATACATTGAGGCACCTAGAGCAACCAAAAACATAATACTAGGTTAAACAAAACAAACCAGAGTGATAACAGACAATAATGGTTCTAGATAAATAGATATTATTCTCACCCCATTCTGTAACTTGTCCTCCACAGCAGTAGCACCAACAAGGATTAATTCTCGCTCCATGAGATCGGATACTCGCTCAAGCATTGCATCTCTATCTCCTCCGATGGACGTCTTAGCCTTCTGAAACTCATTGTTCCAAGCATTATATTCAGCTTCCTCAAGCTTCCTATAAGCAAGTGCCAGAGTTCGTAGCCCTGCTTCTCCATATTCATTCAAATGCCTTGTGGTTGCTTCCTCATACATTCTTCCATTCTTTGATAGTCGATCAAAGATGATGCTGCATAATTGGAATGCAAGAGATTCAGAATGAAGAAAAGTGTTTCTCGTCCATAAAAAAGGAAAAAGAAAAGTGCAGTTTGTTAGCCAGTCTTCCAAAGACAACCTGGGCTTTCTCTCACACGCTAACTTGAAAGAAGTAGCTGATATCTCTATAAAATTCTAAAAAATTATCCGTACGAGCCTCTACTGATGAGACTCACCTATCGGCACCTTTGCAGAGAAGAAGAATCTGGCCCTCCTCGTCCTTAATAATTACAGACATTCTCTTTCTCTTGCTTGTGAAATCCAATAGATTCAAAATTTTGTATTCCCTGTACAGATTCCCAAGACACATCAGCAATACATGACACAGAAAATTCATGGAAAGATAGACCTGAGCGACATAAAGTTAATCTTACCTTTCAACTACTTGGTCAGGTGAAGGATACCTTTCACGAACAACCAAGGTTGACTGTGTTCTCTTACAAAATTCAAAACCAAATTCTCTTGCTGCAACAAGAAAAGCACCTTCATCCGGAGACTCTGCCTCATATGTATAAACGCCAGTCTCCTCATTCAGTTCAGGAATTGCCGTGTGACAAATTGCTAAAATTCGGAAGAACAATAAAAGAACATCATGATTAGGCTCATTCAACCAGTTTCCACCTGTCAGGCGGCTGTCCTCAAAACTAAAATACTTTATGGCAGACTTCTGATCCTTGCCATCAGTTGAAGTAACAACAGTCTCCAGCTCAATCTCAGAACCTAATCTGCTATGTGGCATTGAAGACGGCTGGCTATTCTTTTGTCCATGGACATCGGAAAATTCTCCATCCTGCTCCTCGAAGTCATATGCCATCTGCCTTGCAGCTGCAAGTTCAACCTCACTAGATTTAACACCATATGCAGTGCCAGCAATGGAACATTTCAGATAGTCCATTTGATTGCAAGTCAAAGTGCCTGTTTTGTCAGATAGGATTGTGTCTACCTGACCCAATTCCTCATTCAAATTGGAAGTTCTAGCTCGAGCTGGATTGGCAGTCTCCTCACAATACATGTTAATATCTTGGTTAATGAAGGAAGCTTGGAGAACCTTAACAACCTCGATGGAAACATATAACGAGATGGGTATCAAATATCCATAAAGTATAAGAGCAGTGATTAAATGTATGAGCCCTGATAAGGTTGGCTTACGAGGGTTGTACAGTGGATCATGGTCATCACCAGTAGTTCGTAAATACCACCAGTCTGTCATCTGGTACTTAGTTTTCACAGCAAAACCTATTGAGCTTATCGATGAGATCAATATAAGTAGAGTAAAAAGGATGTAAATAATTTTGTCCATTTTTCTCTCTATTCTACTTCTTTTCGAAGGGGATTTTGTAGCATTCTGCATGACTTTGCTATCATGTCCAGTAAATATCACCACCCCATAGGCATAAGCTGTATTCCTCAATTTTGAATCTCTGAGGAGAATCTGATTAGGATCAAGAGGATAAACCTGCCGATCATACTCAAAGTTACCTACAAAGGTGTAAAGATTTGGGTTTGGATCTTCACAGTAAATTTTTCCAGAAAAATCTTTGAAAGTTGCATCATCATCCAATGGTAAGGTTACTTCCAAAGCTCTCTTTACTTTGAGATTGGTTTCACCATCCAAATTCATCGTTTCCACATAACATATACCATCCTCATAGCACGACGACAAGAGGAGTAGATCAGCTGGAAAGAACTGATCCTTCTCTACTTTCACTATATCTCCTACTCGGAGCTTGTGCCATGGTCTATAGCCAAAAACACCTTCCCCTTTGTGGACACTCGCTTTCCTGAGGTTAACCTTCATATCCTGCACAAATCGACGCCAGTCCTCAAGAGCTTCTTTAGCCATACTGAGCCCAACAACAAATACCAAAGGAGCAATCATGCTCACAGCAGAAAATGGGGCAACTGGTGTGAGCGATAACAACGCAGCCAAAAGAAAGTACAAATTGGCAACTCTTCGGAATTGCTCAAAGAGAGCCTTAGGCACGAAAGAAAGAACATTATACTTGGTCGTGGATATGTAATTCGTGCAGTATTTCAATGGCTTTCTCTCATGGGTTTGAGGCTGATTACAACATACAACTCGTGAGAAGCCAGGTCCTGTTAAAGGATTTGATTCGTCAACCTCCCGCGCGCTGTCTGCACGGAGGCAAGCAGCAAATGTATAAAGATGGCTTCGGCGGATCCTCTGCCTTATCCTTCCCCGTCTCATTGACTCCATCTTCATCTTGAAAGGTGTATGATAAGGACACCAATGTCAACACAAAATCCTACCGGTTCTTACTGCAATCTCTCCATTTTCATCCTAATAACAACCATACAAATTAATTAACAAAGAAATCATCCAGTTGGGCAATGACGCAAATCCACCCCCAGAAAACGAATACCTAGACAGGTAAGCATTCTAACAAACATTTGAGCTGCATTAAAAAATCCACCTCACAACCATCAAGGTAAATCACGAAAAACCAATACAAATCATGAGAAACTCTCCGAAATTCAGTTAATACCCTCGAAACAAAACCAAATTATTTTTCTTCTAAAACGAGATTACACCCAGCAATCCTTCCCACACCACAAAAGGGAAATAGATCAAAAAAAGACGCAAAAACACAGCTCAACAAATAGAATTCACCTCAAATCTCAATCCCCATTGAGGGAAATCACGTCTCCAACAAAGAAAAAAGAAAGAGGGTAAATCCAATTATTACTAAAAACCAATAATGTAGAGCTGAAACATGAATACAATCATCACCAAAACCAGATTCCTAAGTCGAGAACACAAAAAAAATCGAAAAGAAGAGATTTTCAGGAAGAATCAAGCAAAACAAAAAAACAGAAAAAAAAAAAAAAAAAAAAACCCAGAAAGCAAAAAAGAAGAAGTAAGAGAAATATAAACAATGGTACCTGGGAGAATCAAGAAAGAAATCCATCCATAAGCAATGGGTAAAAGAAAAGAAAAGGAATGAAGAAGGGAAGTTGCAGATCAAGGAAGAAGAAGAAGAATGAAGAAGAATGAAGAAGAAGAAGAGAGAGAGAGAGAGAGAGAGAGAGAAAATGGTGTTTTTTTTTTTTTTTTTTGGTTATGTAGAGAGAGGAAATCTAGAGAAAGACAGAGAAACAGAGAAAAACAGGGTTTTAGGCCAAAAGAGAAAGAAAGAAGGAAAGAAAGAAAGAGAGAAAGAAAGAAAAACAAAATGTCCTTTCTCTCTCTTTCTCTCTTTCTCTGTCTCTCTCTTCTTTTCTTATTTTCTCTCCCTCTCTCTCCCTACCCTTCAAACTCAAAACCAATGACACGAAATTCCGGGCCCTCCCCTCTCTATATTTATATATATATTTATATATATCGTTTATTTACTCTTTTTTTTTTTTTTTTTTTTTTTTTTTTTAATTTATTTTTTTTTTTTTTTTTTTTTTATAAAAAAAGAAAAAAAAAAAAAAAAAAAAAAAAAAAAAAAAAAAAAGGTTTAGAAATTACAAAATTACAAGGTGGGTTTTGTTAATAAAAATGACCTGTCAAGTTTTTCAAAGTGGAAGAAAAGGCAACTCCCAACAGAGGGAAGAATCAGTCTCTTCCCCTTCCCATCCCCTTCGGGACCCACTTCTTCCTACGTGGCCTTTTTCTTTTTCTTTTCTTTTTCTTTTTTTAATTATATCATTTTTATAATATATATATATATACATATATATATATCATATGTACATGTGGAAGAAGTGGGGTGGGCCCACCTAATCTTGGAAAACATGGCAGTTAAACCAAACTTCCTTAATTTTAGACTCAATTGTATTTTCCCTCATTCTCTCTTGGATGGTTTTTTCTTTTTTCTTTTTACAACATTGATTTATATATATATATATATATATATATAGTGATTAATCTTGTACCTATTCATTCTTTATTAAGGATTACAAGTTATGTTATAAATATGTTTTAAAAACATTTATACTTATATCCACCGACGGATTTAATATAGGTTTAAGGGGCTCGAGTCCCCCTCAACTATATTGTCTTTATATAATATGTATAAACAAAATCAAATTATATTTAATGTTTATAGGTAGTTTAGTGGTAACTATACTTGTCAGCTCACCTCCAACAAAAATTGTCTTACAGCACTTGGAGCTTTAGCTATTGAGTTTGTTGGTAAGATTACGTTTTAGGTTTAGTGAACTTGTGTAAGGATGTTAACAAGGTGGGACACGTCGTAGGGCTAGAAATTATATCCTTGTCTCCATATGAAAATCAAGGGGTGATTTCGATTGAAATTATTTGTTCATTAAAAAAAATCAACCAAATATGATTACTAAAAAAAACTATAAGTTTACTTATTTATTTTTGACATACTTATCATTTGAATGATTTTTAGTTTAGCTAATAAGGAGAAAATTCCCCTTGCTCCTTCTCCCATTCTTTTGCCTTCGTATGGTAAATAGATATTTCACTTTAATACGATAAATCAATTAAAAAATTCAAACTAGAAGAAGTAAAATAAATTGAAAGTTACCCATTACAACATATACGCAACGAATTAACTTATTGATCGAAGATCATAACTTAGCAAAGTGAAAAAAAAAAATCAAAGTATTTCTTAATATGGTTTGATGTATACTGAATTTAGGGTAAAGTTTGTCTATCTTTTAATTAAATAAATGGTTGAATTGACTACCACTTATTTCCACAAGTAAGAACAAAAGAAAAGTCCCTTTCTTTATTGTGTTTATTTGGGATTTTGCTTAAAAGAAAATCCAACATCATCAAGACTATTTTAGTCCAAAATATATTTTCTATTGTTTTTTTATGGCATGTGTATCATTATTTTTGGATAATTCTACTTTGATATTATCTTATTCATATAGTTCATTTGTTCTATATATATATTAGATACCTTATTTAATTATCATAATTATTGATTATTTTCATATCTAAGTGTGATAATGAAATTTGGTTTGATTTTTACTATATCAAATCAAACTAGTGAAAGATTCATTGCCATAGTATTTTTTTACATAGTTTAGGTTCACATTCTTGCATATTATGCATACTATTATTTCAATGTATAGTATACAATATTTTAAACAAAATATAAAACATTTATTTCTATGTTATTTATAGGTAGGTTGGAAATTCTTCACCTAACCAATAAAAAGGTAAGAAACAAGATTTTTTTTCTTCAAAATTTCAAATTTAATTTGATCAAATAACTTTAAGGTTTTCTTCATTTTATTTCTACAAAATATATACATATATTTGTGAGATATATATAAATGAAACCCAACAAAAACAAAATAGTCATTTTCTGAAGTCATTTGAAAAATTTGAATATATAGTTGAATAGGACACAACATAAAGTCATTTCAACATCAAAATTCATATTTAACTTTGCTTCAACCTTACTTGTCTCATTATTTTGACAATTCCATTCAACTTAATTTGTTAAAGCAAAAATCTCTAAATGTGTTAGGTGAAAATTTCCATCTACATGTTTTTATTTTATTTATTGCAATCTTTTTTTATTATAAATATATTTATAAATTTTAGACACCTTATTGGATTGCCCATAGAAATGAATGCCATTTAGATACCCCCATGTCCTTCACAATAACATTTATTCTCAATTATTTTTCCTTTTCTTGCCAACCATATCATTTGACTTTCATATCTTAAACTATTTTATTTATATTCATAAAGTTTAGTGTAGTAATGCTTCTAAAGTTTAATTAAAAAAAAATTAAAGGATGATTTTCAATAAGTTGAAATTAATTAGGTTAAGTATCCACATCTTCATATCCAACTAAGAAAGAAAGAGCTAAGTTGGAATTTGAGTAAAATAAATAAATAAATAAATATAGTATTTGATTTTTTTTTTTTATTATAAGGAAAATATCAAAAGATAAAAGATACCTTACTTATTACCTAAGTATTATTTTGCCTTTTAGACCAATGAACAACATTTTCCCTTTCCCTCCTCTCATATACTTTCACAGTGAGATTGAAATCTATACTTTTACTTTCAATAAATTTAAATTTAGTTCACACTAATATTTTATTATTTTTTTATTATAGAACCAACTTGAAATGAAAAATTGGATTTAAATATTAGGGTGATATTTGAATTTAATATAAAGTAAATAGATATGGGTATTAAAGTTAGCATAAATGGAGGATGACATATACATTTAATAAAGTCATATATGAACTATTAGTAATGATAGTTCCTTATTCTGTGATGCAGTGTTGATTGGTTCAAACAAGTAGTGTGAAACAAAAAAAATAATTCATAAAAACATCACATCATCTTTCCATGATTCAATTTAAGTAATGCTACCTAGTAAGAAGGTCTCAATACAAATGTCTTTTATACATCAATACTTTCACAAGTAAAATGAATACATTTAATAGTCTAATCATTTAAAATAATTATGATTGCTTTGGAAACTTCAAACTTATAAGTGAATCCATTTATACTTTAATTGAAAATCTCAAAATCTCAAATCTGGGCGTATGTATAGGCTTCTTCAGATATCAAATTAATATATGGCTAGTCGATGAGGGTAAATTTAATATGATATCTAATACTCTCTCTCTTATAATATTACATAGACTTGAACTCAAGACATCCAAAACAATAATCTCTCTTAAATTACTAATTCAATCCAAAAGCTTAAACTTATAGATGAAAAAAAATTGAAATATGAGGATCCAACGGGTAAAGAACAATATTAAATGGAGAGAAAACAACGATATGGAGACTTGAATACAAAACACTTACATTGATACTATCTAAAACCACCTATTGATCAAAGAAAACGTAAGCTATATCTAACCATTAAGCGAAGATAAAGAATTCAATGATCTATGAAGCTAAAAGCACGAATATCAAAATCAGAAGAGTATTTTAAGGTGAGAGATGGCTAAATTATATGAGATTAGTGGGAGGTGAGGATATCAAATGGATAGAGATAGATGAATTGAATATGGAAATTGGAACCTAGAAAGTGGAGCCCAGAACATGAGTTCCCAAGATTTAAATTTTGGGGGAACGTGTTTCAGCTTTCAATATAGGTGGGTGGAAAAAAAAAAGGAAAAACAAAATGATATGACTAAATTACAAAAATAATAATCAAAATACTAAACTCATGAAATTAAATACAATAAAATTATTGAGATATATAATCAAAATCTCTCTAACTCAATTATTGAAAAGATTGGTACAGATGAGACTGAGCCAGATGGAATTAAAGGCAGCACGACATGGAAAAAATAATAATAAAGAAAAGAAATGGAAGGAGGGCAATTCTAAAGTCCAAATGGCATGGAATGAATTAAGTTAATGGTGGATGGTACAAGAGAAGAGAAGAGATGAGTACTATTATTAAGAAAATTTCCAAAGAAGGGATTTGGGGATTGGAACTTGGAAGGGCGGCAGATAAAGAACAAGAGTGGACCATATTGCTTGGCGTTTTATAGAAAAATCTTGTCTTTAACCATGTAAACCCCTGCTTTCTTGGTCTTCTGAGTCTCCCACGTGCCATTTCTCCCTTGCAAACATTTCTAATTTCTAAACCCACACTATTCCTATATATATATATATATTATATGTAATGTCGAGTAGAATTTAAAATATGGATAGAGGCAGGTTGGATGCCTATGAGGTAGGGCCGGTTAATGGAAGATAAGTTTAAATTATGCTCATAGACTTTTAAAATGTTTCATTTAATTTAAAAGAAAAAAGAAAATTTATATTCACAAGTGAAGAAGTGTCTAGACTAACATATACCTTGACTAATTATAATGGATACTTCATTTGATCTTAAAATATTTTAGTGTCAAAGAAACTGGTGATAGCCACCATGGAGGGGTATGCATAGTTGTGATTCTAAAATTTGTGGCAAAAATACATTTAGAAAGTTCTATTTTTCTGTAAAATATAATGAAAATTGACTCGACCACTAAGGTGTAACAACTGGAAGGCATGTGAGAAACTATCGGGGTCAAATTGAAAACTAAAGGTATTTTGGTAGACAATATAAAAGGCATTTAATAATATATTTGGTAAAAACAGATCGCCCTTGGGACACGAGACAAGGTTACCAAAATGGCATTCAAAGAATATCGTTTTACATTAAAGTACAACCCCTCCCCCCCCCACCAAAAAAAAAAAAAAGAAAGAAAAGAAAAAGAAAAAGAAAAAAAGAGACAACATGTGAATGGCGATGTCATCGCTGCTCACAGAATGGATCAAGAAAAAGCCCAATCAATAAAGATAGACAGAGACGGGGGAGTGGACCAAGAGGTCCAATATACAAGAAGCAAGATGTTCATAAATTAGGTTGTGACCTATGTCAAATTTTCGGACAGCAAAACTGTTCGATCTAAATAAATGCAATTGGAAAATGGATTCGGGTTTAGACAGTTTGAGCTGTTGCCTTTTAAAAAACACAAAAAACTGTACACAATCAAATACTTCCAAGTCTTATTTTGCTTATTTGATACATCAAACTATGAGTATATTATTTATGAAAAAATGAATGGGGTATGTTGGACTTGGGGCTTGAGTTATGTTTGGCTTTTCTAGGTTGTCGATGTTTTCAAATACAAAGAAAAGTGTAGGAAGAAGTTCAAAATGCCCATCTAAATACTGCTAAGACCTCTATAGGAGAGAATTTAAGTTCTCAAGATACAAAGGATTCCCTTTATCTTTCACAAATTTTCAAGATACCAAGGATTCAACCTCTACATAAGAGAAACTTAGAGTAAAAGAATACTAGAGATGGCAATTACCAAGGCAAACTGATTCACTTGCATCCCTAATGACAGCCTTCCCTTTTCAGAGTTTGAAACTGATTAATGTAACAGAGGCTCTAGAAATGTTCCTTTTACGGATAAACACATTCAAGAGGCACTACTAATTCCGTTTTGGAAGCCTTGAAATGTGAGGCCTAAAATTCGAGATGACTCAAACAGGGATGTTTATGTTGCTGAGTAGCACCTTTCATTACAAATTCCTTTTTTCGCAAACAACACATAAATATAGGCATATACTCACCATAAAAAGAACCAAGTATAAAAGGAAAACAATCCAACAGAAGGTGAAGGAAATGTCGGTTTTGTTGGTTAATATACATATATAGTGGTACCCACACAAGTATACATGACCTTGATGGTGTTTCTATGATTTTTTTTTTTACCGAAACAAACTTTTCATTGATATAATGAAAAGAGACTATAGCTTAAGATACAAAGTTCAGAATGCAAAGATACAAGATGGTATTTCTATGCTGATTACCTACTTCAAACAGAATGCAAGACAGATCAAACATAGTCCAATTTTCATGTCAATCTTCAAACAGTTATTTTCCGGCTGATGTTTTCAAAGAACAAGGTAGATGACATGGAGTTGCATAATAAAAAGAAACTAAGAATCTAAAAAAGAAAGCAAACCTTATTACAGCATGGAGTCAGCCCTCTTCCTTGCTTTAAAGAAACTAATGACTACCAGAATCCTTCTTGGGATGAATTGCTCCTACAAGGGCCTCAACCTCTTCCTTGACTCTTCCAAACACTCCGGGGGCCTTTACTTCATCAGCAGGCGTAGTCTCGTCAATATCATCGCTTCTTCCATGTGTTTCTTTGTGATGCCGTGGTGATTTATTACAGTGGATCACAGCCTCTATCTCTTCTTTCGCTCTCTCAAATATATTGGGCGATTTTGGCTCTTTTTCTTCTCATGGCACCCCAAGAGGGAAAAAAAAAAAGAGAGACATCATGTCAGTCAGCCAAACACCTCGAGCAAAATAAAACTATGAATCTACAAAAGGAATTGGATCAACACCTTAACACCCATAAGTTCGAAATTCATACACTGAAAAGAATTTGCTTTAAAAAACTTAAAGGAAAAGTATCACTTCAGAAATGACAACAGATTCCTTTTGAACTAAACATAATGTACATTAAATCGGTTAATCCTAAATATCTAAACCATGATAATGCTTTTAAATCAAACATTGCCTTACAAACAGCTAACCAATCAACGCCAATAATTACTGAAAATACGTACTGTCAAGTGTTTTCTAGCTCGATTACACGACAATCACCGACAAGAAATCACTGGAAAAGCTGAAATACGTTATCAACTATATGCCACTGGATGATCTTTACTTAATGCAACGATTAGAAGCTCGTTTTATTCCAGAAACAGTATAACATCAGAGCAATCAAAGCAATAGTGCCAAAAATGAAGTTGATGAGAACGATGAAGAGATTGAAAATTTGGAAATACCTGAAGAAGAGCCTTTGATCTCAGTCTTCGACTCCTCCATTTGAGCTTTTCCGTGGGATTGATTAACCTGGTCTCACTCTTGTGCCCGTTCGCTGGGTGGGCTGGACTATCGCTTTCCCCGTTTTCGATGAGGCAATAACGGACGGTAGGGACGTAACGACAGTTCCAGCTGCGGGACGACTTGTCGTTTCGTTCTAACTAATGTTTTAAAGCCCAATTTGGGCCCAAGATTAAACATTTAGGACCATTTACGGCCCAAATCATGGAATGGGAAGCACCTTCCAATTTATTATTATTATTATCTTTTTAACAAATTTTCTTTAATGTATTGAGTTATTAATAACAAAAAGAGAACATAAACCAAAGTTAAGGATCTGAAAAAATAAAAGGAAGCTATCAATAATGGACGTTTTTCGAACCATATTGTCTGAAAAACTATCATTTTACGAGTATTGGAAAGTAAACTTGTGAGTATCTGAATTATAGTTGCAATCAAACATGAGTTTATTAACTAAATCATAATGTCGTGTTCAGAGGAGGATGTCAATAATCATATTTTACTTTTACTATTAGAAGATTTTTAAATGAGAATGAAAAAGGAATAATTTTCTACTAGAAAAGAAAGATAATATGCCTCAAAATATTTGGAAACATCTTTATGGAAAGTAATTGTATCACAAAGGTATAATTGAATCCATCAATCTTGTATGACTTTTCAAAGCTAACATGATATGGGCATTAGAATCGTGAATAACTAAAACTACATTGATGTTCACCTTGAAGGAGTGAGGAGAAAGATGAGACCCACAAGTAACATTTTGAATTAATTTGATAGTAGTATTTGGTGAAGTAGAAGAACTATCACAGGTGGCTAGAGGTTGACTTGTGATCCAAAGGTTCCACTATTTTTAGAACCTATCAAATAAGATTTGTGTCTATTTAGTTTCTAAAATAAGTCAAGAAAAACAAATAATGAATCCATGATTTTTTTTAAAAATATTTTGAAAAGTGTTTTAATACAACTCCACATTAAAAGTTTATTGATTGGTCTAATATATATCAATTTTGTGTATAGTTGATTCATGTGCAACAAACAGAAACCCAAATTTCAAGAAGAAAGTCCAAAACAATACTTTGTCACTGTTTAGAGAAACTCACGATATTGGCTATCGTTCTTGTGGAAATGCTTAGAATGAAATCTGATTAGATAACCTCTCTTTTGGGATTAGTTAATTAGTTTTTTTAAATATTTTTTATGTAATGTACGAAGGATAAGATTCGAAACTCTAACATTAACTCTAATCACTATTAGTTGTAAATCAATTAAACTATACTCGTTTTTAATTAAAAATAACTCAAAAGTTAAAGGTTAATGGTGGACAATGAATGCGACGTCGTTTTATCTTTTCATTAATCAGAAAATTAAGCGCCGGAAGGCATTTAAAATCGAATTAGTTATTTAAATTCCGTAGCCGTTACATTACACATTGCAGCCTTTCGTTTTCCCCTTTTTCTCTTTTTCACTTTAGAGACTTTTCGAATTTCAAAATTTAAACGGCTCTTTCAATGGGAGCCCAGCTTCCCTCTTCCATTTATTCAATCTCCACCAACGCCATTACCCAGTTTCTTCTTTCTTTTTCTAGATTTCTAGACTAGATTCCTTCCATTCACACACTTCTAAAACCCTACAGATCTGCAAATTCTTAGACAGACGCTTCTGTTCTTCACAAATCGATTCTAAAATCGGTTGATTCTAATGGGTTCTTCCAGAAGTTGGCTAAAATCTCTCATCAGTCACAAAAAGTCTCATCCAGTTACCGAGCAAGTAAGCCTTGCGTTTTATTTGTTTGTGTGAAAATTCTGTGCTGTAATTTTCATTTCGACGGATAATGACGATTTTTGGGTGTGATTCTGTAGGAGAAAGTTGGGGATCGGAGCAAGAAGAAATGGAGGTTATGGAGGAGCGTGTCCGATGGGTATGGATCTTCGGGTAAAATTACGAAGAGGGAATTTTCTCAATCGACAGAATCGCACGATTCAAAGCTTTTGGCTAACGCTGTGGCTGCTGTGGCTCGAGCTCCGTTGAAGGGTTTTGTGGTTGTGAGGCAACATTGGGCTGCCGTTCGAATCCAGACGACTTTTCGTGGCTTTTTGGTATATAGTACTCTTACCCACTTCTCTAAATCTGTAAACATGGATCTGGAAATCTGGATTTTTAGGAATCCTTCATTTATTGTGTGCAGTTTGTTTTATTTTCTTCTCTTCTTCATAATGGGCACATGGTTTACTCTATATTCTTCATTTTCGTCAATTGGACTTTGGGCTAGGAGAAGTGATGCAATCTTTCACTTAAACTTGACTAATTGCCGCTATTTTTGCTTTCAATTACATTTTCACTTTTCAGGGAAATTGTTGGAAGACAGGTCTTCTCACATACGTTTAAGATTTCTGTGTGAGTTAATGAGTATGCCTTTTTTTTCCCCCTAAGGAGGATCTGCGCTTGGGACCTGGATGTGATACGATTTGAGTAGAACTATTCTGTGACTTAAGTTTTTGGATTTAGTTGCCATTAAGTGGAGTTGGTTTCCATGTGATCTGATCTGACTATAATTGTTGGAAATGCCTTGATTCCAGTAGGTTTGCAGGGAAATTGTTGGATTTTTTTTTTTCTTTAATAAAACTGTTCTTCCTTCGTTGGTGTAGGTGTAGCTAACATATTGGTAGTAAACTACTGTCTCACCTCTTCCGAGATGTGCATTTTTTTCCAAATGTTTTGATAACATTCTTTGGTTTGTGTTCTGCAGGCAAGACGGGCTCTGAGGGCATTGAAGGCAGTGGTGAGGATTCAGGCCATATTCCGGGGTCGGCAAGTGAGGAAGCAAGCGGCTGTGACACTGAGGTGTATGCAGGCACTTCTCCGAGTTCAAGCCAGAGTTAGAGCGAGATCAGTTACCGCAGATGCTGACCAAGAAGAAGTTGATCCAATCAAACAGGCTGAGGCAAATTTCTGAAACTAACATGACTCCTGTTCCTGTTGTGAACTTTGAACTCTAAAACATTATAATGTTATTGTTTTGCAGAAGGGATGGTGTGACAGTCGGGGAACTGTGGAAGAAGTGAAAAACAAGCATCAGATGAGAAGAGAGGGAGCTGCCAAAAGGGAAAGAGCTCTTGCTTATTCCATCTTACAACAGGTAAGAAGAGTTGTCTAGATATACATTTTAGTCGTTTATTCTTTAAGATGGTTTGATTTAGTTCTTCCTATTCAGAGATCAAAATCATGTGCTAGTCCAAATAGAGGCACGAGCAAACAAATGCTCCAACACAGGAAGTATGACAAGAATTACAAGCAACACGATTGGGGTTGGTTAGACCGGTGGATGGCGGCCAAATCATGGGAAACTGGTTCATTGGACACTGTCCCGCCAGAAATGACACCGTTTTCTCGGAGAAGTGAAAATGTTAGTGGCTACTTTCCAGACAGTGTTAGAACCAGAAAGAACAATGTCACGACAAGAATCTCAGCTCAACAACCCTCCTTTTCATCCAATCAAATTTCTCGCACACCATCTTCCTCAGAGTCGGTATACGACGAATACTCTCCCTCCACATCATCCTCCTCCTCGGCACCAGTGGTACCAACAGGTGAAGAGGTGGGAAGCAAGCCAAGTTATATGTATCCCACGGTGTCTATCAAAACAAAGCAGAGAACTTGCGGAGGAGGCAAGAATTTACCAGTTGAAAATCGAGAGACGAGCAACAGTACATGCTCTGAGAATTCAGGGAGGTTGTGTCGTGATATGTATCAAGAAGTGCCATTTGGGCGGCGAGATTGGGTGAGATGCTGAACAAGCCACCGTCGGTTTGCTGCGAGTGTTTGTGATCTGAATTTTCCTTTTTTTTTTTTCCTTTCAGTTCAACAACTTGTTGTTCTTCTTTGTGTGGTTTCTGTGGGTGGTGTGGTGTGTTTGATATATACACAACCTTGTGATGGGTGACAGAGAGGAAGATGTATGTAATATTGATACTCTAAATACAAAATACAGGCATTCACATTTTCTTTTTTCAAGTGTTTGCACATTTTAAGCTACTTTTTATTCAACCATTAAAGGAATAACACAATATCAATATTTCAAATATGTGTTCTTAATATGTGTCAATGTTTGTAAATTGTTTTGAAAAGAAGAATGATGATACACACCACATGTTTCTCAAGCTGTTTAATATTTATTATGGGTTAGTTTTTGTAATTTTCTTACTTCTTTTAATTCATTGATTTGTGTGTGTATTTTTTAGGAGTTTAGTATTTATTCCACATGTTTTTTTTAGTTTGAATAACATAAGATTGCAAAATTTTAATTTACCTATCAAAGTTTAATTTATTAGTTAATAGATAGTATGGTTCTTTAAAAATGTTCATATATTGTAAACTGCTATTAATATCAATTACCCATTGTCAACTTGAGCTAAGCTTAACTAAATGTTTGTTGCCGAGGACAATATATCTTGGATTCAAATCCTTCACTATAATTATACTTAAAAAGACATTAAAAAAAATCAGTTACTCACCGCTATTGAAGTTTATTAGTTAATAGATTTTATGATTCTTTGAAAACGTCTATACATCTCATTATTAGTTATAAAACTACTTTTAATATCCATTACCCATTGCCAACACGAGTTGAACTTAGTTTACATCTAAGATCCCGAGTTCAAATCCCTTGGCTCCAATTGTACTTAAGAATAAATTTTCAAAAAATAAAATATCATTTACCCCTTAGTCACTAATTCAATAGTGGGTCAAACAATAGAAAAAAGCCCACAAAAGTACTCATTGGGCCAGCAGGTCCATGTCTTTCCGTATTGAATTTGGACCCATATTTAATTCCATTAAATATATAAAGAACTTGATGGGCCGACGGCCCAACTTTCTGATTTTTTTTTCAGAATGATAACTAATCTCGGAATCATATCAATTCAAAACTGAAAACGATAGCTCTGTTTCCGCGCGAGAAGCCCTTCCTCTGTTAGGGTTTTACTTAGTAGAGGAGAAACATTTTGAAAAAAATAAACGGGTAGATTATAGTTTTCATAAATTACTACAAAGAATTTCCGGCTTCAATGGCGGGAGAAAGGCATTACAATCCTGATTTCAATGCTTGCAATGGCGAAAATTTGGCTCAAATGTACGATCAGCAGAAACAATTTGATATGGGGAATGAATTGGAACAAGCAAATGTAGATAGTACAAGAAGTGAAATTAAGAATTCAACGACTCAGTATGATTCTTCTTCCAGTGGGTTAGTTTTTATGGTTCCTTTTTGTCATTCTGGTAAATAAATACACTCATAATTTATGGGGAATTAGTTGTTGAATCAAACCTTTTTGGAGCTTAACACATTTTTTTTTCTTATTTGGTAGCAAACTTTTCGTTGGAGGTGTCGCTTGGGAGACCACTGAAGGTAAATGTAAATTTAGTAAGTTATTGATTGCTGGGGATTTGGGGATACTCTAGAAAAAAAAAAGGTCCTTTTTGTTCGTTAACGATTAATCGTTATGGTTTTTTGTATTTAAGTCATATGATGAAAGATAGAATCTTTGGTACATTATTTTATAAGATGAACACTTTCTTTAAGCTAGAACTATCAAAAAAAAAAAAAAAAAGGAAGAAAAAAAAAAAAAAAACATCTAATGTTAGATAAATCAACTGAAATACGTTTCTATAGTTGTACAAGTCCTTGGTGATTATAACTTGGTCATGATTCTTGTTATTAGTCTAGCTTTTATTCATTGTCTTGTTATCAGTTCCCAGTTCCCAGTTCCCACTGTAGAGTTCTTTTTCTTTTGTCTTTTAATTCCCTCATTAACTTCATGTGCATCTTGATTATGTTGCTTGGGGCCTAAATAGATGTCATTTCCTTGTTGCATAAAGTAACGTTAGCATAACTCAATGATAATTGGAGTTCAAATCCCATGCCTCATGTTTGTTGTAATCATAAGACTAGTTAACATGAAAGAACTCTTCTTGGGTTGGATGTCCCCCAATCCCATCTCCCAAGCATCCTTAGGAAAAGAAAAAATAATCTTTCTTTTGTCACATTGCCATTGTGCTAATATGTTATTAATTCCAAGTTATTCTTTCTGAATTCTGACTGTCATCATCCTGACATACATGTCTTAAAAACTATTTATCTATTATTATTATTTGGTATTCAGATACCTTTAGTGATTACTTTAGCAAGTATGGGGAGATAGCAGATTCAGTCATAATGATAGACAAACACACTGGGAGGCCACGCGGGTTCGGTTTTGTAACATTCTGCGATCCTGCCATTGCTGACATGGTTCTGAAGATAGATCATATTATAGATGGCAGAGCGGTAGCATAAGTTTCTTTTTTGTAATTCTAAGCTTGTTATCTGTACGATGGGTAATGGTCAATGAAATATTTTTATATCATTATCAGGTGGAAGTGAAGAGGACAGTTCCTAGGGCTGATATGAATGACAAAATGGTATCAAGAACAAAAAAGATTTTTGTTGGAGGAATACCACCTGGTTTAACTGAAGGTAGTATTATTGTATAAAGTCAATATATATTTTCTTTTATGATTGATTCTTGATTTCAGAATTAATATTAATTGAAAGATGCTGTGTTTGGATGTCTCGTAAACATTGCAGAGGAGTTTAAGGATTACTTCTCTTCTTTTGGTAGAATTATAGAACACCAAATCATGATAGATTATAAAACGAAGCGATCAAGAGGATTTGGATTTATCACTTTTGAGAATGAAGATTCAGTTGAAAATATCTTTTCTGGTGATAGAATACATGAGCTTGGAGGCAAGCAGGTACATTCTATATATATATATTTTGCTTACATGAAAAAAACTTTATGAGATTGTTTACAGAACTTCTGTATGTCAACACGACCAAATGCAGGTGGAAATTAAGAAGGCTGTACCAAAAAGAGTTGCTTATGATTTCAATAGTAACAGTGGACAGACTTCTTCAGGATATGACATGTATAGATGTGGAGGTTTATATGATGATATAATTGGCACAGATTTTGGTCCTTATGATTTATATGCACCGTATGGTGGCTTTGGTGTAAACTACGCCAGTTTTTACGGTGCATACAACTATGGTTTTGGTTATGGTACTTCCATGTATATGAATGGTAGATACGGGATGAACGGCTACGGTGCCCCCTCTGTTGGATATGGAATTAATGGATATGGAAAAGGATATGAAGGAAATGGTGGTTCAATGCCTGAGAGATTTCATCCATATTGGTATTGAGCAGACTTTTCCTAGATGGTTTCTTTTGTGAAGAAAGTGGTGATTGATTTTGAACAGGCACGAGTGTTATCCATCTTAGTTGCTGTGCAGTTTGAGATTTTTTAAGTGTAATATAAATATTGTAGACAATTTTTCACTCTTTTATTTTTCTTGTTTTTCTTTGTTTGAGACGTGAAATGATTTGATTGATAAAATAGAATGGTGAACATATCTTTGGTTCGAATCTCTACTTTCTTTTGTGATTTGACATTCGCAAATAATGAATTCACCTCACATTTGAAGTGAGGCGAAACATTGTAACTTTCCTCAACTCCTTCCATATAAAAGTTAGGAGATATATCTCTAGATGTTTATCTATTTGGACCCTTTGTTTGTAGGATGATGATGATGTTCATGATCATGTAACCAAATCATTCAAAAGGAGAATCGTATCATCGGATCAACATTGTACAGTTTCATTAGCTTTTTTTTTCCTTCTTTTGTGTGAGAGATAAAACGTGGGTTTCACTCTATTTTGATATGTTTTTTAATCATCACAAGAAAACACAAAAGAGAACAACTTGAGCACATGGGAAAGGCAGAGTTATCACATAGAATACACAACCTACACATAATTTAGTGGCAAATCCAAGACAGTTTCAACAGAAGTCACGCTAAACATTATATATATATATATATAAAAGTTAGAGGGGATCTTTTATTCAATTGCCAATTGGCTCGTCCAAGTGCGTAAAAAGAGTAAACAATTATGGTTTATCAAATTTCTGTCTTCTATTTAATTGATACGAGCTTTCTTCATGCTCCAAGCAGTGAGTTTTGTAATGGTGACACGCTCTGTTCCATTGTTAAAAGCATAGAGACCAACATTGTCTCTAATGGCCAACGTTGGATAAACTCTTGCTGTTATGCAACCTTTCCCCTTTAATCCAAAGCTTTCAACAACTGAGTGATCAATCTGTAAACGTTTCACAAATTTTCATGTGCAATTAGTTCACAAATATATATAATCAAATAGAAAGATAAATGGTTCGAGTTTAGTTGCATTTGTTCCTTTGTTATTTCTTCGATTAAACAACAATTTCTTTTTTATAAAAAGGACCGTGCTTTATATTGGTAACAACAAAAGCTGATAGTTGTAACATTATTAAACTGAACTAAATTTCTTTCACCTTGTTTAACTACTACAAGTTATTTTCTAGTTAAAATATCATTGGTTCCTACACTCTAGAGTTTGTTCAATTTTAGTTCAAGATCTCTTGTGCTAAAAAACAAACAAATATCAGTTAAGCTAAACTCTTGTTGTCAATATATCTATAGATTATACATAGATATATACAAAATAAACTATATTGACTCCAAATAGTTCACGTGAGGTGAAAATAAAATTATGAATATCAGGTCTTGCGTGTTATACACACAAAAGTATTACTAAAAATGGTGTACTAAAAATAATTCATGTGTAAAATCACTTTTTTAACTTCTTTGTCCTAAAGCCAAACCCCATTTAAGCGCCTTTTTTTAACAAATTGATTCCATAAATTCAGCTTGGTTATATAATATCAAAACTCATTAGAGAACAAAAGAAAACAACCTTAATACAACCAAATAAATAATAGTTCAAAAAAAAGAATCTCACCAAACTTCTCAACGAAAGATCTTCACTATCGAGGTCCACATCCAAGAATGCTCCATATGTTGTCTTGTCATTAGTCGGGTTTAACGAAGATCTATCCACAAAAATAAATAAATAAATAAAGTTCGAAACGTACCATAAATTATTCAATTAGACTATCACAACAATCCGTCGTTACAATAATGTTGTTTCAATCCCTTAAATAAATTGTCATACCTGCTTTGATCGCTACACATGAGTGCAACGTATTTGCTTTGTTTTTTGAATATGGTAAAGGAGACAGAAGTGTACTCTTTGAAGTCATTTGAAGCCAAAACTAGAAGTCCAAATGGACCAACTCCACCCTTTGTAGTTGCTGCTCTTCCCTTTTGACTACAAAGCACTTGTGGGTTTTCCCAATGTTGAGGTTTCAATATTTGAGCTTTCTTCAAGTTTTTCACTTTAAATGAAACCTCAACATCTGCCTGTAATAATAATAATAATGGAACAATCAAAAGACAACTAAACTTGGAGTATTTGTGTTTAATCCAAACGGACTCTTATTACCTGCGATGGTATTACACCTTTTACTTCCATCGTTGATCCTTTCTTCAATGCTTTGTTTGTCAATGTAACTTTGTTCTTTCTAAGCTTTTGTATCTCCTCAATTGGCCATTGAATTAGTTGCTTCCCAGAAGCATCCAACCAAATAGTCCTTGGAATTGCCTTCAAATAAATCAATCAATAAATAAATAGTTTTCATCAAATCCATATGTGACCTTACAAATATATAATAATAACATAAAAATTCCATTCTTAACATTAATTCTTGACATTTTAAAATAACTATTTTGGTCTCAAGTTTATGGATTATTCCGATTTTGATTCTTCTTTGGTCTTCAATACTTTACTATTATGTTCTTAAATCCTTATCCTTTTTTTTTTTTTTTTATGTTAATATGGATAATGTGATTTTGATTAAGAAAATTAAGAGTCTATTTTGGTAAACCTTTTAAAAATAAATAATTTAAAAATAATGGATTCTACTAAAACAATGTTGCATTTTCCAATTTACTAGAACAAGTATTTTGTAATATATTTATAAACAAGTTAACTAATAAATATTAGATGGAACATAGACTATTATTAACTAATTAATTAATTTTGCATCACATATTTAAAATTCAAAATTTGAATCCAATAGAAATATATAAAATAGTTTTTTTAAATAGAAAAAATTGACAAAATATTTACATTTCATAAAACAAAACCACTAAAAGATAAACTTGATTTGAGTTTAAATATTTTGTTAAGGGTTATATTTTATACCATTTTTCATATATAAATGTCATTTTTTTTAAGGACTAAAATATAAATTTATATAATTTTTTTACTCATTTTACTTAAAACATAAAACCCTTGAGAAACTGAAGTAAAATAAAAACAAAATAGAATTCAAATCCATCAAGACTTTTCTTTTCAACACCAACATATATATATATATATAAAAGAAATATTCAAAAAGTGAAAATGGGATCGGATCATTGACTTGGAGATTTGAAAAATTACCTGGATGCCAGACCATCCTTTCTTGATATCATCTTCAACACTTGATGATTCATTCACCCAACCCCACAAAACTCTCCTCTTCCTTTGTCCGTCATAGAAAGTTTTTGAAGCATAATATTTCCCATAATCATATCTCAATCCATAGTAACCTTCTATTGATCCTTTGTTTGGTACATAAATATCTTTCTCCACATCATATGTTCCGATCGTATATACGTCGTGCCTTGTATCATCCAAGCTCACCTTCAATACATGCTTCACGTTCTTTCCATTCACGATCGTGTCAACTCCGCTTCGACCAGTTTTTGCTACCGGGTAGAAATCTGGACATTCCCACATTCCCGACCCATCCGCATAATGAAGTGGATGGTCAACCTATATATATCATCAACCAAAACGGTGTTACAAGTTGGATATATAGAAAACTCACAACAATACTTGAATGCATTCTAGGTTGCATCTATTTCAACCACACATAATATTATATATTAGAAAATATAACTTTACTCGAGCTTTAAATCAAAAAAGTTTAAAAGTAATAAGTAAAAAGAGAGATAGGTAGATAATATTTTGAGTTTAGTGGTAGTTTAACACGACCTGATCCCACTTGATGAAATCTTTACTTTGGAACATGAGGACGAGTCCACGAGTGTGAACTTTGTTTCCAACGATGACTCGCCACTTCCCGTTGGGACCGAGCCAGGCGGTGGTGGGGTCACGGAAGGAGCTGGCATTGATGTGGTTTTGTGGGGTGGGGGCCATGAGAGGGTTTTTTGGGGATTTCACCCATTCTCTTAAATATGGGTCAGAGAGGTTCTTGGGGACAGCCAAGTTTTGAACTTGTTGGTTTTTAGGGTTAATTCCTGTGTACAAAATCGCCGGTTTCTCGCCGGGGAGGATGGTGGCGGATCCCGACCAGCAGCCGTTGATATCAGACGGCTGAGATGGGACGATGGCGTGATCATGGGGTTCCCAATTGATCAGGTCCGTTGATGTGGAGTGAGCCCACACAATGTTGCCCCACACTGCTCCTTTTGGGTTGTATTGGTAAAACAGATGATAAATTCCTTTGTAGATCATTGGACCTGAAATATTCAACATTTTGGTATTGAAAAAAACCCCAAGAACCAAATTTGTAATAATCTTAGCATTTATTTATGTTGCAAAATTGAACAAATGTAGCAAAAAATTTAGAAAAGAAAACAGAGCAGGTGGAACTAACCATTTGGATCTGAGAATGATTTCAAGTGAATTTCATTACCAAATCACATGTAAAAGAGAAGAGTTAGTGGAGAGAAAAAACCCAGAAGCAAAAAACAAAAATTGAAAGAAATGAAGAACAAGAAAGTGAGAGAAGGAAAAAAAAAAACCATTGATCCAATTCTTGGGAGGTTGAAAATGGTAGGAAGTTCTATAAGGTTGTTGATGATGATAATGATAAGGAAGAGAGGTAGAAGTTTGAGCTTTGTAAACATGGTGAGAAGCTTGAAGTTGAAAAACTCCATGGGCAAACAAGATACAGAGGAAAGAGATGAAACAGAGAGAGATGGAAGCCATTGGAGAGGAATTTGTTAACTCAGTATTGGGTATTTCAGATATGTATTTATAACTAAAATTCTGATTTTGATTGGTCTGTTTTAGAGAGAGAGAAAAGGCAAAATCAAGAAACTTGAAAGGGTGGATTTGTATATTAGTAAGTCAATTTGATGTTTGTGTCTTAGTCTTTGGGGGACGGTTTGGTTTGTGGGAATAAAAAAGAAAATTATGGATTTGATATTTGGATTACCACGTTTGTGACGAGCTAAAAACTTAAAACGATGGGTTTGTATTGATATGTCATTTTGACGTTTTTGTTTAATTGTTGACTAAATTTGAGAGGATTGTTTTATTTCGAAAGTAGTTTACGCCATCCTAAAATTTAGGTTTTTGTTTTGTTAGAAAGTTATTCAAATTAAGATTTATTTTATATAAAATAAAATTGATAGATGTTGTTTTGGTGTGAGTTCATATATAAAGCTAATATAAACTATTTTGATATTTTTCAAACATAAAATTAGGATAAAATAAATAGGAAAATTGCATCAAATTATAAAAGAAAATTAGAAGAAAGAAAATATGACAAATATGACAAGTAATTAATGATATCAGACAGTTATCAAACGACTATGAGAGACTTATTTGCTTTTAAATTTGTCATTTTTGCAATTTAGAAAATATAGTGACATGAATCCTATTATCATAATTTTTTTTTTGCTATTTTTGTAAACACTTCAGATAAATATGTTATACATGTTTAAATTTTATTAAATAAATTATAAATTAACGAGTAGTTGTAAGAAATTATTACATATTTTATACTTTTAAAATCACAAATATGTTGTAAATTCAATTAAATACAAGTAATTTCATTTTAAATTTTTTGTTTTTGAAATTTATACTAATTTTCACCTAGAAGTAAAAATTACTTTTTCAAAAGCATAGATGACAAAATATAGATATTTACAAGTGTGAAATTTAGATGTAGATGTCGTCTTTAATTATAAGATTACTTTTCAAAAACAAATTTATCAAAAGAAGCCAAAAAACGTTCAAATTTGTATTCTATAAGATTTATAAATTTTACGAGAATGTCAAATAAATCAATTGTCTAAAGACTTATACTTCATTAATTAATTGATATGAATATATGATAAATTAGAATTATTTTTTTAATACAATAATAAGTGGATAGTTAGCTGTCATCAACACGTATATTTCGTCTTTACCTTATAAAATTGATCCATAATATAATGTAATTTAATTAATACTCGAGAAATAATGTTGAATTTGAGAAGTTTAAGTTATTAGACTACAATGATTAATTTTTTAAAAAGAAGTTTTTAGACTATTCTACTTAGGGCTATCTACATCATTGAAAAATTTATTGTTGACTTTATGATCTAAAAAGAAAACCACATCTCACTATATAAACAACTTATCTATTCTTTTAATTTTCAAGGATTTATAAAAAAAATACATATAAAGATGAGTCATGAAGCAACATTCAACCTTTTATTTGATTTACACATTACGTTTAGGACTCTAATTATTATATATATATATATACACTTGATTACATAATATTATGTAACTTCTAATTACATTTCATTCTTAATTAACGATATTTTTATAGAAGGGATTACCATAAACATCATTTTTATAAACATTTATACATTAATAATTTTGCCTTAATTAATTACGTTTAAGAAAACAATAAAAAAATTATTAAAAAAAATAGTAAATTTGACAAAATATTTATAACATATAGCAAAATTTCAGATTCTATCAATAATAAACATTGATAAACACTGATATGCGTCTATAAGTTTATCAATTTCTATCATTAATAAAAGCCAAAATTTTGCTACTTTGAAAAATGTCCCGAAATAATAATATTGTATTTTGATAAACTAATTAACTTCATATTAAATTTGTTTGAACTAAAAAGAGATCATATTAATTAAATATAGGTATATATATTATATTGGTGTATGATTTTAATTTCAAATAATATTAAAATAATAAATATAGGAATTGAAATATGAAATTATACTTATAAATTAAGCTATAAGAAAAAAAATGTTAATTTAGTTTTAATCAATATGAGATGAAATAATAATATACTAAACATTAACGGCATCATTGAAACAACTATTACTTTTGTCATTTAAAAAACATTAATAGATTGTATTAGTAATTAATTAAGGACTTTTTTTTTTCTTAATTTGTTTAAAGAGTCAATATAATCTCACCCTATAACTCATATTAGCAAAATGGAACACTTCTTCGTATTGATTCACTCATTGAATATATGAATTTTTATTGCTCACAAAACTAGCTATACGCTTATTTTCATGCACGACGGTCTATTTAAATAGTTGATCGTTTGAATTGATATATTTATGAAAGTTTAAAGTATAACAGTATTGTGAGAGCACATTTCTTGACAAGAATTATATATAACGAAACATTCAAACATGACATGTAGTTAATAACTAAAAAAATGATATTTTTTATGTCGAATTATAGATAAATGTGACACATTTAAAGCGTCAATATAAATGTATTAATGACAATGTATTAGTGTCGAGTTATAGATAACAGTGACACATTTAAAACGTCAATATAAGAGTGTTGAAGTATAATATATTAGCCTCTATAGATAGTGACATATTTATTGTGTATTAATGACACAATCTTAGTATCATCTAAGTATATTTAACAACACTTGTTTCGAAGTGTCGTTAAATAGTCTTTCTTGACAAGAGCTTCAATAACGCAAAAATTGTGTTGTTGAAACTCATTACGATGCAAATTTTTTATCATTAAAATTCAAATTTCTAGTAGCGTATATTTTTCCACCTTTCTTCTCCATTTTAGCTTTTTAAATAATACCCACATATATTTTAAATATTACAAAGTATATCTAACTGTGATAGGCAAAAATCTTGATATATAACTATTAATTTGAAGTTTAAATTGATAACTTAAATCTTGATATATAACTATTAATTTGAAGTTTAAATTGATAACTTATTATTTTAATGTTTAGATCGATACAACCCTAAAATTTATTTACCTTAAAATTTTAAATTTTTTAAACTTATAATGTGAGAAAAGTATGAAAGAGAGACTAAATTATGGACTAAACAAGACTTGGAATTTTAAAAAAGGCAATGAGTTTTTTTAATAATAGATAATTAATTTGGCTTTTATGATTGAGGGTCTCATTAAAGAAAAGCATTAATGTATGTTTTGAATTAAGACCTTTTTATATACTAATCATAACATGCTTTTCTATTGGATTATGGGCCTAAACTTATTTAACTAATTAATATTTTATTTCTTAGCTTTTTTTTTTTTTTAATGCATAATATATATTTAATTGTCTTTTTCTTTTGTGTTGTATACATAGTAACATGGAAGTATAAATTTTTTTCAACCAATTGAAAGACATAACCTAATGAGACAAACCATCATATAAACTATTAGAAAATACTCAAATCTTACACACAAAAAATTAAGAGAAAAACACAACTTAAGTATAATTATGTAGGTAATTAAAACCTACCACAAAATTTAGGGTAAAGTAAATTTAATTACCCAAATGATACACAAATGAGAAAAAAAATGGGGAAAAATATATATAAATATGCATCTCCTCCCTCATTTAATTTCCTTCCTAATAAAGTTAGTAGTTGGGATTTTAGATCAATTGATATGAGCTTTCTTCATGCTCCAAGCAGTGAGTTTTGTAATGGTGATATTGTCTGTTCCATTGTTGAAAGTATAGAGACTAACATCATTTCCAATGGCTAATGTGGGATAAACTCTTGCTGTTATGCAACCTTTCCCCTTTAATCCAAAGCTTTCTACTATTGAGTGATCAATCTGTAATTATCGATCATTTTCATTACTTTGTTTATTATATGGATAATAAAAGTTGGGTTTTTAAACCTCAAACAATGTTAAGATTGGAGCTTAAACTTAAAGCAATTATAGAAATTCTACGATCATATTAAGTTTGAAGGTCTTATTTTCATGCTTATATAAAGGCGTATAATTTAAACTACGACTATTACCGATTCCTCTTAATAGATATATGTGGACGAAGATGATGCATAAATTAATTAACGAAAAAAGAATAATCTCACCAAGCTTCTTAGGGAAAGATTTTCACGAGTTGGATCCACGTCTAAGAATGCTCCATATGTCGTCTTGTCATTATTGGAGTTAAGAGAAGACCTAAAAACATGAAGTAAAAAGAGTTTAAAAGTGAATAAATATATGCCTTAGCATTAATTACTTATCTCTCTCATGTGTATATCTATATCTATATATATTTATATCATTCAACTCGTCAAAATAGTCACATGAGCTCAACTCAAATCTCTCATCCCAAGTTGTACTAAGAATATATCGATCGTACCTGCTTTGGTCACTACACATGAGAACAACATATTTGTGTTGTTTTTTGAATACTGTAAAGAAGACAGAAGTGTACTCTTTGAGGTCATTTGAAGCCAAAACTAAAAGCCCAAATGGACCAACTGATCCACCTTCTGTAGTTGACGATGTTCCCTTTTGGCTACAAAGCAACTGTGGGTCTTTCCATTCAGGTTTCAATATTTCAGCTTTCTTCAAATTTTTCACTTTGAATGAAATCTCCACATCTGCCTGTAATAATTATATCTATATATCAACAAAAAAACGAAACCAAAGATCCCTAAATCAAACAACCCCTTGGTTATGCCATTTTTGACATCTCTGTCTTCTAGTGCTTTAGAAATGTTCAAATCACCCTTATTGAACCTAGAAAGTTTTAGGTTGTAAGTTTATTTAATTAACGATACAATTTAAGTGTTATATATTATGTTAAACAAAAATTTGGATACGATCTAGGCTTAGTCGTGTGTATATACCGGAAAAACTTATTTAAAGGCTAGTCCGGAAGATTAAATTTTGATTGAACACACTTTAATACTATGTTAAAGTTCTAACTCAAAATCTAAAACTTGTTGATTGCGGTGAATCTTTTAAAAAAATAAAAAATTATTATACCTGTGCCGCTGTTACACCTTTCACTTCAATGGTTGATCCTTTCTTCAAAACTTCATTTGTCAATTTAACTTTGTTGTTTCGAAGCTTTTGAATTTCTACAATTGGCCATTGAATGAGTTGTTTTCCAGATGCATCTAACCAAATAGCCCTTGGAATTGCCTACAAAAATCGCGTAACCCAATAATAAGGAAAGAAAGAAATTATATATAGAGAATAACCCATCGTTCGAAAGTTTAATTTTCAATAGAGCATAGGCAATATTTGGACAAACAATATTTTTTACAAAACAATTATCAAATGGAATCTTAAGAATTGAATCAAAATTACCTGGACACCGGACCAACCCTTCTTGATATCATCATCAACACTTGAAGATTCATTGACCCAACCCCACAAAACCCTTCTCTTCTTCTGGCTATCGAAGAATGTTTTTGAAGCATAATACTTCCCATAATCATATCTTAACCCATTGTAACCTTCTATTGATCCTTTATTTGGAATGTAAACATCTTTTTTCCAATTATATGTTCCAACTGTATAAACGTCGTGCTTGGTATCATCCAAGCTCACCTTCAGCACGTGCTTCACGTGCGATCCATACACTTTCATCTCGACACCAATTCGACCGGTTTTTGCCACAGGGAAGAAATCTGGACACTCCCACATTCCCATGTCATCCTTGTAACGTAGAGGGTGGTCAACCTATAAAAAGAACCTAAATTACTTTTAAATATACCTTAATCACAAATATATCATCGATTAAAAGCTTAAAACAAAAATTATATGTTTCAATATCTCAATATATATATATTGATAATTTAACGCAACCTGCTTCCACGTGACGAAATCTTTACTTCGGTACATGATAGCGAGTCCACGAGCATCAATTTTGCTCCCAATGATGACTCGCCACTCCCCGTCGCAACCGAGCCAGGCGGTGGTGGGGTCCCGGAAGGAGCTGACATTGATGTGGTTTTGTGGGGTGGGGGCCAAGAGAGGGTTTTTTGGGGATTTCACCCATTCTCTTAGATATGGGTCAGAGAGGTTCTTGGGGACCGCCAAGTTTTGAACTTGTTGGTTTTTAGGGTTAATTCCTGTGTACAAAATCGTCGGTTTCTCCCCGGGGAGTATGGTGGCAGATCCCGACCAGCAGCCGTTGATATCGGACGGCTGAGACGGGTAGATGGCGTGATCATGGGATTCCCAATTGATCAGGTCCGTTGATGTGGAGTGAGCCCACACAATGTTGCCCCACACTGCTCCTTTTGGGTTGTATTGGTAAAAGAAATGATAAATTCCTTTGTATATCATTGGACCTGCAATGTTCCAAAATTAGATATACAACAATAATGGTATATTTGGAATTAGACTATAACTTTGGTTTCCAAATTGTAAATACTCTCAATAAATTTTTATAAGTCCATAATACTTTGTTTATATTAGTTGATCTCAACAAATGATTGCTTGCATTATTGATATCTTCCGCCAAATTAGATTAGTAATCAAATAAAACGAGTATATATAATTCGATTGATATCAAATACGTACACAAAAATTTTCAAACGAGAGGTTTTATCCCCGTCTCACATATTATCGAAATAAAAATAGAATGCACCAAATATTGTTAAAAATAAAAAAAAAAATAGATTGAGTTTGTAAGGTAGAGAAATTTAGAAAAAGTTAGAAAAAAAAAGGAAGAACAAAATTAAGGAGGAATTATTAGCAACTTACCATTTGGATCTGCATTTTTGCAGTGAATTCCATAGCCATATCACATGTCAAAGAAAAAAGTTTGAAACTTCAATGAGAAAGAAGAAAACCCAAAAGAAAAAAAAAAAGAAAAGAAATTGACACATTGTAACCATTAATCCAATTCTTGGGAGGTTGAAAATGATAGGAAGTTCTATAAGGTTGTTGTTGGTGCTGATGAAGAACAAAGTGAGATGTTCTATGAGAAGTTCTATAAACATGGTGAAGAGCTTGGATTTGCAAAAATTCATGGCCAAATAAGAGAAAGATCAAGAGAAAGATATTGTTCATGAAGCAAAGAGAGGAGGAATAAGAAGGCATTGAAGAGAGGGGATATTGATTATATTTGTGAAGAAGAAGATGAACTTATTAAGTTATATATTTGGGTTTTGGGCCAAATAGCTATAATTGTAAATATAGTTTTGATTGTGATTGGTTATTATAGAGGATAGAGAGAGAGAAAAGGAAGAAACTAAGAAATAGAAATGGTGGGTTGTTGGGTTGATACTTATCAAATTTGAAGATAAATAAAGATCTTAATTTGAGATTGCTTTTACTTGGAGAAGTGCTTGTCCATCCATTGATGATCATTTCATTTTCTTTGTGACCTAAATATGGCTTATATATATATACTCTTTACTATCATTCATACTAGATTCATACTAGATTATAGTTCGATTTTAAAACCAATTAATTACAAGATAATCACTAACTCATTTATATTATAAAGAGTGTTAGATCTTCTCCATTTTTTTAATTACTAATCAAGGTTTCAACTAGTTTCTTTTCGATAGTAATTTCTAAATATATAATAAATAAAAGTAGGAAGTTAGATAATGTGATGTATTTTATTTTAACGTTTTTGTATTATTCTCTTTTCAAAAAGAAAAAAAAAATCTTTGATCCAATTTAAAGAGAGAAAAATGGTTCTTAAATTGTTGAATTAATATGTTAATATTCTCCTATATATATATATATATATAATACAATAATTTTTATTCCATGTTTTTAATTAATGAAATGATGGATTGTTTCATAGTATTAATTAATTATTAATTTCAGTCAATTAAATCTTTTGTTTTTTTTAATACTTTCTTTCTCATTAATTAAATTGTTTTTTAAAAATATAAATTGCATGTATTTATTTTGTTTTTCTTTTACATCTCCACCTCGAACATATACATTTTATTTTGAAAAGTTGGGTCCCATTAACATTAAATGCATTCTAAGTCATTTAAGATTTCACTCGAAGAATCACAACCACTCGATAAACGATAATATAAGAATTTGTGAAAAACGTAAGAATAAAAGAGACATGTAAAGATTTTCCTACATAACCTCTCAAATGCTTAAGGCTTGCTTGAAAAGGACAACTCTCAATAACATTGTTGGTTAATTAATAACTCATTTATTATCAATTAATTTTAGTTATTATGTGTCACGTCTCGGCTAATCATAGTTTAAATCAAAATCGTTTTAATTACTAGTTATTTAATTGAATTACTGATAGATATTCAATTTGTTTAACAAAACACATACCTAACAACAACAATATATTTTTTTTCTACGTCTATTTGACCAAAAATGTGAAGCTAAAACTTTTTGTGTAAAATAAATATTTGTTAGACTATTTATGTAAAGAAATATATATATAAAGTTAGAGATAATTTGGGCCTATCCACGACAGTAGTGATATGGGCCGAAGCCCGTTAGTAATAGACACAAATCTATATTTGGATCGACCACAGCGAACCCAAAGCTGGAATACGGTAACTTTTTACTGGCAACACTAAACGGGTTGCCAAACATAGCTCAAAAGTCACAATCAAGCTTTTTTTGTTTCTTAAAAAACAATAAATTACTAACACTAAGGAAAAACTTCCATTCCATGTTTATTTATTTTTCTCTCTTTGTCTCGTAGGTATCGATTTCCTAAATCTTAAAAAGATATTGAAGGTAAGTCTATAATTTTTTTTAAATTTTAAACTAATAGGTCCTTCAACTCTAAGAATAGTCTTTTTTTTTTATACGTTAAATATTAGCTTTTAATTGTCCAATATAATCTCTAACATATTCGTAGCTTGTGAACTCACAAGTATATTGATTTTTTTAGGAACTTTTTAGACATGTAAAATTATTTAAATAGCAAAAAAGGTAAAAGGAAAAAGAAAGTCAAAATTATTTGATATAATAGGAAGTAGAGAAAAGAAAATAAAAAAGAAAGGAAAATGTAAAAGGTATTTCTAAAAAAATCAAATGAAATATTTGATATCATTGGGTTATGAAATTTCAAAAATATAATAATTATGATTTGATCAGGAAATAATTTAAGCCATATAATATTGTAATAGGAAAAAAAGAAAAAGAAAAAAAAAATGGCCGTACGATAAGCGGATTGGGTAAAAGGAGGGGCCCAGGGAAAGCAAGTGTCAAAAGGAATTATGCCGCCCCCATTCCCTCTCCAGTCAGGCACCGTGAAGGAGTCTGCTCCTCACAGACCACTCTTCGAATGACACGTGTGATTGTCGGGTCAAGTACGGCTTCCCTCACAGGTCACTCTCACGAGCATGCATGTAGAGAAGAACTAGACACTCACACACACCCTCAAATATTATTAACAACACTATTTTTTTTTTTTCTTCTTCTCTCGTCTCTCTTCTCTTCTGACAATTTACCTAAATAAATAAATAAAATGATGGGTTTTTATTTTTTATAATGAATAGTAAAAAAATAAGAATAGAATAAGAAAAAAGCAGCGTGCTCCTGAAAGTCATCATTAGCCGTTGACTCTCATCGTTTGTCATTACCCCATACATTTTCCACCGCTTGATTAGCCATGTCCCCACCCCTCCTCTCCCTTCCATTTTTCTATTTATTTCTCTCTCCTTTAAATTAAAAAGAAAATAAAATCAATTAAATTACAAGTTTTTATCATTTTTTAAAAATAATAAATATATACGATAAGAAGTATATTATTTTAGATAACTTTGATTTTTTGTTAGAGTTAATTAATGTAATTATTGAAATTAACTTATATTTCAACCATATATTTTACTTGAATTTATAAATTATTTTAAATTTCTTAATTTGTAATTATTAATATTATTTTGTTGGTATGAAACACAATTCTCAAGAAAGAAATAGGACTGTGTTGTGTGTCACAGTCATATTTGTCTAGGGCGTTGTTTGCATATAGCTCTATGCCCAAATACCTCAATTTATCTTATCTTTATGTCTTGTATGTTGTTTAGCTAGTTGTTTTACTTCTTAAGTCATAAAGCTTGGGTGTGACGTTTCAACATTGTCATATGCAAGTCTACCAGAGCTAAAAATGTTCTAAATGTACTATAGAGAGGAGACATAGTAGTTGAATCTCCGCTCGAGCATTGTCACACTATTTGCAAGCAAACTTTTTTCCCTTGCAACTGACAGTCTTCATTGAATATTGTAACGATGATTTCAATGAATGTCGTTTTTTCTTGCGTTTTATAAACAATTTTCTCTACTGCATAATCGTTCGTTTCGAGTTTCAAAAGCTACGATTGTGACACTGTGTGTGTAAAATACACTATTCAATCCCAAACTGTCTGGAATCTATTTCTATTTGTGATGGTATGAAATAATAAATGTGATTTAAAAATGTTTAATAGATGTTATGATTTTGAATTATAAAATGAAATAAAAAAGAAAGTATATATATATATATATATATATATATATTTAAAATTGGGAATCTTTAAAATTATATTGAACAATCATTCAATGTGGGACCCTAAAACTTGGGTTATGCCTTCTCGTGAAGGCTCAGTGCTTGTGATTCAGATTTTTATCATTAGCCTTTCTCTCTCTTCTATTCACTCACTTCCCATCCAATTTTGGGCGACAGGGCTTCCTTATTCTCACCCATCGTAAAACCTTTCCGATATAACCTCCAATCACTTCTTCCCTTTTCTTTCTTTTAATCACTTCTTAATTACTGTCTAACTATTCCCTTTTTCCTACTTTTAACTCTAATTATAATTTACCTAGAAGATTTTGTTAATACAGATTACATAGATACACTTATCGAGCTAATTTACAAAACTTATGTTGCAAATTGTATTGCACTACTTATTTTAATATTTATCTTTATCCATAATCAGAAAATAAATCTCTTCTTGAATTTTTTTCTTCTAAAGTTAAATTATTCATCTATTTTTATTATGAAACACTAATTAAAAAGATAAATTATTCTAGTCTTTTCTATTATATAACATATAAATCCTCGTGCAAACATAAAACATATGCCTAGGTCATATAAGTCGTTGTTTGAAATAGATTATTAGGGTAGATGAATACTAATTAGTAACAAAATAAAACAATCACCGATCTAACTACTACTTTTCAAAACGTTTTGAAGACTAAAATAGTAATCATTTAAAGTTATATACATATATATATGTAGTTTCAAAATACAAAAACCTTAATATAAAGACCATAATTAATTTTTTTATACATATGATAGAGATAATTAATTAACTATATATATATATATATATATATTATAATTCATTTCCAAAATGTACATCTACTTTTTTTGTCTAAGGGAAAAAAAATACTATATGGTTGCAAGGCCACAATCACAAGTAGTTCACGGGACCTAAAAATAAGAGCCAAACTAAGAATCCTAGAAATATTGTACTTCCTAATGGTACATCCTCATATTATCTTCCTTTAATTTATTTTTTTTAGTATTGTTTCTTCATGCATTTTTCAGCTTTTTAGGTTTCTCAAATTATACCCATTAATATAATTTAATTCAAGAATAAAACCCAATAGAGACAAATGAGTAATGTTAATTTATTGTTATACTCTTAAGGTTTAGGAATCACAACTATGTTTGTATATATAACACATGGAGCTTTTAGATTTTCATAGCAAAATATATGTTTCATGAATTGTTTACTTATATTGACAAAAAGAGTTTTGATTCAAACATGGGTCTTAGAAACAAAATATTTTGAAATTTTGATTAATACCTTCACCAATTTCATCTACAACTTTAAGGATTTATATGATATTGACACTAATAATGACCCTACTACAAGGGGTTTATTATTTAGTAAAAATTGGTATGTTAAAAAGGGTAAATTTTAAAATCTAAATACAAAATAAATGAAAAATGATTGAATTTTTCTCTAACTAGTTTTTGACATGAAGCGTCAACTATATAATGTTAGTAGGTCTAAGAATAATGATTGAATATTTGGAATAATGAACAATCCATAAAGTTATTATAGTTATTTGAAGAAATTAAAGAATTAAATTAGGAGGTGTAGAATAATTATAGAAAAGAAAGAAAAGGAAAAGTGTTGTGAATATTATTGTTGAAAGTTGATAATAAGTTAAAAAGAAATTGGAATGTAATATATAGGTGAGGGCTGAGGGTGTAGAATGGGGTCAATTTCGGGTGGCCTTCAGTTAAGGGGTCACAAAATTGGCCAAACTTTTTGACATAAGAGTCAACTAATTGCATTTCTTTTCTTTTCTGCATTGGACATCGTAAAGTTCAAGTCATAATCTTTGATTAATTAAGCTCTAATAATACCTACTGATGTCACATTAATCTATATATAATTAGGGTTTTGAATTTTCAATCATATCCTTTAATAACTTAATTAATTGCTTTTTTTTAATCAACTCTTTGTACTTGAATAAAGTCTCCCTAAACTGGTCAAAACTAACCCACTTTTAATTACCGTTTCACATCAAGAACTCGTTTGGTAAATTTTCAAATTTATTTCTCATCATTGGAAATTATATGGTTGTTAAGAATAGATTTGGAATAGAGAGTGGATGGTTGACTTTGCTTGAACCGATAAACCATTAGATAGATGATGAAACTCGAACGAAATTTCACACCCATGACCCGATAGGACCTAGAAAGAAGAAGAAAGGTTGGGGCAGAGGGACACGAGGTTGGGACTTTCGTTTCAATGAATAAGTCATTTATTCAATGTGCGTTACGTTCCACAACACAACCCTTGAAAAAGAGGAGGAAAAGCCTAAATTACCTGCTCGATTTAGGACGGAGTTGAAACTAAGGTTCACCATTATTTGGTACTG
Organism: Cucumis hystrix; assembly: GCA_025688845.1. NCBI lineage: Eukaryota > Viridiplantae > Streptophyta > Magnoliopsida > Cucurbitales > Cucurbitaceae > Cucumis > Cucumis hystrix. The sequence continues at coordinate 26,513,863 of CM046883.1, forward strand.
GAAGCGCATGCATTTGCATGCCTCTTTCCATTTGGGTCGATAATAAACCTAATTTGACTTTAAACCTTAATTTAGATACCTAGATAAAAAATTTATATAAATTAGTATATTCATTAGCATCCTAAACATGTTTGTCACAACCAAAAGTCTCTTACTTACTTAGACACCAAGGCATTGTAGCAAATAGTACACATTTACATGGAAGATTATATTGTTTTGTAGGTTTTTGACATCAACGATTGTTCTTCTTTTCTTCCTTATGTTCACAATTATGATTAATCGATTTTTCAAGAGTGAATACTATTGATCTGCCATCGTTTCGAAAAACAAAAATATCCAAGTAACTACAATACAATAAATTAATAACAAGTGTCATTTCAAAAGAAAAAAGAAAAAAGAACACACAGGTTGAACACAAATTAACTTTAGAGACACTTCGAAGCCAGCAAAGTAGCTTTATATATTACACGACTCCCAATTGTGGCCACCTATATATATATATATATATATATATATATATATATATCATACAATCATTAAAACATTCATTATTATCCTTAACTAAAAAATAATCAATTAATAAAAGTCTGAGTGATTTGCATAACACAACATGACACTTTAATTGATAATGGATTGCACTAAATTTCTTTGCTGTATACCAAACAAAAAGAGAGAAATAAAAGATGTGACAAAAAAAAAGATGGAAAAAGAAAGATCATATAGTAAGAAAGAAAATTAATGGGAAAAAGAATATAATAATTAATGAACCAATGATATATATTTGGATTTCAATTGCATGCAAACATAATAATGATGATGAGTTTGATTCCTTGGAAGTGTATCAAAATTAAATGCATAATAATATTCATACCATATTCCATACTCATACATACATATACATACATATATAATATTCTTTTTTGTTTACTTTAGGGGAAGAGAGAAAGGAAAGGTGATAGTGATTAAACATTAGGGTAAGCTGAGAAAAAATTGTCCAACTTTCTATCATATTCAAATAAAGGAAAAAGGGTAGTTTTAGGAAAAAAGAAAAAGGAAAAAACAAACCCCAATAATTTTTATTACTTAATAAACTTAACAAACTTTCTATTTGTTCATATTGGATTATTCAACTTTAGTAATAATTAATATTAGAATGGCATGTATTATTCTCTTTAATGAAACTCGTAGATGTAGTTAACATATATATACAGTTAATGAACGATGTAAATAATTTGTATGTTTCGATTCCTGATTTGTTTTATATTCTTTTGTTTTCTTTATATGTCAGATTTTATTTGTAACTTTTTGTCAAATTGGGGAGGAATCTAACTAGTGAACATGAATAAGCCTCAAAGATTATTAAGGCGTTATGTACTCATTTCTTCCATTGAGATGTTAAATTATGATCCATTGAAGTATATCACATTCTTGTTTAGCGGTTTGTTTCCTTTTTAATACAACAAATGTGAGAGTAAAAATTTGAACATCTCATGTGAGAAGATGTAAACAGTAAATAATTAAATTAACAGAAAAGAAAAATTATGTGATTCATCGAGAATGTGTTAGCTGTCTTAAAAATACAAAATACATAAGCACATGAGAACTAGCCGTTTCAAAAACATTACAAATCTTTTAAGTTCATATTACACTACTATACATATCGGACTATTTCTAAATATAGCAAAATATCATCGGACCACAATAAACTAATAGACTATTATATGTGTTTATTTGTAGTACGATAATAAACACATACACTAATCTATTTTGGTCTATCGTTGTCTAGCTTGTAAAATTTTGCTATATTTAATTATAAATATTTTTAGAAAATTTGTTATTTAAAGATAATACAATTTTTCTTACAATAATCGTATCTTCTATTTAATTGACAATTTTCATACAAAATATACGTACTCATTGTGTATACATATATATATATATATGTTTGAATCAATTGAGTCATAGATAGACGACGTATTTTGATAGTTTAGAAAATGAATGAATTAAGAGTAAAATTAAAGTTGATATACAACAATGTTACTACAAAATAATAAGAAAGGGAAAAGACGACAGAAAGTGCAACGTCAGAGTTAGCCGTAGGGTTCCTGATGGCTTTTTTCTAATGATAAATAATATTATATATTTATTTTTTGAGAGTATATTTGAGAGTTTATCTTTTAGAACTGTGTTTTTGCGATTACATTCCACAGGGTTTCTTCATTTCTCATCCATATCTCTCTCTCTCTCTCTCTCTCTTTTCCTTCTTTTTCTCTTTCTAGAATTTCAAGAACTGGGTTTTGTATTTTTCTTTCTTTTCTTTCTTTCTTATATCATACAGTTCAAGATTTTAATTTTAATTTGAAAAAAGAAAGAAAAAAGAGCAGAGTGTTTGAGTTCTCTCTCTCTCTCTCTCTCTCTCTCTCTCTATTAAACAGCAGGCTGCTTGTTTCTTTTGAGCTTTCAAAAAAACTAAAAGTTGTCTCTTTGGTTGGAGCCAAATCCAAGATTGAATGCACCAAAGAGCATATATACATCTTATAATTTTCCTCTTTTTTTTTTTGTCTTGAATTAGATCTTGGAAATTTTTTTTGTTAATTACTCAAAATACAAGAATTGTTTCTTCTTGATTAGATCTGTTTTTTTTTTTTTTTTTTTTGTTATCTCTCATGAAGCCATTATAGGAAGGGTTTCTTTTCTTTTGCTTTTTTTTTTTGAATTTCATAATATTTTAAGATGATGATGAAAGGTAATTTTTTGTCTCAACAACAACAACAACAACAACAGCAACAACAACAAATTGTAGTGATGGATGAAAATTTGTCCAATTTGACTTCTGCATCTGGTGAAGCTACTGCTAGTGTTTCTTCTGCCAATAAATCTGAATTTCCCAATCAATATTTTGCTCCTCAAACAACCCAACAACAACAACCTCCTCCTCCTAAGAAGAAGCGCAACCTTCCTGGAAATCCCGGTAAGATTCTAGCTAGCTAGCTCTAATATACCATGTTAGCATCGAGTACACTGCTCGAGCCACCGATGAAGAATTACACTGAATTCTACCCTTTTCTTTTGTTCATCCGGGTTTTGTGTTACGATGCTTCGTCCTTCATCAAACCTATAAATTAGTCTATGAATTACCGTAAATCTAACGTTTCGATAGTAAAGTTAATATTTTGATTCATATGGATATCTGGGTTAGAGTAAGTTTAACAGTTCGATTCATCAGAATTTATAGATTATAGTAAATTCAATGGTTTGATAATTCATGTATATGAGAATATAATCTGGGTTATGATAGATTTTGACGTTTTTAGATTGAATTGAATTATGTAGACCCAGATGCTGAAGTGATAGCATTATCGCCGAAGACATTGATGGCGACGAATAGGTTTGTGTGTGAGATATGCAACAAAGGGTTTCAGAGAGATCAGAATCTACAATTACACAGAAGAGGACACAATTTGCCATGGAAACTAAAGCAAAGATCAAACAAAGAGATAATAAAGAAGAAAGTATATGTTTGTCCAGAAGTGAGTTGTGTTCATCATGATCCATCAAGAGCACTTGGAGATTTAACAGGAATTAAGAAGCATTTTTGTAGAAAGCATGGTGAAAAGAAATGGAAATGTGATAAATGCTCTAAGAAATATGCTGTTCAATCTGATTGGAAAGCTCATTCCAAGATCTGTGGCACTAAAGAGTATAGATGTGACTGTGGCACTCTCTTTTCAAGGTATTTTTTTTTTAATAATTGAATTATAGTTATTTTATTTATTAATTAATCTCTATCCCCACATTATTATGGTATAATTGTTCTCAATTAATTTGCATTTATTATCATGAATCATATCTTGCTCTTCTTGATTAATTAAAGTCTTCATTTCAATCTTGGTATGTGTAATTTTTGTCTTGTCTTTTTCACATATTCATTATTAGTAACTATATTCCCTTAATTAGAGAGTGTTTGAGAAAATACTTTTCTACATAATATAATCTTATAACCTTTAAATGGGTTACATAATTTATCTTAATTTCGTCCCTACATTACAAAATGTGGTACTTCACATGGTTTTTACTTTCCAAGAGTAAAAATGTAAACTTTAAGAACTAACTGTGTGTTATATTTTGAAACGTACGTACCAATGTGAAACTGTAATTAAAAATGTATATTTTCTACCTCTAGAAATTATTGTACACAAAAAAAAAGGAAAATAAAAAATTGAAAGTGATTTCTGTTTACAGCTCTTCTAAATTTGTCTTTGTACTATTTGACATATCTTTGGCTTTTGTGTGTTTTTTTTTATTATTGTTTCTCTCTCTATGATGCAGGAGAGATAGTTTCATTACACATAGAGCTTTCTGTGATGCATTAGCAGATGAAAGTGCAAGATCAGCAATGGCATTAAACCCTCTTCTCTCATCTTACAACCACAATAACAATAATAGTAATTCACAAGATCATCAATTTTGTAATAATCTCGCACTTAAACGAGATTTCGACGACACCAACAACAGCAACAGCAACAACAACAATAACCATTTGAGAGTGGAAATTCCACCGTGGCTACAACCATCATCAGATCATCTGATGGTGGGGAGTGGCGGCCAAGGGGAGAACAATGATGAAACTGTAAACCCTAACCCTAGTAGTAATAGTAGTAGTAGGGGGTGCGGGGCCAGCAGGAGAAGTGCTGGTGTTGGAGTTGGTGTTGGTACTCCTAATAATCCTAATCATCCTTGTGAGTTATACCAATCGTCTTCACATATATCAGCGACTGCACTGCTGCAGAAGGCAGCCCAGATGGGTGCGACCATGAGTAGTACCACTACCACGAGTGGCTCTTTCCCAAGGCCCCACAACCTTCTTCACGTGTCTACAGGTTCTAATTCACATTCTAATCCACTTTTTCTTTTCCTTTTTATAATATTCTTTTTAACACTATAAATTCTTTCTTATCTACGTAAAATTTTACCTTTTATCTTATATTTCTTTCTCAAAAAAAAATAATCTTTTATTCATATATATATTGAATTCTAACTGTTAATGTTAATTAGAGGAAGTGACCATATTATAGGATTGTTTATTGATCAGATAATAATCCCAACACTTTTATTTATTGATAAGAAATAATATTGTAGAAATTCTCACCCAAAAGCATCAATTAATAGCTTATGGCATTCAAACTTCTAACATGAGAATGATGACAAATAATTTCTCAATATGTCCATTTCGATTCCTTTATGATGTTGTAGATAATTTGGCTCTGATATACCATTTTGGTTTGGCATTGTAATTTGACAGGAAATTTTGGAGAGATAGGATTATGGTCAGGTGATGTTGAAATTGGTAGAGGAGGAGGAGGAGGAGGAGGAGGTGGAGGAGGAGGAGGAGGAGCTGTGAGTTGTAGCAGCAGTAGTTGTACTGATTACGGGAATAAAGCTGCTGCTTCTGCTTCTGCTACTGCTTCTGCTTCCGCTTCAGCTTCCACCACTTTTCTTCACGACATTATTAACAATTCCCTATCTTCTCCTTCTCCTTCTCATCCTAACTTCCTCCAACAACACAACTCCTCCTTCCACGACACCGCTTTTGCAACTATGCATCATCATCATCATCACAACGTACCCATCATCCCCACCACTGCCCCGGCTTCGGGCGGTCGAAGCGACGGTTTAACCAGAGATTTCTTGGGACTTCGCCCTCTTTCCCGTGGAGATATTCTAAGCCTTACTGGTTTTGGAAACTGTATTGTTCCTAATTCCTCCAATCTTCACCCTCAAATCCAGAAGCCATGGCAGGGTTAGCTTAGTAAACAACTACTTTCTTTCTTAATCTTTTTTTTTTCTCCAACAAGGGGAAAAAATTAAATATGTAGTAATGGATATCTCCTTATAAGAGATGAAGATTATTCTTATGTTCTTACCTCTTTTCTTACATGGAATATGTACTTTGACATTTTATAAGGTTAAATTAGTTATCATGAATTTTTTTTTATAATACAAGGGTATAATATATTTTTATATCATCTAACCGTCTCATTGGATATGTTTGTGAATTTGGAACCACTTAACTCTGTCACATATGTAATCACATACAACAAGTATTCGAATGCAAACTAGGGTAATAAAAGTTTGGACTAGATACTCAAACGGGACCTTAACGATGCATCAAAACAAGAATGTTTCAGGGTTTGGTTTAATAATAGTTTAGTTTTTCATTTTTCTTAATTAAACATCTGAATTTTCTCTCAAAATTCAAATTTAATACTCTAGAAATACTATATATATATAAAGAATTTTATAGTTTAATTTTCAAAAACCAAAATGCATATATTATTCATCCGTTAGGTCGATCTTAATATTTCATGTACACTTTTTTATTACCAATATCATACCCATCTTGTAAATCGAGGTTGTACGTAAAGAATAATATTGAATTAACGGTAACCCTTAGCGTTGCTATTCTCTATGATAAAAATATAATATATAGTGATGGATCTCTTCTCATTATAAGTTATATTATATACTAATGATTACAAATTACATGCATTCAAACCAAAAATGAATCAAATATCAACCTTCAATACATAAAAGTACTTTTGAACAAATCTCATTTTGGTATAAACTCGAAATAATATATATACATATGGATATAAAGAAGAAAAGAAAATGAGTAAATTAATTGGCAATGAGATAAAAGAGATATAGAAGAAGACATTTGAACGACTAATGAGAGAAGGAATGCGAAGAATATACCAAATATAATCATATCCACATGGAAAATGAGTAAACAAATGACAATGTAACATTTTTAGTAATTTCTTTCATCCAAATGGGATTTAATAATTTCATTTCTTTCAATTATATTGATTTTATTTTTACAATTTTTCAATCATTCAAAAATTTATGGTTTCTCTTGTTTGTCCTCCTTCAAGTGTGGGGTCATTATTATTTTTATTTGCCCATGAAAACTATTTCTAATTATAATCATCAATAATACTTCTTTGGTTTTATTTCATTTTCTTTTCATTAAATTTTGGAAAATATGAGATTAAAATTAAAAAGAGTACAAATTATGATAGAAATGTTGAAGTCTCTTAGTGGTAGAATTAGAATTTAGATTTTATCTTGCATTTTTTTATTTGACCTATTTTTCTATTATATTATGGTTGGTGTTCCATTATTTTTTCTACCAAAAATAGTTTTGATATTTTCATTGATATATATTAAAATAAATAAATAAGATAGAGCTTCCTTATTATTGCATTAAAATGGTAAATTAAGATGTCATATTTATTGTTTTGTAAGGAAGAAAATAACCTCATAAGGATTGCTTAAGAATAAAGAAAAATTACATCTAATAATAATATACAATTCTCTGTCTTTAGCAAATTATAATAAATGTACAATATTTTGCACTATTGCATCCTCTTCTTCTACTATTACCATCCACATCATCACATGTCTCTCTTCTCTCACCCGATATTTTTTTTTCTAAAAAAGTGGAAAAGAAAAAGAAAGAAAAATCGTATATTCTCTCACATATATATATATATATACATGGATAATTCGAACTACATGTGGGTATTTAATCGTTATAACACGTATAATATATACATTGAGTACTAGCTTGTTTCAAGTTTGGAAAATATTGATGACATCTTGAAGGGAAAGGAATAAAAAGGATTTTTCCATGAAGAATAAAAGTGTTTCTTAGGATGTGTATTTACATTTGCATGGTCAATATTTAAGAAAAAGTATTGATGGGATATTGAAGGGGGGAAAAGGTGGTGTATTTTTTTATCAATACCAAATGGAAATTTAGGGCAAAGAAAATATGAGAAATAGTGACATTTTGGAAAATGTTTAATAATGGGATGTTGTGATGTTATATATTATAAACTATTTGTATATTCACATGCCTTCTCTGAATTCACATGTCTGTCCACATCTTTCTCTCTGACCTTGAAAACAATGTCTCTCTCTCTCTCTTTCTCTCTGACCTTGGAAACATCAAACAATGCTCTTTCTCTCTCATCATCTTAAAAAGAAAAAAGTAATTTCTCTCACATTGATTTAAAAAAGAAGAGAAAAAAGAAGAGAATGATGATGAAATACAGAGACAGATGGTGGGATAATGGGCTGGGCTGGGCTGAGATGGCCCAACAATTGCACAGTTCCCAAACCCAAATGTCTTGTCCTTACTTGTCTCTTCTTTCTTTTTCTTTTTTGTCTCCCAGTTTTTTTTTTTTTTCTTTTTTGATTCAATATTTTTCCCCAACAAATATATACACATAAAAGCTGAATTGGGTTTGTTTTGTTTTGTTTGTTTTTCTTTATGGACACAAACACAATCCTCCAAAAACTAGTTGACTTCAATCATTCTTCCCCCACCTTTATGTTAATCATTTTGCCTTTTCTCTTTGATTCTTCAAATTCTTCATCTGGGGAAGAAAAAAGAAAAAGAAAAAAAAATAATAACAATAATAATAATAACCCAATTCAAAGTTTCAAACCAAGAAATCCCATTCTTTCTCATCATTTTACACTTAACTTTTTCTTTTCCCATACTTTTTTTTTCTCAGCATCCAAACAACAGCGCAAAACACAAAACAGACATTCCCTTCTGATAAAGAAAAATTTATCACATGTCACAACCTTGTACCTTCTCCTTCCTACCGACGACACTATTGAAATTAGCAACGAAATGCAGAAACAAAGATGTTAAGAAAACGTTCCATGTATAATAGTAATGGAACGTACAACAATGTGACATAAAATCAATCAATCCGGCAAACTAAAATAAATCTGACCAGGGTTTATTATTTCAGCACCATGGCTTTGGCTGAAGCCTTTCAAGGGCTGGGGGGGTTGGGTTTATTATACATGAGATCTTCCCTACAAAAATTACAAAGACAAAAAAGACAAAATGTACCATTACATTATTGAGGATTAGTTTTATTTTGGAGAGTGTTTAGAATCATCCTTCTGGTCTTGTTTTGTTCCTGCCAAAGCTGCAGTTGCTGCTGCTGTCATGGCAGCAGTGGCTGCACCAAACTTTGCACCACCAGCAGCTTTCATTGCACCAGCGATTTTAGCAAACGCTGCAATTCCTCCAACAAGTACAGCTCGCAAGGCAACTGTTGGTTTTACTGCCATGTTTTTCCTTTTTTCTTTTTTGTTTTTTTTGGTTTTGGGTTATCTGCAGTTTCAACAGTTGCAATCCTTAGGAAAGCACATTATGAAGAGATACAAATATGGGTTATTAATACAGCTCAAGTACATGGTACTGCTCTTGGAAACAATACAAGTGTGTAAATCAATTAATGTTCTACAACAGTTATAATTATTCTTGTGACTAATATGATATTCCTGAAAAAACTTGAGTTAGAAAAAAATGGCAGTATGCACAAGCATGCCAAACAGAAAATTTTGTCCCAAAAAATAACTAAACATTATTAGTTATTTGACCAAGGCTTTTTATAACTAAGGTATTGACTGTTGATGCCCTACATGTGCTTATGACCCATGTCCTAACTTTCATACAGGTTGTTCCCATCCCAAACCCAATCCTAAGAGAAAAGAATAGTTTTAACCCTGGTTAGATAGCCCTTTAATTTTTTAAAATTCAAAATTTTGTCATCTAGTTTTTAGGAGTGTTTTCAAAATAGAAGTCAAAGCCAAGTTTGAAAACTAAAAAAATAGTTCTTAAGATAGTTCTTGTTTTCTTTTCTTTTGTTATTTTCTTTTAATTTGGCTATGAACCTAGTGGCTCTTCAGGATATGAACACCATTGTAAAAAATTGTGAGATAACATGTACAAATAAAATAAAATAAAATAACAAAAAAAACCATTTGGTTATTAAATGGAGCCTAAGTTATTAATTTATGGTTAAATTATAAATTTGGTCCTTGAACAGTCAATGGTGTGATTATTGATTAATGGGCTCCATAATTTTAAAGTCCCTTGTTGGTGCCTAAATTCTCGATGCTATGTCTAAAAGTCCTTGAACATTAAAAATGCAAGTCATTACACTTTCATTTTCACATTTTTACAAGTTTAAGTCAAATGGTTCTCTTAAGCCCCATTCAATAATCATTTGGTTTTTAGATTATGGTTTTTGAAAGATAAGCTTATGAACATCATTTCCACCTATGAACATTTTCAAGGTGTTATCAAAATCTCATCCGAACATAACTCAATAGATAAGACATCAATCAACATCGTAAAGATTGATGGTCTAATCTCCCACTCCCACAATCGTTGGGGGGAAAAAGCTTGTGTTCGTTTTTAGAATATGGTTAAGAATTCAAATGTTTACTTAGGAGACATGAAAACTATTATAAAGGAATAGTGAGCGAATAAACACAATTTTAGAAAACCAAAAGTCAATTTGTTACCATTTAAGGCCTTACTCAGAACTTATAAGATGCTTTTTAAATTCAAAAGCCTATTAGTATAAATTTGAAGGTTTACAAGCTTGAGAGACACTCCATAAAGTGTTTTTTTTTAAATGAACATATCACCTTTAGTTGAGAAAAATGGAAGAATATAAGGGCATAGAAGAAACAGGCCCAAAAATAAGGGAGCTCCCCTCTTTAAGAAGGGACTCGACTCTAACTATGCAAAATAACACTTATAGAATAATAATAAAAAGCCTTCGGAACTGAAGCCCATAAGCTATAAGAAATATCAAAACAAACGAGAGACCAAACCTCACTAGCCACTAGGATCCCTCTCCACACCTCTAGATATCCTACTACTTTGCTGTCCCCACAAGATAGCATACACCCTTGCAAACTAAAGAAAGTGACTCCTCTCCCTATGATGCGGGTTGAGGTGAGACTCCACAATCATACCACAAACATCTCTACGACGAGTAACCACAATGCCAATAGAATGTAAGAAAGAATCTCAAATTAAACTAGCAAACTCACAACACCAAAGATAAGATCCAGTTCTTCCGCCACTTTCTAACAAAGAACACAACAGAAAAAACCAACAAGCAAGGACAACTTCCTCTTAAGTCGATGCATTGTGCTAGCAGGATCATGTAAACTTGCAAAGTAAAGAGTCTCACTTTCCTAAGAATCCGTTAGGAACCAAGGTAGTATAGAATGTCTTCTGTCCACATTGGTTAGAATGGGATGACTGTGGTACTTAAGTGGCTTGGCTTTTCCACCCCAATAGTTGGCTTTTGGGGTGTGGTTCTCCAAGATGACCTAACAATGGTATCAAGTCGGTTGTTGACGTTTCAGAGTGGAACCGACGAAGGGTTCTAACCGGGTGTGGTCGAGTGAAAATTTAGAAATCTATTCGAGATTTCAAGTTTAGAGACTTTTAATGAAAAAACAGTAATTTAACCTTAATCACCTAGGGCTTGAATCCCCAGACCCTCGGAAGTACTACTAAGTGACTACTAGTTTAGGACTTCAAATACCAATTCTAGTAACATTGGCTATTACATTTTCAAACGCTCCAATTCTAAACTAATTGCCCACCTGAACATTTAATTATGATAAGAACACCAGGAAGTCTTTCATTCTACGTACCAAGAATACCTAAATAAGTATGGTTTCACTTCTGTTGAGTCCTTGTCAATGTAACTGTTTGTTTCACTATGTATCTAATAATTCATTAATCCTTTTCATAGACTAAAATGCAAGTTAACTAGATTAAAGAAGTCATCAGTTTCTTTCTATTCTCACAACAACCATCCACTGATTCACATCAAGGCGGATAAGTATTTGCTAAAATACACCGGAATATATATATATATATAGATTTCAAAGTCCAGTCTTGAGAGAAGGGAGAAAGTACCAAACAGAAGAACCGTTCCTTTTCAGTTTACAGCAGCTGATCTCCCAATACAAGGACTTCAGAAGACTTTTGCACACAATATCTTCCCTTTAGTCTGAAAGCCACGCCTCTAGGTAAACGGTGAGATTATGAAATTAACACTCGAAAGAAAGAAAACCTGCTCTAACATAACAGAATCTAACCCAAATTTTCAATCCAAAAAAAAAATAAAACAAAACAGAAAAGTATCTTGAGAATTGAAAGACCAGAAAATGTGATCTGATCGAAGCCATTAGGTGAAACTTTTGCCGAAGGAAAAGGGAGAGAGAACGGAGAAGTACTCAAGAAAAATTTCATCATTCGTTTCCACTTAGAAACCGCAAGATAAAGGGTGGAAGACCAATGTTAAAACTACAAAGTACCCGAATCACAGATTCTGTCAACTAGCAATTATGGCCATGTTCGCATGGCCGAACAGTCCGTAATCTAACATGAAGCAGAGAAGGAACAGAAATGAAGAAATTTTCACCACAAAATCCACAAGGAGAGTGGATAACATGAACACGGGGTGTAAAGTATATGGATACAGGATTAAATCTAGCCCATCAGTTCAAGATTTTGGATTCAGTGGTCAGTCTCTCAAACCTCTATAATGTAATTTTCCCTCCAATTAATATATATTTTCATTCATTGGATTTTCCCCACATTTTCAAACCTAGAAATGGGACGACGGTAATCATTCAAAACCAACTAAAATTTTCATTTTATAACATCATAACATGAATGATTTTAACCATTAAAAATCACTCCCACACACGCCCCTAAATTAACAATAACCCAGTTCATAATTTTCACGTTCGAACATAATTCCCAATACATCGATTCCCTTCTTCCAGTTCCTCATCCATATTTTCGCCACGACAATCACGAGAATGGGACCCAAAAAAAAAGCCAATAAAAAATGCAGCAACAGACAAAACAGAACAGATAAAAAGGGCTAGCTACAAACTAAGTTGTAACTTGTAAAAGTAAATCAATAAGTTGAAAACAAACAAGATCTGAAAATTGGTGGAACATACTTACCAATATTGCGTTAATCCGTGGGAGGGAATATGGATTGAGACGAACAATAGAAGACGAAGAAGTAGAAAAAGAGAAAAGGAATTAGGAAATGGAATTCTGAGAGGGAATGGTGATAAGAAGAAAACGGAGAAGATTGAGGTAAGGCCGATCCCTACGGAGGAGGAAGGAAGCTTTTCGTTTTTTCTTTTATTTTTCAAATTGTAAAAAATATCCTTTGGAAAAATTCTAATTCCTTTCCGTCCAATATTAATATTTCATAAATATCATTAAACTATTAATATAAACAAGATGAGTATTATAATTATTATTATTAATCAAATTCAAAATAAATTTGTTTTAGTGTAACAAAACTAAGGGATTTGTTTGATTACAATAAAAATAAGAGATTTGAAGGAAACACTTGTGATAATCTAATTGGATTTCTACAAAAGAGAAATAAACTAATTGGTTTTTTAACATTCCAAATTCTCAATTTGTCGAACCCGTAAACTTAAACAAATTTGAGGTCATCTAACATGAAGACTATGGTCCCTCTTCTACATCAACCAATAGCTATACGAATTTCTCATCATTCAACTCATGTGCATCCAACTTGGACAACACATTGTTTGCCATTTCATTTAGTCATTACTAGTATATGTCTAGTTATGAGCAATTAAGGCATGGGTTTCGCTAGGTTGCTAGTATCACGAATGGTGGAAGTTGGGGTTGAAAACCCTTGAATTTATCTAAAAAACTATATTGCAAAATTTTCTGATCCTTTGCATGCAACACAACAACACGAACACCAATAAATTTTTAAAAAATTACGAAACGACACGTTGTTCCTTTTGAAAACTTCGATTTAAGGGTGCATGTTGAGGTGTGACCATTTGGACGTGGAGGCTTAGGAGCTTTGTTTTTAAGGGAAAGAAAATGACGATAATAATAAGCTTAAAATGTGGGATTAAGGGTCTTTGTGGACTTTTAAATGTTAGCTTTAGTATATTTTTTCTTCCCCAATGTGGAGGTTCCATGCCCTAAAATTGTCCGAGAGGTGTAAGTTTACTAGTTATGTTTGGGCGTGTCCAAAATTAAATGATAAAAATAAAATAATTGACACGCTACGGACACGTGTCAGACACCAACACTTGTCATCTTAGAAGTGTCAATGTTTCTTAGGTGTTGAGAGGTGAAATACAAAGACTTTCAAGTTTTTTAAGGCAGATTAAAAGTAGGGTTTCGAAGATCGAACAGATCAAATCAACATACAAACAAAATTTTATAGTTTAAAATTTAAATATATTAGGTATGAAAATCAAGAATTGAAAGATAAAAAAAGAACAATTTGCTAGAAAAGTAAATGAATTTTCTTGATGCTATATTTTCAAGGCAAATGCAATATTAAAAGATGCTATATACCCACAAGCTCTATCACATCCTCAATGGTATTTTCCCCCCTAAAACCAATGGTCAAGCAAACAAGTCAAGTCCATGATGCTGGAGTAGAGATGTAAGAATACGGGTAAACCCGAAAAATCCGAACTACCCAATTCATATTATAACGTTGAGTTGGGTTAGATTAAAATATGGGTTGGGTTGAATTAAATTTTTTTTATTTTTTTGGGTTGGGTTGGGTCTCGGGTTGGAGGGTTGAAAAATTGGGTTCAACCCAACCCAACCCAACCCCAATTAATATAATAATAATAACAATAACAATAACATATTATTTAATAAAAAACAATTATTAAATACGGGTTGGGTTAGAAACTAAATTGAGATTATTTAAGTTGCGAACCTAAATAAACAAAAAATATGGGTTGGGTTGAGAATGTCTCGATCTTCCAACCCAATCCAACCTGATTTTACCCCTAGGCTGGAGTGGGCAATGTCTCAAGTATTTGGGCTTATGCTTAGGTTAGGTTGAGGAAAGAAAACCCACTTTTGTAGCGCTCTCTCTTCTTATCATATCTTGTGTAGTTTATACCTATTGTCTAAAAAATAAATGGAACTATTTACAAAATATAGAAAAAAGTTTCAATTATTATTTGTTCGTCTAAAATTAAAATAAATAAATTAGAATCAAAATGATTTACCAATAACCTAAAAAGAAAAATAGAACCGTCCCAATTCGAAACTTGTTTAAAAAATATACTACACTTAAATTATTTTAATTATTTGGCAATAAGGTTGAGGGAAAAAATCAAATCAAACTGACTTATTAATTCCGAGGTGAATTTATGTATAAAATTGAAATATTGTTAATGGAAAATATGAGAAAAAGGTAATTTGAAGAAGAGAGATTTTTTTTTTTTTTTTTAAAAAAAAAAGAGTAATAAAGAAAAGTTGGAAAGAATCAGTTAGAAGAAATCCCCCATTTTGCAGAATTATCGTTGGTGATTGTAACTAAAAATAGTTAGAATGGTTTAGCATTTCACATCCATCCATTCCCTCAAGAACTAAAAATTAAAGAGAAAAAACTGGAAAAACAAAGAACACATAGAAACCAAATCCCTCAAATTTTAAAATTATTCCCCCAAAAAATAAGCAAAAGCAAAGAACAAAATCCGCTTTCTCCCATCCCCGCGGGAGCCGCACCCGCTCTCTCAATACCTTCCATCCTCAACAACAACAAACACTACTCCTTAACCCCTCAAATGAGCCCCATCACTCACCACCACCACCACCACCTTTCCAAATCCTCCACCGCCCCCGTCACAACCTCCACTTCTTCCTCCACTACCCAAGCCTGCGCCGCTTGTAAATACCAACGCCGTAAGTGCGCTCCCGATTGCATTCTTGCTCCTTATTTCCCTCACGATCGCCAACGTCAATTCTTAAACGCTCATAAACTCTTCGGCGTTAGCAATATTACTAAAATTATCAAGAATCTTGATCCGTTCGAGAAGGAAGAAGCAATGCGTACCATTATTTTTCAATCTGATGTTCGATCCGTTGATCCTGTCGGCGGTTGCTATCGGATTATTCGAGATCTTCAACGTCAAATTGAATATAATAAGGCGGAGCTTGAGATCGTGCTTCATCAATTGGCGATTTGTAAGCAACAGGCCGCTGCTGCCGCGGCTGCTGCTGCTGCTGCCGCGATTCTTGAAGGGGATCCGATGAGTGGATATGGCGGGATTGAGCATCAGTTTGTGGAAGGATATGAAGGCGAAGGGTTTGTGGTCGGGGAAAATGAGAATGGAGAGAGTTTGGAAGATCAGGAAGTGGAGGTTTGGGGAATTCAAGATTCCTGTTCTTCATTGCAATTGAAACAAGCTGGCTCTGTTCATGATTTTCATGACATCAAAATCCACGATAATAATCAACATCAACATCAACAACAACTTCTTAAATTTCAAATCGATCATCATCAAGATTTGGTTCATCAAAGGTCAGTTTCATTTCTTGCATGGCACTACTTTTGCAATTTTTTTCTATCCCTAGATATTTTTATTTTTCTCTTTATTTCAAATTGCTTGTGTGATAAATGTTTGATTTTTTAAATTAAATCGCAATTGCTAAATAAATTTTCTCGATCTATATTTATTATTATTTTATTATTATTAATTTTCTAAGCATTTTGAATTTTTATGATTGGTTAATTTGGCGCCGAATGACGTAATACCGAACTCTTAACTTACCAGCTTGGCCCATAATCCAATAAAGCCCATGATTTTCTTTATGGGCCAGACCATTCATTTGCCTTGATCAAGCCCAATGGGCCAAGGAACCCGGCAAGCTATAATTCTATTCTATTTTTTGCTAAATTGTAAAAAATTATCCCAAAACTTTGTTGTTTGTTGAAAAAGTGTCCCTATTGTTAATCTTTTAAGCTTTCACTAATTGAGATGTAGTGTGACATATGTAAGTTCTAATTCAGTATTTGAACTGTGTGCAGTGAAGAACCAATGCTGAAGATGGACAATATGATATTGAAAGAAGATTCTGACCCAATACAACAGGCTCAAGATCAAGAGCTTAAAGGTGCAGTAGACGCTTTATTTACCTTCCCATCTTGTGATACTTAGCTTCAGCACAGCCCTTTCTCCTTCATCACTTTAGTTTTCTTTGATTAATTAGTCCATAAATGCCTTTGGAGAAGAAAAGGTGTGAGTCATTTATAAAAGAGAACGAGGTAAGGTATGAATAATTTACGCCCTTCTCCAACATTCATTCCATGTACTTAGATATATCAATATACCAATTTATTAACTTTTCATACTTCACAGGAATTAAATATTTGTTTATTCACCTTGTCTTGTGAATACATAGAGCGTTTTGAACATAGAATTGCTTTGAATATGGAACAAACTAAATGACCGTAAATGACGATTACGGCTGATCCAATCTCCTTTTCATAACTGCTTCTTGTCTTACCAAAAAAGTTAACTCACTTGAATTTTTCACAACCCAAAGAAATATGTAGATGAACCTACACAGACCGGTTGTCTTAGTTTTTGTTTGCTTCTTTCCTTGAAGTTGGAGATTCATACCATCATACTCCACTTTTGTCATATGCTCTAGAGGTCAAAAAGCGAATATTCAAAGCAATTATGTAAAAGATAACAGTCTGAAATGGCATTATGGCAAAAACTGATCTAATCTCATTCTCATTGTGCTGCTTTGATGTCTTACAAGAAAGTGGGAAAAAAACTCACTTGAACTGAACAAAGGATTCTGTAGATGAACATCGGTTCATCCAGACCCATCATCCCCTTGTGTACAGTTCCCTGTATAAAATAATCAATTGATCACATCATATTGTTTTTTTAAAATTAATTACCAATGGACGGTGAGAAATGTAACGGAATCAGATTTAGAGTAATTTCCCTAGAAGCCCATATCATTCATTGCTGGCATTCTACTCGGGAGCTTGTTCGTATTATTTGGATGTTCCACTATAGCTGCCTCGGCTGTTGTCAACAGCAATGAGACGCTGGAAATTCAAGAAAATCAAACTATTAATTGGTGCGTTTAGAAGTGTAAGTACAACATTTTGGTAGTTTGCTTTTAAGTTCAAGATTTAAAAGCACTTCTAGAGAATGAAAGAAAAAACTACGTTTGGCAAATTTTGAGAAGGGAAATGGATAAAATATTGACCTGGAAGCATCCACTAAAGCAGTTCTCACAACTTTCAGCGGATCTACAATTCCAACCTTCACCATGTCAACATATTCACCTGTTTTGCAAAAGAACTTCCCACTTAAGTAAGTAGCTATAAAATCTTTACATCAATTGTGGGTAGAAAAGAACAATCAATTCTCATTAATTAAGCAAAGATCCTCAGGAATTTAACCGAAGACACGAACAGGGGAGGAAAAGAGAAACTCCATATTGAAAACCAAATTTCTTGTTATGTATTGCATATACGTAGACTTGGAAGTTTTGCAACGGTTGAAAGTAGCGTACCTTTGGCAGCATCAAAACCCAAATTACGGTCATCCTGTTCTAATAACTTTCCAACAACCAAAGCACCGTCGTATCCAGCATTTGAGACTATTGCAGATGTAGGTGCCTGTAGAAAAACCAAAGTTTTGTTTTGAGAAAACAAGTGGTCAAGATGAGCCGCAAAAAGTAGTGTTGAAAACTCAAAGAAACGAACAAACCCTAAGAGCATGTTGCACTATTTCTATTCCTCTTTTCTGGTCTTCATTTTGAGCTTGAAGTTCATCCAGAACCTTCGTAGCATGCAAAAGGGCAACTCCACCACCTAACAGAAGCAATTATTCACCGACAGCACGGAGATGTCTTCAACAATACAATACTTTGTCCAGTTTACGAAAAGCTTACCTGGCACAATTCCTTCCTCCACAGCTGCTCTCGTGGCATTCAGGGCATCTGTGACTCTGTCTTTCCTCTCCCCAACTTCAGCCTCGCTTACCCCACCTACCTGCGAGAGAACTGAATTGTTTACAATGAGGGATACAAATATCTTTCAGAACATTATCAAGACAAACACTCTACCTTGAAGACTGCTACACCCCCAGAGAGTTTTGATAATCGTTCCTGGGCTTTTTCCTTATCAAACATTGCAGTACTCTTGTCAATACTCGTCCTCAACTGCAAGGCAATCACAATCAGGATACGTTGTTAATAGGAATTCATAAAATAAGATTCTACACTTTAATACATATTCCCATGGTCTCCAAGAAGACTCCAGCTTCAATTAAGCGATAATCTCCTTTTCAGCCCCAAGAGGAATAGAATAGTTTTTAAAAGGTGATTTAAAAGAATCTCATCAGGAACACTAACTTAGATAGCTGCAACAAACCTGCTCACATCTTTCTTCAATTAGTTTCTTATCTCCGCCTCCGTGAAGAATGATTGTATCGTCAAGAGAGACAGTAACCTGAGCAAAAGTTCAACTGTGCATGAAGCATTAACAAAAAACCAACAGTAAAAAGAAAGAAGCGGTATAATGGATTGGGTGTGAACCTTTTTGGCAGTACCAAGCATCTCCACTTGCACTTTGTTTAGAGTTAAACCACGTTCGTTGGTGATGACCTGTTGTTCAGTTTAAGTGTAACTAAACTCACACAAAATGTTGATACAATGAACTTAGATTAGACTACTTTGTATCACCTCTCCTCCCGTTAGAATGGCAAGATCATCCAAATTTGCTCTTCTATTGTCCCCAAAACCAGGAGCTTTGATTGCACAAACCTGAAGCAGAAAATAAGGAAGGTGGTATATGAACAACAAAGTAGGGTTAATGATGGTAGGATTCGAATTATGGTCAATATTTCTGCAAGGGAAACTTGTAAAGTTCTAATGGCGGTTAATGTAACTTTAGTCATGCCCATGCACCTAAGAGATCATAATAAGAATGCTTAAATTATTGTTTCCACCGTTGTATCAGCATGTAATTTCACTATTTGAGGCTTATGCCTCATACCGGCTCGAGCCTTGCACCTCTCCTCTTCAAGAGGAAAAGCTTCATGGTTGCCTTTAACATTTTAAAACATTGTGCACAATCATGCAATAGCAATAAAGAAAAAGTTAAAATGAGCCTCAATGCCACATTTCTAATAGAATAAATAAAATGTATAACAAGCAATCACCTTCAAGCCAGCACGATGCTTGTTAAGTATTAGCATGGCAAGTGCATCACTCTCAACATCCTCAGCTACAACAAGAAGTGCCCTTTTGTTCTGCTCAGAGAATAAACTTATCTCGTTAGTTTGTAAAGTTCAGGCATTTTATTCACTCTACATTGCACATGAAAGAAAATTAGTAAAAACAAAATTAAGATTGATACCGTTACTGCAAGTTCAAGTGCTCTCAGGAGTAAGTTCATATCTGAAATCTTCTTTTCATGTATAAGGATGAAAGGATTTTCCAGTTCCTGTATATTTTGATACATTATAGATTCCATGCTAAAATTGTTATACCAGAGACAAAATTTTCAAAATTACATGCTGACATTACTATCACACAATCCACACAGAAATTTGCAACGAGGTATTTAATGATATTTTCGCAAGCTCAGGCCACGGTAAGCAGTGTCAACATTATTAGTTCATTAAACACCAAAAACTTTCAACAATTGCAAAATGAATCCAAACTTACACATTTCTGGCTCTTTTGATCGTTAATAAAATAAGGGGAAATAAAACCTCTGCCTAGCTTCATTCCTTCCACCACTTCCAATTCATCTTCCAAAGTATTTCCATCCTGGAGAGACATAGAAATTACTAATGTTCATCTGTTCAATTATCATTTCATATAAAAGCAAGCGAGGAAAAAATGCTCACAGAAACAGTAATCACTCCTTCCCTTCCAACTTTCTCCATTGCCCTCGCTATCAGTTCTCCAATCTCACGTTCACCATTTGCAGAAATAGTGGCAACCTGTCCGTAAATAAAAGTAACCGAAGGATAAGTAAAAGAGTAAGAAACAGTAGAACAGATAGTGTCAGATCTAGGATAAAAAAGATGACTAAAAAAAGAGCAATATAGTTGGAAAAAATGTTTTCATGCCCATAGAAAAAATCAATGATCCAGATGACAAATTTACACTTATTATTACAAAAAAATGGACATTAAGAAAACGGAAACTGCTCTAGGATCAATATACTCAAGAAAGAGCATGAACAAGGAGGTGCAACATTCAAAAGATTTACAAGTGTTACAAACCACGTTACCTGGGTAATTTCTTCTGGGGTGCTTATCATCAATGCTCTGCTTTTCAACTCAGAGATAACAGCATCAACTGCCTTTTTGATACCAATGCGTAAATCCATCACGTTTACACCTGCAGCTATTGACTTGCAACCCTCAGTGAGAACGGCCTGAGTCAGCACAGTTGCACAAGTTGTACCTGCAACAAGATATACAGTTCATTCGTGAACAAAAAAACTTCCTTGTTCAAGTTCAAAAGCACAACTTCCAATATGCCGTGCTATGCAACTCTTAGAATCTGCATTGCTAAGTCTTCACAAGTCAACAAATAACACAACCCGACACAAAGTCAAAAAGGCATACAAACATGTAAAACCATCCTCACTGCCCACTGTACAATTTCTGAGAATTACAAGCTTATAAGGAGAGGGCATAGGAGAAACCATTAAGTGAAGCCGCCACAATGTGGCTGGCAGCTTTTCATCGTGAAATGTATTAAGAGAAGTTTCTCAAATTTATTTAGTTGCTATTGGAGGCCGGCGCATAAAAATTTTTTAATCCAAACCCGAGAGTTGTTTTGAGGCAGCCAAACAAGCATTGTGGCAGCCTTATTGTCTACACAATACAGATAACTGACATATGCTCAATTCAAAATTAACGTCCACCACCCATCTTCTGTTACTTAATGTCTTGTAACTTCCTCTGCATATTCTAGCGTTGTAAGTCCCAGTATGAACATCGCTTAAACTTCTCACCATATGTGATATTAGTAATGAAAATTTAATAATAACATCATAATAATAATAATAATGACAACAATAAAGGAAGTTCAGGCTAAATGAAGAAGATACCATCTCCAGCAGCAGTGTTTGTGGCACTCGCAACTTGCTTTACAAGATCTGCCCCAACATTCTTGGCCTTGTCCTTGAATTGGATACTTTTGGCTACAGTAACACCATCCTTTGTGACTTTTGGGCTCCCGAAACTTGTATCAATAATTACATTGCGACCCTAATTTCATTGACCACAATGAGAAAGAAGCAACCACTATTAATTAGCCACAATCCCCTTTTAAATTCAAATAACCGTCAAAGAATGTGCAAACATCTTAAAGTAAACTGCAGGGTTTCCTTCCAAGTTTCACCATTACAAATTCCCACGTTCCCAGCAAGTGAAGTACGAGAAAACCCGCCAAAAGTCAAAATGATCAATCAGGTCCAATACCTTTGGCCCCATTGTCACTTTAACAGCTTCAGCAACCTCCGAGACACCTTGTAGCATAGCTGCCCGAGCCCCATCCCCAAAATTGATATCCTTCGCCGCATAACTTCTGCTGCTTGTTACCCGGCTACGTACCTTCAAATCCAAAGCAAACCAAAATTAGTTTCTAAAATTTCAATCCAAATCACACCGTACTCAACTGAACCAAAAACAATCTCAAAAAACAAGAACCACTAAACCAGAACCCGATCAGCTCCAATAACCTCATCTCTTGTTCAACCGCCAAATATCACAAACAACATTCATTTCTTCTTTACAAGAAACGCACGCGCAAATCAAAAATGGTAATCACTCCTCAAAAATTTAAGAAAACAAGGAGGGAAAATTTAAAGTTCGCTGAACTTGACTAAACTAACATACTGCGATCGACACCAAAAATGAATTTCATTCTACAGTTTCATAACAAATTGAGCAATCAGCACCCATATACCACGAAACAATCAAATATGGAGAAATGCAATGAGTAATAATTTTACTTCATCTTACAAGTTTTCTCGACGTCGAGGAACCAAATGAGGAAGCCAATTTCGAAGCTAATCGATACATCGCCGTGAATGGGCCACGGAGTCCAGAGAGAGAGAGAGAGAGATAGACGCCTTCAGCTTCTGCTTTCTGCTAGTGAGGGTTTAAGCAGAGGTTTTGAAGAACACATCAATGGCAATTGTATGGTCATTGGACGGTTCAGATTCGCGCCCATTTTAAAATTGTCGTAGAGGATTGATTACGCCTGGTGGGGAAAAAGTGTCAACAAAGCCCATTTGTTTTGGTAATCGTCTGGGCCTCTTTCTTCTGGCCCGAAGTTGGGGATTTCGCGTAATAAAGCCCATCAAAATTTTGTTTTATTATCGCGGATAATAGGTAATCATTTTAGAAATAATAACAAAATATCCACCAAAGTTTGAAAAAAATAGTAAATATAGTAAAGTCTAATTTTTATTTGCAATTTGGTTTATTAGTGATAGACTCTTATTGTTAATAGATTTTGAAAGATTTTTTTATATTTAAAAAAAAATTAAAATATTGTTGTATATTTAATTATTTTAAATCTAATGGTTCTATTTGCAACTATTTCTATTATTATTAGCTTCAATACGAGATCATATAGGTTGAGATTAATTTACACACGGTACATATAACAAAATTAAAAAAAGAAAAACATAGGTTGAGTTAATTTTTTCATAAATTTCATATTTATCTTTTCATAATTTCTTCATTTTCTCTTTCATAAACCATAATTCATTCCTTTTCAGCATCATCTTTTTTCATAAATACAATTCTTTTCCTCGTACTTTTTTCATTATTGAGTATTGTTTACTTATTCCTTTTTTTTTCACTATACGATCACGTACGAATATCTAAACGATAAACTATTATCACTAATAAATCGTTTAGACTTGTTACTATCACTTAAGTTTAGATTTTGTACATGATTATTTAGATTTGGTACAACAGTACAATATCATTTATTTTGAGTATAAGATCGTTTTTTCATGTGTGTGATTGAAGTATTTTTTGTTATTTGACATCGTGGACTTGTAATCTTTTTTTAGTGTAAATATTTTCACATTTTGTTATATTTTTTTTATAAAAAAAAACCTATAATTAATAACCCAAGTATTCTTGTTTACAAATACAATAATCAACCCATGAAGTAATTAAGAAATCAAAATTTGAAATTAACAAACAAATTAGTAAAATAAAAAACTTCGAAAAAGAAGGGGAAAAAGAAAACAGTATAAAAACAACAAACTTCAAATTCCCTCTCTTGCAATCATCTTTCCAAAAATTCAAACGATCCATTTCCAGATCTTCACTCTGAAATCCACCTTACACTCTGCGTTCTCCACCGCCGCAACACCCGCCGTCTTCTTCTTACTCGTCGGAACGACCCCCGTAATTCCCTCGCAATGAACCCTAAGTCCAACCCTCGGCATCTTCAACCATCCCATTTTCACCTTCACTTTCGTCTCCATCTGAACCTCCAACGGTAATCCACTTTTGCTCTTCACCGCCGCCTTCAACGAATCGACCGACTCCCCCTCGATCTCTCCACCACTGCTTTCCACCGTCACTTTCATTGCCGTGGTGTTCCTCTTCTCGTGCACGAATTCAGGGAACGATCCATCGCCGATATCGACGCCGTTTGACAAGACGGCGACGGAAATTGGACTGTAAATGAACTTGACCTTCTTGTTGGGGTTTGTAGTGGCAAGATTTAAGTCGATTTTGGAATTGAGCTGTGAAGAGGGAGTGAATTTTAAGGAATCGATTTTGAGAGAAGTGATGGAGAATGACGGACGATGAGGACGATAAACTAGATATACGATGGTGGAGGCGACGGCGAGGAGGACTATAACAGTGGCAATGATCGCCGTTAGCCATATGCAGATGGAGCAACAGCGGGAGCGGCGGTGATTGTGGGGTTGAGGGCGGTAAGGGGGGCGGGAGGCGCCGTAGAGTTGGGATTTGGTGGAAGGAAAGGGCGGGGCGTTGGCCGTCGCCGTGGGATTAATGTTATCGTTGGAATTTGCATTGGCATTGGCTTTACCGGCAGCGTTGGGATAGACTCTGTCTGCCATGGCCAGAGCAGAGGAGGAGGAGAAGAAACTAATTATCAGAAAAAGGTTAAGATAAAGAAGAAAGTGAGTATTGAATTTGTGAATCAAAGTGGATTTTTAAGAAGATGGAATGCTTTGGTTTCAAGGAAGAACTTCCTTTTTCTTTCTTTTTTATTTGTTCCCTTTTTTCTTTTTTTTAATGAAAATATGTTTTGTTGATAAATATTAGATTTTGTTTTTCTGAAAATTATTTGTTTTAACTTTGAAAAAAAAAAGGTTAATCAGCATAAGTTTATATAAATTTTAAGTATAGTATAAAGTAACCAATCGAAATGTATATTAGAACGTGACAATACATTTATTCCTTTTAATTGAATAAATGCATGAAGTTACACGTTTTTTTCTGCTAATTTATATATGAATATTACAATTAAAAAAATGTTTGAGTTCAAGTTATAAAAAGATTGCATTTCTCCCATTTTTTAAAAAATAATCTTAATTAGATTTTCTTAACATGATTAAAGATTAAGTTTAAATATATATAATATTTGAAAATAGAGAATAAAATAGAGAAAGAGTGTGAAACAATGGAAGTTGAGACCATGACATTGCAACAAACACAACTTTCCAAACCAATCCTCACTCCTCATTGAGCGTTTGGAACTCACTTGCTGCTTTTCTTCAATTGTGACCATTTAAGTTTAATCCTTTTTTTTAATTATGTGTCATAACGTATTACTTGATTTGCATACTTTCTATCGACACTCTTTTATACGATCGATTAATTAGTTCACATCCAACTGAACTGATTGTTTTATTAGATTATGAGACATCTACTTATTATATTCTATTTCGTATTGCAATAACATCCACTAAGCTCATGGAAATCAAATAAATAACAAATTGTTTTACGTTCATCAGCTGAAGTGAAATATCGAACACTAGCCAAAATCTCTTGTGAAGTTATATGGATTAAAAGCCTCCTTTAAGAACTTCAAATCCCAACACTCACACTAGCTACCATCTACATAGCTAACAATCCAATGTTCCATGAAAGAACCAAACACATCGAACTTGATTGCCATTTTGTCCGAGACAGAGTCGTAGACAGATCCATTAAACTACTCTCCATACGCTCTTCAAACCAGCTTGTTGATGCTTTCACCAAGCCTGCCTCTTAATGCTGCCACTCTATCTCTTCATTTATGCAAAATGATAGTTAATTAAATAAAGATATATTCTCTTCATCTCGAGGAAGAGTATTAGAAGTAAGACTGTTTATGTTCCTAATTAGTTACAAATTTGTCCCTTTTACAGTTAATTACAACCTGCACCATTATAAATATGACTATAATTTTCACTCTTGATCAATGAATAAAATGAGTGAATTAACCATTATCTTTCCAACTCCGTTGAATTAAGATAACTTTTTCTTTAATGAGATTATACCAAGAAAAAATATAATATACTTATAAAATCATTGAAAAATGTAATTAGGTTTGAGAGAGGAGATGAGGGGTAGGTAGAGATGTGAGGAAAGGGTTAGGAAGTGAAAGGATAGGAGGGTGAAACAATGGAATCAAACACTATGACTTTCCAACTAATCACTAACTCTCCAAACAAATCCTCACTCCTTCTTTAGCGAGTGTTACTCACTTCCTAATATCTATTCTTATGTTTAATTTAGTTAAATTTTTCAAGTGTGATTTTAATATTCTCGAAAATGAATATCTACTCTTAGTAGAACGAACACTTGTTTCTAGTGTAAAGTTTGGTAGGAAACGTTTAAGAATATTAAGATGCGTACAAGTGGTGGAGGAGAAGGGGAGAATTTTTGTGGTTATAGAAAGGAATTTAATAGGTATATGAGTTTTAAAAAGGATAATAAATGCTTGTAATTCTAGCTTTTATTGACTAATAATTTAGTCTATGTTGTGAAGCTTTGAGCATGGTAAAAACTAAATTGATATATCAATTGTATTGTAATGACTAAATTATTACATAGTAAAACTCAATGATTAAATATCTATATATATGATGGTGACTTTATTTGTAGTTGTCTTCTTTTCAAATTTACCTAAGAAAATATGAAAACAAAAATTCTATTTTTAGGATTTTGGTTTTTGAAGATGAAGTTTATTTTTTCTCAACTTTTTACATCTTTTTAAATAAAATGTTTCTTTAGTACTGAGTTAAATGTATAACCAAATTTCAAAAGTAAAAGCAATTTTTTTAAATTACTCTATTAGTTTTCAAAATGTGACTTTGTTTTTTTAAAAACATTGGTAAAGAGAAAAAAAGTAGATCACAACAGTGACAAAATTTATTGACGGGTAAAACTTGAATTCAGGTTGGAAGGGGTTATTACTAAGCTATCTATAGATATTAAACATTAATTAGTTTTTTTTATACGTCTTATACAAAAATGATAAAGTTGAGAGGAGCTTGAGCCCTTTGGCCTATACTAAATCCGACAGTGATCACAGATCAAAAAACTTAGAGGTGGAAGAAAGTTTTATAACTTAATTTTTTAAAATATAAAACAAACAAAAAAATTAAAATTCTATTTTGAGTAACTATTTCGTTTTTTGTTTTTTAAAATTAAGTTCACAGATCTCACTTCCATCTATTATGTTCCAAATCTTTTGTGAGATAGTTGCAAATATAACAATTAGATTCAAAATCATGTTAGTTGCAAATATTGATCTATCACTTATAGATTTTATGTTGTTTTTTTTAAATGTTGATATATACTTAATTATTATTCATAAAATTGCAACCAATTATAATTTCTCATCTATTTTTTACACATCTCACGAGTGTTTTTAAAACCAGTTCAAATTTTAAAAACGGAAGAATAAAAAAGGTTTAGAGTTTTTTTTTTTTTTAATTTGACTAAAAATTCGACATTTATACTTGAAAAAAGATATAAATCATTGTAAGAAATCGTAAACCATAAATCTTAAGAACCAAACAAGGCAACGATTACCAAAAACAAGTTTTAGTTTTGGGGATGAATAGTATTATTTGTTTTATACCTTAAAATGAATGATCAATGGGCAGCATCGTGCATGATGCGTAGGCCCCCATCTTATAACATAAAAAAAGATGAAGCAGTAACAATAATTCCATATGCATATATATAAGGTAATAAGTGCATCATTTAATGTTCAATAATTGATTTCAAATTTGAACAATAATACTTAATTTCAACTATCATAACACACAACCTCAATATAATTTATTTCAATTTTGAATTTATTAAATATCCACTCTCCTAACACACTCACACCTATAAATAAATACTTTAAAAAATATAGGGAAATTTTTAAGAGTAGCAAAATAAATTAAAATATTTACAAGCTATAGCAAAATTTTGGGTTCTATCACTGACAGTCTTCTATCACTATAGCATATTAATGACTATCAGTGATAGAATTTGTTATAGGTTGTAAATATTTTATAAAATCTACTCTTTTTAATTTTTTCCCAAAAATATATATAGAAAAAAATAGTTCATATTGCATAACATCTCTTTTTTACATATTGCAAATTTGACAAATGTTACTAGTAATTAACGATAATCTGCTTTTAAATGTGTCATTTTTGTAATTTAGAAAATATAGGTGATATGAGCTTTATGTAAACTTCCCATAAAGCTAAAAAAAAAAACAACGATTTGTGTGTTAGAATTGATTTTGTATTTATAGCCTTGCAGAGTTTAAATAGATCTTGAGGGGTTGGACAATTTAATTTAATTTATTTTTTATTTTAAAAAATGTTCCTAAAAATGATTGTAGGTGATAAAATTGTTTAAAATATTTACAAAATATAGTAAAAAATTTCATAAATATGAAACTTTATTATATATATATATGTTTTGTAAATATGGGTTTTCTAAAAAAAAGAAAAAAAAGAGAGAGAATTGGTAGTGAGTAGCAAATTCTAAATATGATTTAGCGATTGTGTTTATGATTTTGAATATATACATTCAAAAATATTATTTAAAAATAATTGTAGTAGATGAGATTTGAATCAAAGCCTTTTTAAATGGGCACAACCACTATACCAAAGACATGATAGTAAAAGTAAAGCATTGTTTAACATATATTTTAACTTAACATTTCAAAATTAAAATTAAAATACAAAAACCATGAATGTGAAGGGAGACACGTATTCCCCTGACCACATAATAGATCCGTTCCTGCTGAACACTCAAGGAAGAATTTAACAAAATTGTGTTGTAGTGATTTGATTGAATGAAGTGTGAATAGTTTGTGAAATTATTATGGAGAAAGAAAGCAACAATGGAGTAAATGAGATTAAAAATCGTCGGTTGTAGATTAAAATCACCGACGGAGATGTGAGAAGGGAGTAGAGGTGTAGGGAAGTGATTGGGTAGCGGTGGTGGGGAAGGAGACAGGAGGATGAATAAGTTAGAGAAGAAAGGGAGAGCGTTGGTGTCAGTCAGGGGGCTTTGGTTACAAATCAACTAAACCAAATCTTCAGGGCCGCCCCAAGGTGGGTGCTCACTGCTGCGTCTGCCACCACGTCCCTTACCTCTCCAAATCCATCCATTCTTTTCTAATATTTTCAAATAATAATAAAAAAAGATTTAAGTTGGTGAATACCACAACAAAATAAATAGACATTTTTTAAAATAACAACAAAATTTTTGGATCCTTTCTTGTGATAGAGTATGAATGTCACTGATAGAAGGATATTACCAACGGTCAAATGTTTGTTAGTGATAAAATCTGAAATTTTGCTGTACATTATAAATATTTTGTCAAATTTGCTATTGTTAACATTTTTTCAAAATAAAACTATTTACAAAATATAGTAAAAGTTTTAAATGGGTTAAGAAAGATTTTGTGAATTTTGATGTATTTTGTAAATAGTTTCAATATTCTACTATATTTTAAAATGTACTCTTAAGTTTATTCCAAGTTAATTCGAGAAATTTTTTAATTAGAATAACATAAAAAATTACGTGTTTGTTGTATATATATAGAGAAATTTTTAAAAATAGTAGATTTTACAAAAATTTTACAATCTATATCAAATCCTATTACTGATAGTCATTGATATGCTATAGTGATAGAAGAATGATAAAATCCAAAATTTTGATATAGCTTGTAAATATTTTAATTTATTTTGTTATTTTTTAAAATACTCCATATATATATATATATATATATTTGTATTAAAAAAAAAGTGAAAAATCCACTAATATTTATAGTAAGAACAAAATTTGTATTCCTCTAGTACTATAAACCTTTTTCGACGACTATATTGTATTGTATTTCATTTAGTTGTCCATTCTTTTTAGTTATTTATTTATTTGGTGTATGATTGTAGTGGATTACACAAATACAACTGTATTTTGAAATGCACTTTTAGGTTCTTTAGGCATCTTTTGTTAATGATGGGTAGATTATCTTCAAGCCACTTTTTTCTTGCTATCTCGACTTGGTGCATTTGATGGTTTGATTGAACTTTATAGTATTATTGTTTAAATACCTACCTATGATATGATCTATTTTGAGGTGTCTTTCTTTAATTATACCATATACTAAAAAAACGTATCTACTAGAATCTTGAACTTAAAATCGTTTCATCTGTTAGTCGTTGCATTTTTAGTTTTGTCTTTCATATCTCTTTTATTAGTATTTTGTTTACATCATTGAGAGTTTGAATTTATATGAAATAACGAAACTGAAGATTTTAAACACCAGTGTAAGAATTCCATCATATGTGTAAACATTAGCACTTAATTATACATTTCCTATGAGTTTGAGAATGAAATTGTGAGTTACGATTGAATTTTTGTCTTATCTATTATTCATTATTTCTATCTCTGTTAAACTATTTTCACTCATTTGTTTCCACTTTCAAATATATATATTTACTTCAAAATCTAGAGATCAAAGAAGTTTTGAATGAAATTTTTTACTGTAGCAGGAGGCTAAATCTAAAAATTAGGTACTTTCTCATCTACGAATCGAAATTTAAACCAATTTTCTATTAACTCACCATTTAAGTACTTTTACAAATTCTAGCTAGAAAAGAATGAATAATTAATTTTCCCTCTCTTCCTACTAACTTTATTGCAATCATTTTCTTTCACCAATTAGATATCTTTCTTATTATTTATATACATTTATTTTGATGCAAGAAATGGGGGGAAAGAAATGAAGTGGCCATTGGGTAGTTGACTCATAAATAGTTTTTGTAGAGTGTGGCCTAAGCTTAATTGTCACTAAAGATGATACATTTTCTAATTAATCTAAATGGGTTTGGTCTGATTAGGCCCTAAAACCAAGAAACACAAAATTCAACTATGATTTGTCTTTCACTATTCAGCAATCAGCACAAAACCCATTAATTTTCAAAACCCCACTTACAATTTTCGTCACCAAATTCTTGATTAGTCAAAAAATCCAACTGGGTCAGCTTCTTGTTTTTCAACTTGGCATTAACAGAGAGAATCGTTTGAACATTTGGTTGAAAATAAGTCAAGGATTTTCAATATCAAAACCGTTTTAAAAAGCTTTCCATTACTTTTAACAAAGACCCTCTTTCTCTTTGTTTCCATTCGTTCACTCTCTCTCCCTCCCTCTCTCAAGTTTTAGATCGATTTACTCTGTGTTTTGTAGTGTATTTTTAATTAATCAGATCGAGAAACCCCCATTTAATCACAGATGACAGAAGGGGAGTATTGTATTAGTGTTCTTAAAGCTCTGAGAATTCTTGAGCTTAGTTTTCATTTGATTTGTGGTTGTATTCCCATCGCTTTTGCAGTACAATTTGTGGGTCTTCTTCATTTGTCTTCAAAAACTGCTGTGTTGAG
This sequence comes from Cucumis hystrix, assembly GCA_025688845.1. NCBI lineage: Eukaryota > Viridiplantae > Streptophyta > Magnoliopsida > Cucurbitales > Cucurbitaceae > Cucumis > Cucumis hystrix. The sequence goes on from CM046883.1 coordinate 26,545,540, forward strand.
CTGTTACTAGTGCCCATGTCCCCCAATAGCTAAATTGTCTGTTTCTCTCTGATTTCTCTCATTTTTGGGAGACGATGAGTGAAGGGAAAAAGAGGAGAGATCTGATGAAAACTGCAGAAATTTCCTTTGAAATTGGGACTCTGATGGGGTTTCGATTACTGTTTCTGCTGGTTCAAATTTGTTTTGCTATTAGCTTTTTCTCTGTCTGTGAAGCTGCAGGTAATGGGTTTGGTCTGGTTCTGTAGTTTTTGAATTGTGTTTGATCTGATCATATAAGTTTCACAAATATTGATTTAGAGTTGAATTTGGATCTGGGTGTGATCTGAAATGAGTTGGGATTCTGATTTCTCACTTTTCCAGGAAAAAAAAACAGTATGATTAGCTTCATGCAGAGAGTGTTTTTTCTTTCCCTTTACGTTCTTAAGTTGGATGGTTCAGAAACTAGAAGAAGAATTAATATGCTAATCACTAGTTGATTTTTAGCTTGCTTTCAAGATTCGTGAAATCCAACACATTTCTTATCATGGTTCTTTCTCTTATCAAAGTAGCTACAAAAGCTGCATACTGGAAATCACCAAAAATATTAATAATTTACTTCATATTACGTTGCTTGCATAGATTTTGTTCCATTTTCTGATTTTACTGCTGTCATTTTGCAGTTGTTCTCCCAGGCAGATTGAGCGGATCGCATTCTGTACTCCGAGGTGAACTTATTCAACCCTTCTTCACCGATTGGATCTTGAAAACTTGTTTAGAATTTGAGCACTAGCAACTTCTGATTTATATCTTCTATATGAAATTAATATGGTTTTATGAATGATATACAGAAAAATCGAGCACTGAAAAAGAGTATTCGAAAACATAAGCTAAATGAAAGTTAACTGTGTTGAGTGGTTTTGTGTCCTTGTAATGCCACAGACCATGCTGTCACTCCAACATCTCATGGCTTTGGCAGGAAACACCATGGCAATTTGTATAGTGCTGCCCCTAGGAAACCATTTAAAACTTCATCTCCTCAGATCCATTCTCGTTATAAAGGTAATTGGGTGTACATTTTAGTTTCTACGTTTTCTCTCTCAAGTTCCTGAGCTTTCAAGTAGAAAATCTTGCAGAGATCACATAAACGAAGAGTGACATTTGCTTTTCTTCTGATGTAGCCATTCAATCAGATGATTCAAGTAGAGCTCCTAGCATTGCACTTCCACCTACCACGCCTGCTAAGAAATGGGGGCATGAACATACATTCTCACCATCGATCTCTTTTCATAAATTCCGCCATTCAAGAAGGAAGTTCAGAAACAATGCTCCACAGCCTACTTATCATGCATTGCCTCCGACTAGCAGCCGGCAAGGTTGAGTCTCGAGATATACTAATTCGTCTCTTGAATCTCATCCATTTAGATCTACAGAAGTATTCACTACTGATCTTTCAGGTCCTGCTGCTGTCTCTCCAATTCAGTCACCATTACCATCTGCAGCAAGAGGGAGGTATCCCGGACCTGCGCCATCACCAACAATTCGACCCAACCATTACTATAGTAAGACAAAAAGAACCTGAACATTTGTTTTAAACTTAAACACTATTTCCGTCATTTATATTGCACAAGGATGGTGTTAACTCTATGGTATGAACACGTCTTTCTTTTGACAGTGCCCATTCCTGCACCTACAACATCTCCAATGGGTTCTTACAAGAAGAAGAAGAGCATGCCGCCATCACAAGTTATGATGCTACCACCTCCACCTCCTAATGGGGGTAGGCACAGACTTACCTCTTAGTATTTACATATCAAATTATCTGAAAATTAACCACATTATAAGAACCTTGTGTTTTGCATTCCACACTTGTAGATTGTACAGTATCATGTACAGAGCCATTGACGTATACACCACCTGGGACGCCATGTGGCTGTGTGTGGCCGATTCAAGTCCAAATCACTCTTGATGTTGCAGTATACGTATTCTTCCCTTTGGTTTCAAAACTTGCAGAGGAAATTGCTGACAGTATCAGTCTGAACCAAAGCCAAGTTCGAATTATGGGAGCTGATGCTGCTAGTCAGCAGTTAGAAAAAACAAGTGTCATTATCAACTTGGTTCCAAGAGGATCGAAATTCAATCATAACACAGCTTTTTCTATATACCAGAAATTTTGGGGGAGAAAGATATCCATCAACTCTTCTTTGTTTGGTAGATATCAAGTGCTAAATGTCAAATATCCAGGTCATCTCTTGATCCTTCATCTTTTGTTTTTGAGTATTAAAAAATTTCAACACAGAGTGGATCTGGACAAGTGAATCTGGTGCAGTTGGAACAGTTTTGCTAAGATGTGTGGAAATTTTTTGCATTGTGAATTTCTTCAACAATCTTAGGGGCATACTTTTTCTGCCCTGGGAGTTCCTTCCATTTTTTATCTGAGCTGTTTCAAGTGGGCTTCCTAAACTTCAACAATGTTTTTTTTTTTCTGATAAGCTCTAGCACATGCAGGTCTTCCACCTTCTCCTCCGTTAGCGCCTTCAAGTACTTCATCCATTAATGATGGTTTGAACACTAGCAATACTAATGCTGGAACTGCAATTAAACCATTGGGAGTTGACGTGCCAAGACGGAAAAAAGAAGGGCTTGGCAGTAACATGATCGCTGTGATTACTATTTCGTCGTTCACTGCCCTTGTCATGTGTGTTGGGCTTGCTTGGCTTTGCCTGTTGAGATACAGAGTGTCTGCACATCCACCAGCTCAAATTCCACAAAACTTGATAGCCTCACCGACAAAACCATCAGGTAAATCTAATTCAGCCAAATTCATAAATTCTTCTGAATGACATTCTCTTCGGTTGTTTTGGTTCTGAACTCAGTCTAGAACTCGGTCATATTTTCGTGTTATGATCTATTGCTACAGGCACTGCTGGATTGATAATGGTTGGAAGTGAACCTGGTTCTTCATCCATGCCTCTCGATGCCGATCCTATGACATATATTGGTGCTGCAAAGAACTTCACCTTGAAAGATATGGAGAAAGCCACAGACAACTTCGATACTGCAAGAGTATTAGGAGAAGGTGGCTTTGGAATTGTATACAGTGGGAGTTTAGAAGATGGAAGGGATGTAGCTGTGAAGGTTCTTAAAAGACATAATCAACATGGTATTCGGGAATTCTTGGCGGAAGTCGAGATGCTGAGCCGTCTACACCATAGAAATCTAGTTAAGTTGATCGGTATCTGTACAGAGGATCAGATTCGCTGCCTGGTCTACGAATTGGTCCCTAATGGAAGTGTCGAATCACACTTACATGGTAAGCAACTTCCTGCAAAATCTGGCAGAACTTGTCGTTTCTTGTTTTGTTAAAATAGGCTTAAAACTAGATGGTTTGGTATTCATATTCAATTTCCTCTGTGTGGTTCCAGGCATTGACAAGTTAACCAGTCCACTTGATTGGGATGCCCGAATGAAGATTGCCCTCGGTGCTGCTCGAGGCCTAGCCTATCTGCACGAAGACTCCAATCCTCGAGTCATTCATAGAGACTTCAAAGCTAGCAACATCTTGTTGGAATATGACTTTACTCCTAAAGTTTCAGATTTTGGATTAGCTAGAACTGCACTGGAGGAAGGAAACAAGCACATCTCAACACATGTCATGGGAACTTTTGGGTAAAAACTTTCTGTGTCATGTAGTTCCTTCAAATTCATTTACTTTTTAAAACTTCATCATATGTAATCTTATACAATATCTTATCTTTTGGTTTCCAGTTATCTAGCTCCAGAGTATGCAATGACTGGCCACCTTCTCGTAAAGAGTGATGTATATAGCTATGGCGTTGTCCTTCTTGAGTTACTTACAGGAAGAAAGCCAGTAGATTTATCGTTTCCACCTGGACAAGAAAATCTCGTTGCTTGGGCTCGTCCACTTCTCACGAGCAAGGAGGGATTGGATGCAATCACAGATCCAGCTATTAAGTCTGATATCTCCATTGATAGCTTGGCCAGAGTAGCAGCAATTGCTTCTATGTGTGTGCAACCGGAAGTATCTCACAGACCATTTATGGGCGAGGTTGTCCAAGCCCTGAAACTCGTTTGCAACGAGTTCGAAGAAACTAACGATCCAGTTTCACGAAGTTACAGCCGAGACGAACTTCTGAGTTACATGGATAGTAAATTTGGAGGAATATCCGGTGAAATACTAAACGCTCCGGAGACCTCTCACACCTTCCTTTCAGGAAAGGAGACAAATGTAGGATTATCGGCATCGGATTTGATCAGCGCATCTGCAAGATTTGAAGGACAGGAACTGGTTTCTTCTAGATGGCATTCATCAAACTCGGAACCATTGAGAACTGGAAGAAAAAAGCACTTATGGCAGAAGCTAAGAAGTTTGTCAAGAGGCAGCTTCAGTGAACATGGCTTTTCTGCAAAGCTTTGGCCTGGATTCCATTAGTTTATGTTTGTCCATATCTTGCATTGCAACATCTTGAAGTTCAAAGCAATTGCATTTCTGAGGCCCTTAGTTATTGTGGCCATCTATTTAGATCAGTTCTTGGAGTCCTAATTTCATTGTCATTGACATAAAAATGACGCAAACAAAATTTGAGAGAAGATAAACTAACACTAATCCAATAAAATTAAAAGAAATTGATAAAGAATTAATTGAATAAAGCAAATAAGTTAGATATTCCATTCAAAAGTTATTCACTCTGTCCTCTATCAAGATCACAAGATACATACATAACTGTAGATACACACAATGACTACAGTCTAGCTCAAACATGAAGAACAAGTCTAGTTGAGACCAGTCTCTTTCTTCTCTTTCTCTCTCTCTCTTTTTTTTTTTTTTTTTTTTGAGTGCTTTAAAAGAATAACTCGTTAACTATCAAAATAATACAAAACAAATAGTAACCAAGTAGCTGAAAGACTAAATATAAAGAATGCTTTTCATATAAAAAAATTTGTAATTTCCAGGCCAAGCCAGAGTTCTGTATGCCCACTGTTCTTTAAGAATCAAGCACCCAGGTCACTCTTCCACTAACGACTACCATTGCTTGAAATTCTTTGTAGTCTTAATGCTTTCTATGTTCCACCTTTCTTTCCCAATCTATCCATCAAGATTTTCAGGCCCATGTACCTGCATACACACACACAAAAAAAAAGGCATCCAGTTGTAGTTAGTTGCTGTTTTTCATCTTTCTTCTTTAGAAGAGAGTAACGGCTCACAAAAAGATGTTCATAAGTATACCTTCCCATCATCATAACAGTTGCTTGAGGATTGGTGCCTGGGGACTCACTGAGTGTCGACCCGTCAACAATGCGCAGTCTAGTTACACCAAGAACTTTAAGGTCGTGGCTCACCACCTTGTCCACTAGACACCCTCCATGGTAATGCCAGATTGTGATCACAGTGTCTTTGCAGAACTGCTCCAAGGACTTGGTGTCATTGGTATGCTTCGGTATGAGGTTGATGTTGGCCTTTACACTAATGTTAAGCAGCTTGTCTAATGTCTCCTCATCACACTGTGTGAAATTTGTGAAACATTTAGACTCCACGATCTTTGTAACCATGCGAATCCCTTCAACACAACGGTGAAGATCATATGGATGACCAAAATAGTTGAAGGTTACAGCAGGATTGTCGTCAACATTAGTGTTGATCAAGCTCAATTGTCCCCTTGAGATGGGATTCGCTATTTTTTCTAGAACGAAACCTCCTTTAAATGCCTCATGTGGCAAGTCTCGTTTACTTTTGATGTAAGCTTGAATGGCTTCAGGCGTTCTTTGTTTCGGAGGAATGGTGGATAGCTGCCCAATCTGGTTAAACCACACGATTGAGTACCACACGGAATCTATATCTTTCTACATATTTTGAAAATCAAATCTACTTTGCTCGTGTGCAAAGATAACTAAGTTCAACTCAAACGTTTTCATTTGAAGTAGCAACTTCATAGCTCAAATCAAAGATTGTGAACATAAAATTTAAAGACAGTTCTCTTAAGTTCTCTCTGATTATTTATCTTTGATAAGTAAATATGTGATGTTTAATTTACCTCAGCCGACATCAAACCATGGTGGCAGTGAATACTTTCCCCCGACTGACCAAATCCACTGCTAGATTCAATATAAACACCACGCTTCGTGATTCCAACTGCTTGTATAAGTGACTGCTTAACTGGTCTGTTGCTAGGAACAAAAATGGCGTTCAGGGGATTATCAGCCATGTCTTTCCCAACAAACTCATTGTCAAGCACCATGGATATGTTCCACTTTTCAAGATCAGCCCTCGGACCAATGCCACTGAGCAAGAGCATTTGTGGAGTCCCGATTGCTCCACTGGACATAATAACTTCACTCTGCCGATTGCTTGATAGAAAAACTTCGTGCTGATTACCAATGTCATCCTTGAAAACAACTCCAATCGCCTTTTGTTTCTTACCTGAACATTCAGAATTGTAAATGTTTGATTAGAACAAAAAGTTCCTTAACAGGTGTCAGAACTTTCAAGATTGTGCCAAATGCCAATCTAGTCATTACACTTCAAAAATCAGAAGGCTTTTACATATCTACATTAGTTCACCATTTTTTCGCAGCAGCAGTATACTGATCGTCTTATTAAAAGATTATGAAGCGGGCTACTTTTTGGCGGTTTCCCTACTTTATTGTATCATCCAAAAATCGACCAACATTCATAATTCACATTAATCTCTAAAATGCAATGTAAATCTCTACAATTCCACCATGATTTCCCAACCAATTAGGCAAAGTAACGAGTGTGAAATCCGCAGAACTCAATGCTTCAGGGAACGAACAGGCAAAAACAAATTCACGAAGACGCTAGAGAAAGAAGCAAACGAACCGTCAGTGGTGTCAAAGATGAGTCGTTGAACAGTTGCATGAACCAGAACCGTAAGCTTATCTGGATTCCCGGAAGCTAAGAGCTCGGCTGTGGTGTGACGGCGGCCGAAGCGGTCGAAAATGGTCCCTCCGACTTTGGTGCCATAGAGATGATCGTAGGTAAAGCCGTTGAAGGGCGAAATTCCCACGTCCAACATGCTGTCGGTGAAAGCCTTCTGCCAATCGGCGAGCTCCGGGCGATGAACTATACGGTTCTCCACCCATGAGTATGATTCGTTCACCAACTTCTCGTCCCAACCCACTCTCTTTATGAACCTAAAAAAAACCCATAATGTTATTAGAACTGTTTGTGCCCTATCATTCATATTTTTCAATACTTTGTTCCTTGAGCATGATAGCTCGAAAAATCAAAATAAGTTAATTTGAGTTCGAAGGCAATAATCTAGTGAACTTCTCTCTTTTTAATGTTTATTAATAGATATATATATATATATAATTTATTAGTATCGTTAAATTCATTTGATATATTTTAAAATTTTGTTCATATTATTTATTTTTTATAAAAAATTAATGAAAACGATTTTATTTTAGTAGTATATTTACGGTCTAATTTTTTATGTTTTTATTAATTAAGTAGTAAAAAGGGAAGAAAAAAGAAAAAACCGATCGACCGACTCGGTTAGTCGATTTTTGTTGGAAATAGCCGTCAGGATCAGTTTAGCCATTTCCATACCGACTTGTGGTCGGTCAAAGTCGATTTGGTCATTGATCACCCCTATTAATACTTTCAAAATCTTTGTATTTCTATCCATTATTGTTTTTTCACCATTATCGAATAACTACAAGTTTTCCTCTTGTTTTTACTTTTCACGTTCATCACAAAATTTCATCTATAGCTCGTAGATTTATTAGCTTATGACTTATTAACTCCACTTGATTGACCAAAGTCTCCTTAAGTGACATATACTTATATTTCTATCGTTGTTGAAATTGAGTGGACGAAAAAACCACTAAATACGATTTAAAAAGTCTGTTGTTCGATACTCGACTTTATAATTATTGAACTATATAATAATGACAATAATGATAGATAATAAACATGAGTTGGTGGGAGGAACAAGTGAATTTTGTTCTTAAATAGATCACCTCCAAATTGGTCACCTTAATACCTACCTCTAAATTATTGAGTTTTTTTCTTTTTCTTTTTTTACCAACTCTAATTTATTTTTATTGTTTTGTAAAAAGATAAGAAAAAGGAAAACCAAAGTTTCTCTTAAAAAAAATATAAATGCGAAAGGAAGAAATCATAAAACAAGCAAGTAGTCTTATCATTTGAGAAAATAATATTTATATTTATAATAAAAGAAACCAAACTCAACTTATTAAAGTTTGTTTTTAAAATTATTTTAAAAACCAAAACTATTAAAAATATTTACAAATATACTAATCTACAAACGAACACTAAATTTTGCTATATTCTAGTTCATTTTATTATATTGATTTTTTTATAAGAAACGACGGTAAAAATAGTAAAATAAATTAAAATATTTGTAAACTATAGTAAAATTTTGGATTCTATCAATGATAGAAATGATAGACCTTTGTCTATCAATGTCACTGATAGAAACATATCAGTGTCTATTATTGATATCATATGAAATTTTTCTATATGTTATAAATATTTTGTCAAATTGGCTATTTTTAATAATTCTTCTATTTATAACTCACTTTAGTTAAGAGATCGTGATCAAAATGAAAAAAAGAAGAAAGTATATATAATTTTCTTAGTATGGGAGTAGAAAATCTGAACTCAAAACTACTTAGTCCACGTATAACTTGTATCAATTAAGTTACATTTTTATTGGCTAAATTCTTACGTATCTAACTTGTATTAAAATTTTAATTTAGCAATAAAAAAAAATACAAAATGTGGTTTTATTTAAAGTTCCACTAAATTAAACTTGACCTAACTAATTCACAACATTGATGACGTTTTTAACTAAATTCATTTTTTAAACTTAATAAATTAAGAGAAAAAATCTAAAAAAATATATATTAAATTCAACTTTTGAGTTAAATTTGAACCAAATTAACCTAAAGATTTATTGTTGTTTTTTTTTAATTATTTTTTCAAACTATTAATCAATGTTTAAATGTAAAATTGTTAGGGTAAAAATAAAAAAAAAAGGGGGGGTTTAAAAGAAAAAAGAATTTAAAAGATGGTGGGAAAATGAAATGGAAATGGAAATGGAAGAACCTTGTGCTTGCTCGTGTATAGAAGCCTGCATTAATGGCGGAACCACCACCCAAAACCCTAGCTCTCGCATTGATAACTCCATCCGTCGAAGCGAAGGCCTGAGAAGCCGACGTCGGGGAAGTGTCGGCCAGGCCAATATGGAAGTTTCTAAGGAAAGACACATTCGCATTTGTGAAAGGAACACCTCCTCTTTCCAGTAGTAGCACGCTGAAGTTTTGTGACAATGTAGCCGCCAATGGACAACCGGCGGTACCACCGCCGACGATTATGTAATCGTAACCACCCTTTCTTTCATGGCCATCACGATAGAACGAGCTTGCGCGCTTGATGAACGGGTACCGCGATTTTATCCAATTTTCCCTACCTGCACTTGCACAGTTTTTGAGTTCTTTTGCTTGTTAATAATGGGAAGAATAACCAGGTTATTTTGCTGAAGAGAAATAGATCAAAATTCTGTGTTTATTTCTTGTGTGTGGATATTGTAGGGCAAAGAAGATGAGATGAACTCAGAAACCAGTGATTCGATGCTCTCTAATCCTAGAAAGTTGAACCTCAACTATAATAGATGTCGTTCTGTTCTTTTTTTCTTTTTTTCTATTATAAATGAATGGAAACAGAATTTTGTATGAAGTAGCTGCATTATGATGGAAGGTATCAGAAGAACCAACCTTGACAAGAAGAGAGGAGGTGTAAGAGGGTGAAGAGAACAAGGAAGAGAAAGAGCTTGACTGTCCCAGCCAACGCCATTGATTTGCAGAAAAGGAAAAAGGCAGTCTCAGTAACAACGGAAGCTGCTTCTTCCAAACTTGTATGTGGCTTGTCCTGGTTGGTCTTGATTTGTGTGTGGGTCACAGATTTATATTCAGAAACAAACCCCAAGAAAATTATGTGTTCAAATCAAACACCAATATAATACATCCATCTGGTAAGGAAAAAAAATGACAGAAAAAAAAAAAAGACTTCCAATGTAGCTACTGTATAATTGCTTATTTAATGATGAATTCAATGTTGCAGTTGGAGTTTTGGATGGCTGTTCGTGGATCGTTGGATGAAGTCTTGTGTGATTTGATCATGGCCTTTCATCAATACTAGAAGACAGCTCATTCACCGGTCTTCGATTTAACTGTATGGGTACGTATATTTATTGCTTTGGTAGCTACCAGATGATATGGTCTACTAGTTTAAGTGATTTGAGGGAAAGCCATTATGATATTCATATTCTATAATCTTCAGAATTATAGCCGTAGGGGATATGTTTTGGGGCAGAAAAGGCTAAGCTGAAGAGAGGAAATTGGGTTCTTGAAGAGTGAAGTGTTGGTTATATCAGTTTATGGAATCAAATATCTTTTGTTTAAGAAATTAGAGCCTCTTGACATTAATAACAATAGAAAACAAGAAATCACTCTTTCTATTTATTTATTTATTATGTCTCATTGTCATATCGTTAGAAGGAAACAGCTTGATTTAGTCGTATTGAACTTGACTAAATTTATTAACATTGGAAGAATAAAACTGACCATTGACTACTTATGAGAGATTTGTTGGAAGAAAAAAAGTACACCTTTCACGGTCCGTTGACGTAAATTGAAATTTATATAAATTCATTGTTTTAAAATTTAGAATTTAAGAGATTTTTAAATTTTGAGGATTTATTCGACACATAATTTAAGGAATTTTAGGAACCAACACATAATTAAAAGTTCTAAAGCTTATTAAACTTTTTTAATAATTGAGAAATCAAAGAAATCGAAAAATTTATGGACTAAATTTGTAACCCAGCAATTTCTTTCTATTGCAATCATTTTAAATGTAGTTGGACATTTTGACTAATAAGCTCTTTAGCTTCTTCAAACTTTTTGATTAAAATATCATTTTGATCCATGTATTCATACTCATTCAATTTTTGTTACTACTTGTAATTGTCTAGTTTTAGTCCACTCTCAATAAATCCTAAATTTAGTTCCTATGGTGAGTCCCGGTTGTTTTTTTTTCAAAAACTTTTTAGTTTTTATTATCAGTTAACGTTTTCACTGTAAAATTGAAAACATTTTCAAATACAGAACCAAAAATGGTATTGTAGCGAATTAAGCCTAATTTTTTTTCTTCCTGAGAAGAGAGGCATTGGACTATCTTGCCAAATTAGTTGCTTCCACTTGGATTACAGATATCGAAAGTTGGATTAGTTGAGAAAATAAATTTCACGAGTAATTACCTGACAAAGGGTGCAGATGGATCAGCTTCATTCAATCCTGGAAGTTCAGGTTAGTCGAATTTTCCTTTCAACTATTCTCATGAATGTTTTGGTGGGGTGGTACTGAAATTCTAAACGTTTCTTGCTCTGTTTTTTTTTCATCTTTTTCATTCTTGGGAGGAATTATACAGTGTAAGTGTCATTTGTTATGTATGTTTGAATTAATGAGTTTACAATTAGGGATGTTCTCCGGCGAAGCGAGGAGGCAGGAGTGGCTTTACCGCCATTATTCCCACCTTCCATTTAAGTTTTCGTCCCAACTACATTTTCAAAATTTTGTAAAGCACGACTCTCTGCGAAAAATTATTCTCCACCTTTTTTTTTCTTTGTATAAATCAATTTAATACAAAATGATTTCTCTTTTTTAAAAAAACCTTCATTTAAATGGCTAATTCCCAATAAAAATTTTCCGATAAATTTTCTTTGGTAGTCAGTGATGAAGACTTGGGTAACATTTCCTTGATTGATTTTTTTTTTCCGTTTCGTTTCTTTACAGGTAACATTTTATTTGATTGAGTTTATTTTATGTTTATGCATGCACATGCCTATGTGTGTGTATGCATGTGCATAGGTAACCTTTCATTTATTCTCATTGGAAGGTCACATATTGATATGCTCAAATACTAAGCGATATTATTCAATTTAAAATTCAAACATATAGAATATCTTAGTCATTAAACAAAAATGACATTAAATTCAAATATGAAGTCTCAAATGGTTTAAATTGACATATACATAGATCGAAGCAGGGACAGGTGATGGTGCGGTTAAGGTCAGTGAATTTTTTTCCCACCTCATCCTGTTTTCCGTTTTGCTCCCAAACAGGGATTCTTTTATCAGAGAAAAAGGAAATCCCTATGTTGAACACATGACATCACATATTATTTTTTCTACAACCCTTAACATTTATTAGGTATTTTTTTTATTACAACCATTATGATTTTGGCGAGAAAGGAATGCATAAAAGAGGCCAGAAAAGGTGTACTGAAAGATTATTTAAACAACAAAATTGTTAAAAATACTTATGAATATAACAAAATTTTAGTATTTCTTAGTGAGTATCTATCATTGATGGATAGTTCAGATAGTTTTTTAGAAAAAATAAATAGTTGATAAATTTTAATTGTGGTCCTAGTAAGATATCTACAAGCCAATGGGTCGTTGATTATTATTCCTATTTTTTCAAAAAACTTGATTTCCTTCTACAACGAAAATGTAGAGTAATCGAGTTTGTTTTTTGTTTTTTTGTCTTCTACGTCCCAACAGACCTAAGCATTTGAAATCTATTTCAATGCAAGCCAAATATAACATTTCAGTTCAAGCTTTCCCCATTTTAGGTGGCACATTTCAAACCGTCTACACTACAAATGGGTCCTAACAGCCATATTTTTAATTAAATATTACCAATATATATCTGGTCCAACTCTGAAAACAATGCCATATTTTTTGTAACACAAAAGGATTACAAACTAGAGGTCCTGGTGGGAGGGAACCCAGCCAAGGATTTTTAATACATGAACACATCTCAATTTATATTGATTGAAAACAAAACACAATATGGACGAAGGTTTGTGAAGGACACTTCAACTTGAGGAGGTATTTTTCTTTTAAAAAAACTCTATAGTTTCTTTCGAATCAATGAAAACACAGAAAGTTTTAAATGCCGCACTTCCTAAGAACGCTTTTTAAGGACCACCACCTCAATGTGCTTAATACAACCATTCTTCAATGTTCTTGGGAAGGGTATGCATTGAAATTTTAAATAAATACACCTAACCCTTTGTAGAAAACTGTTAATGTAGGAATAAATGGTCGATGCTCTCTGGATTCTTTCTCGAGTGTCTAAATTTCTATAGATAAGGGAACATATAGAAGTTAGAACCCATTTTGGATTCGTTTTGTACTAGCATTCAATACTGAACGTTTGTTCCACAAGAGGTGACATTAATAAACATTAGTGTAGTCTTTCAATGGTCTCTCATTCTGTATTGCTTATTGATTATGCTTTTCAGGATATTTTTATTAATTGGAGTTATTTTATAGATCTAGTTTTTATCTTTATTTTCCCTTTTTCCTCCTTTGGAGCTTGTCATTTTGAACTCTATTTTTTCCTTGCTGTTATATAACTGTCTCAAACATATTAGATGAAAATCCTTCTGGTTTCTCAAATTATTTTGAAGAATATCATCATTATGGAATCTGGAGATTGTTTATTAAAATCTCGTTAAGGTTAAAACAGTCCTGTTCATTACCCATTTTTCACCTGAATTCCCAAGGAAAAAAAAAAAAAACAGTTTCTTCTACTTGTGAGCTGCATTTATTTTGACAAACAGAGCTAGCCTGTCTCATTTAAATCTCATCCACACTGCACATGAAAACCCGCTGTATAGCTGTAAATTCATAGGTGGTAGTAATTCATACCACTTGATCTTAATCTTTCACAATGTTGTAGAATATTTTTATATTCTATCTTTTGTGACGGAGTCACGAAGCAAGCTTGTACACACTTTAACTATAGAAGTTAAACTTATTGTTATTATTTTTAGTCATGAGAAGAGCTTATAGAAGTTAAATCCTATATACAAACTATCTTAATTTCAAGCTTATTCCTTTTATACTTTTTGTTATTATTTTTAATTGACCCATCTTAAATTACTATTTCTTTTTGGTTCAACTCTTGTGAGTTGGGAAATTGAATTGATGACCTTTGAAATCAATTGGTGTCTTAGTAATATACTCAAATAGGTGACTCAAGTCAATTAACTTAGGTTATTTCATCCCACACCATCCATATAGAATGTAAGCACAAGGCAAAGAAAGTGGTTGAATCCCATTAAATAACTTTCACCCAACTGATGAAAAATGTCATCTCCCACCTCACAACAAAGCAATTGCAATAATTGTACCTTCCTGAAATTAAATGTGGCCTGTTTGGAAACCAAAATCTAAGAAGACCGACGGACGACAAGTTAGTTATTACAATCAGGTTATTATAATTGGGTTGTAATAATCTGTTTATAAGAGGTAGACTATTTTAATTTGGATTACAATAGTATATGTTTGAGGTGTAAACTATAAACTATAGTTTATACAAAGAAAAAAAAATTGAAGGTAAAATAGTAAAAATTGTGATACATAACTTAGCAAACGGATGTTTTGAAATAATATTTTGACTATAGCTAATTGAAGAGTATAAAATAATATTTACTGTAACAAGAAGTGGTTATTATAGTCTTATATTGTTCCTACTCCAAACAACCTTTTATAGGTCAAGAAATCAATGATTAATAGGCATTCAACTAAATCTTCTGCATGCATTCATTAATAAGCATCAAAGGAAACGTTTGTGCAGGAGGCCATGGCCATGCTTTTGGTGGAAAATTTCTCATAATGTTACTTAATATTTGAGTTGTTAGCCACATGTGCTTTGTTCATATTTTATAGCAATATTTGATCCTAATGAGTGGATTGATTGGAAAAGGAAATTCCAATTCTTTTATACTATTCGTTCTTATTTAATCAAAGATAGTATTTATTCCTACGTGTTAAAATTTCCCTCGTAGAACTGCCACTAAGTAGACTAGAGGACCTCAGTACAAACATAACCATAGAATATTGTTTTGGAAATACAGTGTTGAAGAATAGCCTACCACCATTTGGGAGATTTGCTATGATAGAAATTTGATTGGTGGTGATATTCACTGTTGAATTGACCAATACATGTTTGTTTGTTTCTTGCTTTCATAACATTTAGTTTACATAACTATGGCTGGGGCTTGAACATTAAATACATCACCAAACTTTTCTTTTTCTTTGTTTGTTTGCTGTCTACATAAGCTAAATCTTGCTCCCTAATAAATCTTTGAAGAGCAATTGCTTGGTCAATCTTTATATATACTATTTTTCTTTTGTACTTCTTGAAATAGTTGTCTTGTGAACCTATGCCATTGGGTTGAATTCTTTGGAACAATGGTCCACTCTTTTTCTTTTTCTTCCACTTTCTTATTGACCAGATAAACTTTGAAGTCAAATGATGAAAAAGTCTGAGAAAATTGAGGTATTTGGACTCTCTTTATATTATATTGATATTCTACTAATACCGGAATGATAGTCTGAGAAGCAAATTGGAAGCTCAAGAAACAATCTTTTTCCAGTGTCTTTCTTAGAGGGTTGGGTTGGTCCATCCATAGGTCAGAGGGGGGTTGAAATCATAAGTATAGGTTTTTCTTTTTGAGTATAACACTTTTTTTCAACAAGGAAAAGTATGGATGAAGTATCTTACTCTTCTAGGAGCTTCCCAATTGAATAAAGCATTCAATGTGGTTCATAGCCTATTGGTTCAGATTTGAGTGTTTGTCTAGCTAGGGTGGTTGAGATGGAAAATTGAAAGAATATTTATATAATCATTTGGGTTGGAATTTAAAATTTGAAAAAAGTGGAAGAGAGGGTCTCTCCTCCATACAGCCCTTTTTCTCTATATTTTGAAGTTGGTATATTAAAGATAAAGATTACATTGCTTCCATGCCTCCTTAATTAATGGTTGGCCATCAAAAAGGTCATAAAAGCACAGAAATTGAGCTTCACGAGAATAAGACAACTCTCTCCAATTAATGATAGCCATTAGCCAAAGCCAAAGCCAAAGCCATAGAGACACATTTTAACCTCTTCCACAGAAAATGTAAGGCAGTGGGAACGCAACGTGTGCATGTTCACTGGATTTTTGCCTTTTTCATTTTGATATCTATATTAAGCACTAATCTTGATTCTTGGGTAACTAACAAAGTAGTTGATCTGATCCAATCACATTTCATGTTAGAAAGTAATTTGCAATATATATGTTTTTACTCATTACCTCTTTTTTTTTTATTATTACTATTTTAATTCTATGTTAGATGTTTACTATTTACATGTAAATAAAAGTATATCCATTTAAAAACTATTTTTTAAAATTTTTTAACCACCTTCTATAACTTAATATTTCATTGTGAAAATTACTCACAATTACTACAGGTGAAGATATTATAGTTGATTATAAAATCTCCATGGATTCAAAATTTTGATTTTTTTAGGTTGGTTGAATCTTTGGTTGGAATTGAAAAATTCAATTCAACCTAACCCAACTTGAATTAATGATATAGGTTCTATATACATTTATATTATATATTTTTTTATTATTAATTGAAGAAAATGATGTACAAAAAAATGTTAGTTAATACTTATCCAACCTAACCCAATTTGGGTTATTCAGATTGTCAACCTAATCAACCCAAAAGAATGAGTTGAGGTGAAAAGGTCTCCCAATTCAACCTAGAATTGGAAAATAACCTTTAGTTTTACTTTTATTTTTTGTAATCAAACCTACTAATATTTTAAAAATCAAGTTGAGGACTAAAAACGGAAGTAGTTGACAAAAATTAATTTTTGTTACTAAAATTCGAGTTAAAGCTTTCGTTTATAAACTATGAAAAGTCTAGTAAATAAATAAATAAATAAATAAATAAAAAGAAACAAAAAAGAAACAAAATTAACATAAAAACTAAAAATAAAAAAATAATTATCCCACAAAGACTAAGAGTAGGGTTACACTGATATCATAATACCAACCCTTTGGAATCGGAATAATTGAAGAGGGAGACGTCTGAGAGACTATAAATTAAGGATAAAAAGATATACTCACAATCAATGTTACAACTTTCATAAGACAAAATCAAAGGCAAAAAAGAAAAGAAAAAGAAAAAAAGCAGATAATCAAACAATAATATAGGAAAAAAGAAGAAGAAGAAAAAGAAAACATTCTTAGTCTATTCAAACCCAAAAGGGGTGAGAGAATGAAGTGAACAACAACTCTACTGATATATGAAAACCCATTATACGAAGGGGGTTTTCCCTTATCAAAACCCCAAACCACAGCATGAGGTTCTCAGCACAAAAATTAAAGCCTGAACTTCAGCCTTTTTTGCTCTCTTCTTGCATTCATTCATTCATTCATTCTTCCAATAGTGTTAACAAACCATGAATACTATTTTTTGGTGATGCCAGTCAATGGGTCAATGGAAGAGAAATTAAATCCATAATATTACCTCCTTTCCCTTCTTCAACCCTTACTCTTCTTTTGAGCGACTCGAGTACTCCCCACCACCAGTCTCTGTCCCGGTCACTACTGATGATGCTGTTGATGTCAAATCGTTGCTAGAGTTGTTGTTGCGAATGCTTTTTGTTGTCATGGTAGGGTGGCTGTGAGGTTCAGTAGTTGCATTCCTTTGTGGTCCTTGTTGTCCTTCTTCGGCTAATTTTTTAAGAAGATTCATGACGGTAGGCACGAATGTAGAAGACAACGAAAGAAGTCCTGGAAGCTGGTCGAAAATAAAAATCATGTCAGATTTCCTTTCTTTGTTTTCTTTTTCGTTTTGGATTTTCCGATTGAAACATGAGACACACTGAACAGTGAATACAGGCACGAAAAGCGCTGAAAAATAAGTTAGATTCGATACTTACAAGACCATTGCTAAATTGCCCAGAAACATCTAGCTGAACCCACAGGGCTTTGGCGAGTAAATAGAGAATAAAAATTACTCCCAAATATAAAGGATTTCTGCCAACAAAGGTGTGGTAAGCAAGAACTTAGAAAACAATCTCACGCATTTTATGTAATGCAGAAAAAATCACATACCTTAAAAGGGTCATAAATTCATTAAACCCAAGAACCACCATCGCAACAATTGCCCATGGCGGGGGCAACCAGTTGTTATTACGTTTGCTGGCTTCCTGCAAAATGAGATAGATGCATTCGCAATAATTAATTTTGATTAACTAATATAATACCAACTAGATTTGATTAAAAACATAGACCGGACCCAAGCATCAAGTGTGAAATATTGAAGTGGTAATCAAATTTCCTTTGTCTTTATAAGAAACTTCTATTGCTGTTTGATTAGGTTTATGTAACCAGAATGAGGTCGTGAATCGTCAATCTCATTATTCAGAATAAGTTTCTATGGTGTGCACTAAATATTAAAGGCCAAACTCGAAAATCATCATAGACTGGATTCTGAAAATGCCTTTGCAATTGTAGCCGTCATAATTTGTAAAAAAAACAGACCACACGCAACATCAAATTAGTAAAAAAGTTCTATTTATTACCTGTGCAGCAATAGCCTGAGAAACAGTATATTCTGTCTCTGTCTTGAATTGCCGCCATATAGATTTGCACTGAACAGGACTAAGCAACGTTTGTGATGGTGAAACCTGGAACATGAAAGAGACGTCAAAACCAGCACAAGAAGGCAATACAAAGGCTTGTTTAAACATGGAATGGGGGTTCAACTGATCACTCCGGACCAAAACTTTGATTCCTGGTAGAGAACTTGCTAAAGATTGATAGTTGTTATTTAGTAAATTCCACTACCTCCCAAAGAGCCAGTGAATCATTTTTGCTTGTATCCTCCGTAAATAAAAATTTCAAGAGATGGAAATAAGGGGGGCAAAGCAAGACTCTAAAATACTTACTTTTTCCCATGAGCTTGAGGCAAGAGGGTCAGTTGCCACAATGCTCCTATCTTTTGTATTGCTACTGTTTGGAACATTCAGCAAGGAAGATGATAGAGTATTGTCGATCTCACCGGAATCATCATCATCCAAACGAAGAGCAGCCATAACAGAGAGTAGCTTCAGGGACTACAGCACACAAACATATAAATTATACAATTTAAATACAAAGCATAAATGAAAAGATGTATAAATAATAGGGAAAAGGGAAACAAATATTATTAATATCATGTCATACAGCAGAACGAGCCGTTTTGGTGATTGCCCGTATGTCTTCCTTCCCTGTCCATACACGTGGCATCGACTCCGCATCATGGCTAAACAATGTGGTAAACCTGTTTGCAATGTTAAATAATATCAATACCAATGGATACTGAATGCTATCAAAGAAGAATGTTCGAATTAGATGCATCCATGACAAGTTGATACCTATCCTTCATACGAATCAGGACCCTTCCAGCTTCTTCCCTTGTTTTTGATTCAACTACACCTCTAGCATAATCCTTAAGATGGGTAAGCATTTTTTCCTTAGTTTTTTCATCCATATCATAACCCACTAGTCCTTTAGACAGCCCAGAGATGGCAGACTCAGTCTCTCGTTGAAGAAGTTTTCTAATGGCTGGCCATGTCTCATTATTAGCTCCATCTAGCAAAGCTTCTACGGGTCCTGACAATGCATCCTTCAGTTTTTTCTGCAATTATTATTATCATCATCAGTAACGCTCGGAAGGAAATCGTTTGATAATCATCCAAATGCTACAAATGTTCCAGAAAATTACAAAAAATTATGGGAGAAAATTTAGCACTCAATGAGTGCCTTCTGTAATGACCTAGATTAGAAGTCCAGTATCTGAGCCATAAAATATGTTCTACCTCTAACTGTGTGGAAAGTTCAGATAATTTATCAGCACGAATAGTCGCAATGTGAGCATCAATATCACGCCGAAGTTTATCCCTTATTCTAGAAGTGTCCCAGTTCGCTTGCTCAATGATAGCACCTGCAGTGATAACAAGTCAGCAAAGATTAGAGAATAACAAACAAAACTCATTCTAATCCCTGAGAAAGAATGGAAACGTTTGAGAAAACTGAAAACATTTTACACCATAAGAAATCGGGACCAGTTGCCAATTTAACTGTTCTCAACACAAAAGGGGCAGAAAGGAAACAACCCAATTAGAAGCAGAGTTTTTTTAATTCAACATACCAGCACATTCTTTATCAAAAATAGCCATGTAAGTTTGAGCACAATTAGAGGCCGCTGAAGAAAACCCTTCCCCTTCATTCAAAGCTTTATCAAATGCGTCCTTGAACTTTTCAAATGTCCCAGACCTTATGTGTCCCAACAGAGATTGGAAGGCTGATTGAACAAGCTAGCCAATGAGGAAAAACATGCCACAAACAAATGATCATCAAACAATAAATCCAAAGGAAGTTATTGTAAATGGCAATTGTACTTTCAAGAAAAAACAAAACATTGAAGTTAAATGCAGCAGGTTGATCTTCTTGGAGGAACCTTCTAGAGGTTACTTCCCAAGAATACATTAACACTCAAAACCATATGAAAGAGTAATTGGGAAATAGTTTATATCAAATCTTGTAACTTCTAATAAATCATGCAGCCGCTTTCAGATTAAAAAATAAAAATTTGAATTATTACTTGCAACAATTTTTCTTCAAGTTGTGCTCTCTTTGCAGATCTCACACCTTCATCAAAAAACGTGGCTTCTGCATCATACCTAAATCATCAAAGTACAAAAAGCTCATGGTGAATAAACTAACATGGCAATGTTCAGGGTACAAAAATTAATCAAGTCAGTTCTATACATATCAACATCATTCCAAAGTTGCAGAAAGGGAATACCTAAAAGATCCTTCACATTTTCAAACCTAGACCATGACTAAAGTTGCTATTTCTTTTTAACCCTGTTGGACTAAAATCAATATGATAATGGAACAATTACAAGCAATTAAGCTACATAGGAATGACGTGGAAATGAAGATTTGGTTTTTATCATCGAGACATAATGTTTTTTGTTTGGAAACCTACTTTCATTGAGTAGAAATCAAAGAATACAAAGGCAACCAGTAAGCCAGATAATCAAAAAAGAAAAAGAAAAAAAAAACCTACAAAAAAACCCTCAATGGACTGAACTAAATCATTAATAGGCTATAACCCAACAAAATAAGACCTAACAAATAAATACAAAAATCTACCGTCATTAAATGCCCAAAGCAAGGCATCTTGTCATGATATTTGAACTACAGTTTCCAAGAGATAAAGTGTTCACTTCTAAGGCCACAGCGAAATCATCATTTAAAAGAGTGCCCACTAAGGAACCAACCAACAATCATGCACAGAGATTCTGTATTCATGATTTTACCCAACTTTACGTAATGAGGATAATCCTACTCCACAAATTGGACAAGGAATAATGAGGAGAAAAAATGAACCCACAATGCCATGGAAACCTTCTGTTTACATGACCTTGCCCCACTTTTCTAGGATCTTCAAAAGCTAGCGTGAAAAGAACATAAATATGTAAAATCACAAGTGTTCGCTTGAATGCATCCTAGATAATATCAAAACATTTGTAACACAGGCACTACTTACTCTGATAAACAAGTATCAATGATCGAACTTAGCTTCTTTCCAAAACCTTGAACTGGACCAGATTGTACTTCTTCTTCCAAACTCAACCAGTCCTGATTGAATAAATAAATACATTTTATGGTAAATTTTGGCGGCAGGATGCATTAGGATGGGAATAAAAATACAAGGATATAATTAAAAGCCTGTAAATTAAACCTCATTTGATGCAAACCACGTAAACTTCTCATTGCCAATTTCTTCACAGCGAACAGTAGCCACCATAACCTGCAGGCATGCCATGGATCAAAGTTGGACCTTTGACCATATATTTCCGAACATGAATTTGGTCACTGTTGTACCTTATGGGCTGGAAGGTCAAGATCTTTGTTCTCCTTAATGACTTTCCAGATTTGTTGAGCACTAAAAGAAAAACCTGAAGCAGGGACAACTCCCCTGCGATCTCCAGCAAGCCCTCCTGGGGCAATAGAATGGAAGAATCTCTGTCTCAAATTTGCCACCTAATTTCCAACATAATAATACACAAAATATGTCAAGAACAATTATCTACAAAAACACTACCCTCTAACCATTCAATAACAATCCTGTACAGGAGTAGACAAAAAATTAAATCCTATCAGAAGTATGTAAAAGGAAGAAGAAAATGTTCAGATTTTCATATTTAATTCCCGTGAACAACTATAACACGTAGACGTATAATATCAAAAACTGAGAAAAGTCAAAATAAATAGTAAAAAAACTATTCAGCCACCATAAAATAGAACATCCAGAGCTCCAGCAATTTTTCAGAAAGTTATTTATAGACAATATTTCAAAATTTCCTCTCCATATGTTTCGGGTTGAATGGGGAATGAAATAAGATTAATTTTCATTTGGTGCTGATGATCATTATAGAGTATCACAAAATCCATATACCTGCTCCTTGAATTGCTCTTCCTTTTCTTCATAACTGGATAAAGCAACAACTTCAACCTGATAGTTCAAAAGAAATCAATATTAGATCGTCATGGAATTCTTTTCCCCCTATACAAATCCATTTGACATAAAGACAATGAGGACTCACATTAAAAAATTCACTTAGCGGAGTATCCTTGTGGGCAGATGGCTTCGGAACGGAGTCCCAAATCTGCAGTCAAAACAGATGTAGAGGAATTCAAATGAGAACAAAAAAGCACTTTCTTAGTGTTACAATATCTAAGAGCACCAATAGTTTACCTTCTGTACATCCTCTCTAAGAACAGGCTCTAAATTTTCCAATGGTGTCTGCATACAGAAAAAAATTAACAAAAGCAACAAAGAAAATTAGAAAAGTTAAAAGCTTGCAACATATGGTTCTTCTACAACTGCTCAAGATATAAACTACCCAGAAAATAGAAACAGACCCTTGTTTTATCACGTATGACAAACATTAGTGTTGTTTTACGTGGACTGAACAATCTCATCATGACCTGCATACAATGGCAACCAAAATTGATTAAATTAATACTATAAAAGATACACCATGACCCCCAACCAGATTAAAGGGAATACCTGAAATACAGTTTTGAGGAGAGGCTTATTTGCAGCCTGCTCACGGCCAATATCGTGACACCACCTAAATTAAATTGTAACAACTTTTTAAATGAGATAGTGAGGAAATAATTGATTTTAGAAGAAAATCGCATGGAAACACATGTTACAAGATAAAACAAATATTGGGAAAACAAAACTAATGGACACTCACATATTTATTAGCACTATATCTGACACAGCAAGCGCAAAGAGGGCACTTTGCTTCTCAAATGCAGTGTCGTCCTAAAAAAGAATGTGACAAAAGCAAATTAAGAAACAACCAAAGTATACATCTTAGCTTGTTATGATACAAAAAAAATAAATATGTTTGCATAAATACATACACGTACGTACATACATACATACATCCACATACACACGTACACACACACATACATACATATACACACATGCACACACACACATACATATATACACATACGTGTGTGAGTGTGGGTGTGGGTGTGGGTGTGGGTACTGGATAAGTAACAAATTTTTCATTATCAAAAGATGATTACAAAAGGAGGGGGAGATGAGATATTCCTACACACTAAACACCAAACACCAAATAGTTATAATTACAAAATAATTTAGAATTGATAGACCAAGAAATTCAAGAAAATGATTGATAACAATAATAATTAATTTAAAAAAATCTAAAATTCACACCCATTCAGTTTTTCAAAGGAAATTTATTTTTTTAGTTATAAAACTTATGTTTCATTGATCAATATGAAAAACACATTGTGAGAGGAAACAGCAAAAAAAGAAGTACATGAAAGGAGGTAGGGGAGTGGCTAGTTGATCAAATTGGTCTAACAGAGGGCAAAGGGTTGCAAGGTGCATTTGTTTCTCATTTTCCAAAGTTCTCAAAACACAAAACACACCCCAATTTCTCCATCTACAGAACTTATCGATTTTCAAAAGCCTAAGCCAAAAAGGGCTTGGAGATGGAAATCATGAATCCTACATGAAAAGCACCAATTTAGATCAAAGTGGAGAAATAGAATACTGTAAACCTTCCGGAACAAACAAGTACGAAAAATGTGTCTTCAGACCTTTGTAGCCATATTCGTAGTTATTTACACATAAAGACAGAAGTTGGAATTCTTTTTTGGACTGACTGTCGCTAAGAATGAATATGAAAATTCTTGAAATTCTAGGAGCCTTCTTGTTCCAGATACACTCAGATGGGTACCTAGGAATCACCTCAGTGTTGGAGTGCCGTCTGGCAGAGGATTGAACATAAATTTCTAAAATATGACCCAAAGCTTTTCAAAATTCAGACTACAGAATCTTCATCTAGGTGCCACTAAAATCTCAATAAGTCAGAGAAGCCCTCCCCGCTGAAAACCCCCTTTATCAAATGAGTTTATCAAACTTGGTGAGGAATAATACTATTCTTTTAAATATTGCTTTTAAAACAATCTCTGCAAAAAGAAGCATGCAATAATACTGAATTCAAAACATTGGCAAACACATTTGAGGAAAAATATAAAATAATATAAAAGGCAAAAATAGAAGAAAGTACAAGCAAACAAAACACGTGAAAACCCAAAAAGGGCATAGGAGTGCACCTCTCCTCGCTCTCTTCCATCAGTTCCTTCCAAATCCATTACAAGTGTACAAGGCTCGATGCCAGCACATCTAGCCAACCATATACCTTTAGTTGTTTGCGACCTAGAAAATGACATCAATTTTTCACTCTTCAGCCACAGATCCGAAATAAACTAAAGATAAAAGGATTGTTCCTTATCCACAAAAACCAAAGACATCGGGAGACGAGAATAATTTACCTCCCTTTAAAAGCATCCATCTCTCTGAAGTTGGTTCCAAACAGATTATTTAGTAGTGTACTCTTCCCTAAACAGATTATAAATTAAAAGGCCAATAAGAATTTATCAAGAGACCATAAAACGAAGGGAAGATATCAATCTGAGTTCAAATATCCAAATGCACAGAAGTAAACATAAAGGTTGAATAATTAAATTGAAATTCACAGTTAAAAATACAGAGGCAGAACACCAACTTCTTTAAAAAAATAACATAACTGAAGTACCAGCAAGAGCCAGGAAGCATGAACTTAAATTTATTTTTTTGGTACAACAAGCTTCTGAAAGCAGACTACTTACCACTACTTTGAGGGCCCATAATGGACACTACTGCATATGAAAGTCCACATTCCCCCAATTTCACATCTTTGATAAAGCTCTCAATTCCATCGGCATTGAATCCTCCATCTCCATCTATAAGCTGAACAGAGCAACTTTCATCGCTCTTAGCTGCCAAAATACGAAAATATTTTGCTTATTAGAACCTTGTAGTTGTAGAAACTATAAAAAGACTGATAAATCAAGCAAGCAAAGCTCAAAAACTTAAGTGTTTTGTTGCGATATTACTATGATGCCAAAAATAGAACTCTTGAAGGAGTGACCAACATAAGAATCAATAATGCTCTCCAATTTCCAGAAGAAACTAACCAAAACTCACTCACGGTCGCTTTATAAGTGTGACTACAGCAAAGAGGAACTTCTTTTCTCAACAAATTCAAATAAGTTAGTCTTGAAAAGAATCATTTCTGTTAGCCGCAACCACACAGTTCAGGACGCATCTAAAAGTTATACTCAACTCAACCGAGAGAACTTGCCAGCCAGACACCCAAGTTTCACAAAATCCATAAATCCCGTCAGCCAGGAGTATTAGCTAAAACCATAAAGAGAACAAGGCAAAACAAAAGTTTTCGAATCCTCCTACGCTCTTTGAGACCAGATAGTGAATAGAATTCAGCGATCTAACACTCCCGAATAGAATGATCATCCGTAACAGATTTGGAGCAAATCAATCACGCCCTAATAGAGGTAGCTCGAATCCTTTTATTAGCAATAACAATAATTAGAAAAACAGGCGCAGGAAATGTATAATCAAACTATATCCATACGTTATACCTCACGCCCAATTGAATTGGAAAAAGAAAAAAACAAACGAAATTAATTACACTGATGATGCTTCAACGTAACGCAAATCAAAGAAAACGCTCAGATTAAGCTGAAGGAAATACAAATGGATCATCTCCATGCAGATTACACAAGCTGGATAGGAAATAGATTAAACAGAAAAAACGTACCCATTTGAAGGAAGGGGGAAGCTGATGCAGATTGGAAGCTGGAAAGGGGGCAAAGAATGTATGAGATCGATTGAGAAGAGATAGAAAAATACAGATCTCAGAAGGAAGAAGAAGGGGGTGTGACCTTCTCGGAAGTGGGTGATGAAGATGGAGATGGGAGTTGATCTTCGAAAAGCAGGCTTGACTGTCTCTGTTTGTTGGTTCCGATTTCCAAAATGCTGAACGCTCGAGAGGAGCGACCGATAAATATTTGAAGGGCCGAAATAGAATTATTAGACAAAGAGAGGACCTCCCTTCAAATAAAATAATAAAATTCTTAATTGATAATCGGATTTTCCTTTTTCTTTTTTACTTCGATGCCACGTCATTAATTCTCTACCCCAGTTGATGTTGTCAAATTCCTTTTCTTGATTAATCATTATTTCTTTTTGCTTTTTTCGTTCTAACCTAAAAATTGATATGCTTTAGTATCATATTGTTATTGTGGGAATTGGAATCGTAGAATATTTATAAGAACAAAGATTCTAATCGTGTCAATTAAATGGTTAACTAAATTCACTTTGACAAAAAGCGTGCTACATAAGTTAAATTTAAATAAATTATGAATCTGTTTTGATAGTATATAATTTTTATCTACTAGTTGGTTTTTTTAGATATATAGATTTTTAGGAATATGTTTTTTTAACGTGCTTTAAATATTTTTATAAGGTTAGGTTGTTAGTAATCAATGCACCTTTTGATTATTTGAGGTGAATTTCGGTGTGAACGTAGAATTTTGCTACCAATTATATGTTGAACTATTATCTTAAAAACAATTTGGAAACAATACTTACTATGAACTTCCGTGAAAATGATGATTGAATCTTTATATTTCTATGTTTGAAAGAATTCAATCTTAGATTTGCTATATACCACTTGAGACTTTAGGTTTTTTTATAAATACAATAGAGGAGAACAGATGATCCAAACAAATCTTTGGATTGGTTAGTCAAATTGAATATTTTTTAAACCAAATCAATAATTACAAGATTAGTTTATGGTCTTAGAAAAATTCTAAATCTATGAATTGTTCATAGAGATCTGTAATTTAATCAAGATTAACGATAATTTGAACTGTATTGAAAAGTATAAGTAATTAAAATAATAACGAAAATGAAACCGGGAAGCGGATTAAAATTCTTTTATTTTTTTAATATAGTTTTGCAATGAAATTTGATACTGTTGATGGGTTGAGTATTCTTCTTTCTTTTCTTTTTTCCTTCTTCATATAAAATGGTACAAAGTCAAATCAAAGTTTCTCATTTTGGTGAACTTTGATTAGTAGATTACTTTAAATTTTAATAAGCGGCGGCTCTGACGAATTCAGGCGGTGACCGGAGGGTGACCCAGGGTCCGGGGTGAGTTAGAATTTCTGAAGGGGAAGGAAAGGGGTAAAAGCGTAAAAGCGGGTGGGAGAATGAACATGGCGGGCCCGACCTGATGAGTGGGCGACGTGTTCTTGAGTTGAAAGTGGGCCCGTGTTAGGGTCCACAAGGCCGTCCATCAGGACAGTGGGTCCCTATTTGCTCTAAGGAAAAGGGTTTGGACGGTGTGATGGTTTCAACGCTTTTGAGCGCCACCGGTGGCCGTCCATCGGGCTGCACTACGCACGTGTGCCACCACACTTCCCATTGCTTTCCTTTTTTATATTCACTTCTCATCGTGGACGAAAATTTAGACTTGGAAGGTCTTTTAACCATGGTGAGCACGGATGAATTTAGTACCGATATAGGAGGTGTCTCTCCCTCAACTTTATCTTCTTTATATAACGTGTATGAAGAAAACTAGTGGTAACTGTGTTTGTTAATATCTTCCAACTTGAGTTCAAGTCAATTACAACTCGAAGTTCGTTGTCAATAAATTTTATGGATTCACCCCTTATTGTGAGTAGTGAGTATATGATGGTCATGGATTCGGCAAACTCGCTAAGTTGGCTGACACTCACGGATATTAAAAAAACAATTGTGAACACGATAGACTGAAAAATCGAGTTGACTAAACCGAAACAAAAGTCGTTCCCTTACTCATCGATTTCGACGTCCCTAATTGTGATGTTTTTGAAGCTATTGCTCATGTTCTCGTGAACATAACTCATGTTCCTTCTCTTTTGGAGAAGTGTCATATATGGTAAGAATCTCATAACCCTCCAAGGTTAGTACTACCAATAATGTTTTGTGTTTTAGGTATAATTATTTTGTTGGGTTAAAAAGAAAAAAATCACATTAAAGCTCTTGAAATGTTTTTGTATTAGTCACCATTTTTCTAACTTGGTGAATACGAGAAAAAATTTAACAAACTCAAACTTAAATGTTTTTAACTGGGACGATTTAAAACTAAATTCATAGTCTCCTCGTATAGTGTTTAGACCACATCGATTCATTAAACCTTTCTAACATGGAACAAATCTCTTCTAACATTTTGCAAAAATCCTAGCATCCAAAACAACTTACGAATTAATTAATAATTATTTGACGAGGACCACGACCTAGAGAGGAATAGTGAAACTTTTCACAAGAGTGGAGAAGTTTACGAAGGATATTTGGAAAGATATTAGGTTTAGCTCGTTGATTCTAACGATGGCTAAACAATAACAAGTTTAAACGATTGACGTTATCACGCCAACAAAACTATATACTTCTCTAGTTCTATTACTTTATCATGACATTTGTAAAGTTGTTCTAAAACTTTAAATCCATAAAACATAAAAAGAAAATTTTCAATGGAGAGTTTTCCATATATATTTGCCCACAAAACTAAGGCTAATTAAAAAGGTACCTCAAAACTAAGGCTAAAATGCTACCTTATGCTACATTTTCACTTGCTATGTTACGAAGCAAAAGCTAATTATTTGGTAATAAGGAGATAGGCATGTGGGTGAGTGATGATGATGATCTTAGGCTGCCTCCCTTTGTTTGCTTATTGATCTCTTAAATCATTGTTCAATATCAATAGTTTGATTAAATTTGGCCCATCCTCTCTTCAACCTCTTATACTTGGAGTGGCCTTCTTTGTCTTTGGGCTTTTGATATTTGATGTGTAATGGACTTCAATCATTTATAGAACCCTTACCCTACAAAAACAAACAAACAAAAAGAAGAAAAAAAAGGGTGAGTTGGTTGAGTTTCATAAGAACTTTCTAACTCAACCAAAAAAAGAAAAAAGATCAAATACAAATATAACTATATAAATTTGTTAAAAGTGTTGAAAATGAGTGCAAGCTTAATTTGTCAATGGTTGAATTGGATTTTTGTTTGCTATTTTATTCATGGCCGAGTCTTCTAAATAAGATAGATGTGACCTATACAACATACTTTAATGTAAACTTTTTTTTATTTAATTTTATTTGTTTTTTTTTTTTAAATATTTATTCACTCGATCTATGGAGTTATAGTTAAATGTACATCAAACATAAATTCAAACTTCAAGAAGTGAAAGATAATTGCTAGACAAACATAGTGTTTGGATTAGCTTTAGCAAATGTACGTATATACTTTTTCGATTCAAACACCTCTAAAATAAAACTTAAAGTTTAAATTTTAGATATAGAAAACGAATAAAAGACTAAAAGTAAATTATAAAAAACATTTTCAAATATAGCAAAATGAACCAAAATATTTATAGGAGATTTTTCAAAAATAGCAAATTTGACAATATATTTATAACCTATAACAAATTCTATCAGCGATAGTCATTAATATACTATAGCGATAGAAGAAACGATAAAATCCAAAAATTTGCTATAATTTATAAATATTTTAATTTATTTTGCTATTTTAAAAAATGTTCCATATTTATAAAATACGGTAAATTTTTAGATAGGTCACTAATAAATAACAATAATGTTGTAAGAAAAATAAAAACAAAACTGAACACTTTTAAGAATAAAAAAATAAATTGAAAAGACTATAACAAAATTTTATTTTATTTTAGATTATATCTCTATTCTCTTATTGATAGAATCTAAAATTTTGCTAAATATTTAATGAAATTTGCTATTTTTTTACAATTTCATTTATTTTATATTTTATTTTCATGCAGTAAAATGTGAAGAAGAAAAAAAAAAGAGGTAATAATAATTATTTAATACACAATTCATTATTATTAATCTCTCCTTTTTTTTCTAACAACGCCTTTCACGAGACATCCTCTCTCAATCCTCGGCATCGAGCGGAAAAACAGTATCGCTCAACCCTCAGCTTCCCCTAACGTCCTCCGTCCTGCTTCTGATCATCGCCACCCTACTCCCTCATCGGAATATGAAGAAGGTCGGCAAGGTTACCTTACCTTCACTCAATCTCTCCACCCTTTTCCTCCTCCTGCTTCTCATATCCTCCGTCCACTCCTTCTATCTCCCCGGCGTCGCTCCACGGGATTTCCAGACTGTACGTTATCAATTCGATCACTTCTTCTTAATGTGTTTGTTTTCTTTCTTGTGTTTCTTCAACTTGCTGTTGCTTTTTCCCATTGAAATGTTTTTCACGATCTGCGCTGTGGCGAGTAGTTGCGGTTTTTGGTAGTTCGTACTGCGGGTCAGACGGATCTAGGTTTCTGGTGCTTGATCTGTTCTTTAATTGCATATGTTCTCTTCATATTGTGGTATCCGGACATTTCTAAACATCATTGGATGCTATGTTCTGTTTGCATATGCTGTGTTCAATTATGTGTTTCTTTAAGGGAAAACACATCGCATCTGCTTACTTCACGGCAATGAAACGTAGGAGTGATACCACATTATGTGTAAACGTGTTGTGGTATACGTTTCTGTCATTTGAATTGCTTCAAATTGTACTCGCTACCGTGTTTCACTACTCGATGCCAAACCATATCGGTATAGTAAAACGGTCAAATTCAACTATAATCGTCGTCCACGCTGTGTTCAGTTTTCCAACACTGTTAATTTTCTTATTGTAGTATGTTCAGGTCTTAGAAATTCTCACTTCTGACCTCTTTTTCTACCTTCCATCTGTTATCATGTGCTAAATTCCTACGAATTGATGGAAATGGTCTTTCAACAGGGTGATATTCTTCCAGTCAAAGTGAACAAATTATCATCCACAAAAACACAGCTCCCATATGATTACTACTATTTAAATTATTGCAAGCCCAAGAAAATTACTAATAATGCAGAAAACTTGGGTGAAGTTCTCCGAGGTGACCGCATTGAGAATTCTGTCTATACTGTGAGTATCTTGCCTGTTTTTAGAGCAATCTAAATATTGTACAGATTCTTCATCTTTAATGAAACTACTGTACTTTATTTATTAACCTGTCTTTGGTGTTTCTAAATAATTCTCCAGTTTAAAATGAGGGAGGAACAGTCTTGTACTGTTGTCTGCAGAGTAACTCTTGATGCGGACTCTGCAAAGAATTTTAAGGAGAAAATCGATGACAAATATCGAGCGAACATGTAAATTCCATATGTAAATCTCTATGTTTTTGTGTTCAATGGTATTCTGTTTTGAGTTTTGAGTTTTGAGTTTTTACTGTGAAATTTAAAGTTTCACTTTGTAGTTTACTCCAAGTAGGCTCACACATATCCCTTCCCTTGCGACATGTCTATTAGTTTTATTCATTGTTCTTACAATGAGCTGCCCTCCCATGGATATGTAGGATCTTGGACAACCTTCCTGTTGCTGTTCTTCGTCAAAGGAGGGACGGAAATCCATCAACGACTTACGAACATGGTTTCCTTGTCGGATTCAAAGGGAATTATGCTGGGGTATGACTTCGATGGCAGTTAAAATATGAAGTTTTCAGTTTTTATTTTTTTAGAGCTTTTATATTTTCATTAATATATTTATTCCCTTTACCATCACAGAGCAAAGAGGAAAAATATTTTATTAATAATCACTTGAGCTTTAGAGTCATGTTTCACAAGGACCCTGACACCGATCTGGCTCGAATTGTCGGATTTGAGGTTACTCCAAACAGGTTTCACTTTTCCAGTGCCCTTGCATATTAATTTTTTACTGTTTTATATATTAAGATCCTGAACAATTGGTTCTCTCGTTCTCTTATTCCCTTTGAGTGCTATTTGATTCAAGGCACTTCATTCATTGTTTCTCAATGGAAGTGTGCTTATTCGTAGTCGATAATATATGCATAAATGATCAGTACAGTAGCGTAATTTCTCTCCCTCATTGTTTTGAACAGTATTAATCATGAATACAAGGAGTGGAATGAGAAGAACCCCCAGCTACTTACGTGTAATAAGGACATGAAAAATTTAATCCAAGGCAGCACTGTTCCTCAAGAAGTTGACACTAATAAGGAGATTGTGTTTACGTATGATGTTTCATTCAAGGTACGGTCTTCACAAATCCTTGACTATCCCTTAACTGTTTCTCTGATATTGCAGTTATAAACCGGGTCCTGATCTTTCCCCAGGAAAGTGAAATCAAATGGGCTTCTCGATGGGACACCTACCTTCTCATGAATGATGATCAAATTCACTGGTTCTCCATTATAAACTCTCTAATGATTGTTCTTTTCCTCTCTGGAATGGTGGCCATGATCATGATGAGAACTCTGTATAGAGATATTGCCAACTATAATCAGTTGGATGCCCAAGATGAGGCTCAAGAGGAAACAGGATGGAAACTTGTGCACGGAGATGTGTTTAGACCACCCATCAATTCTGGTCTATTGTGTGTTTACATTGGCACAGGTGTTCAGATCTTCGGTATGACACTTGTAACAATGATATTTGCTCTGCTGGGTTTCTTATCTCCTTCCAACAGAGGAGGGCTAATGACTGCTATGGTCCTTCTGTGGGTTTTCATGGGTTTATTTGCTGGCTATTCATCAGCTCGTTTGTACAAAATGTTCAGGGGTACCGAATGGAAGAAGATAACGCTGAAAACTGCCTTTATGTTTCCTGGTATTCTTTTCTCAATCTTCTTTGTCCTCAATGCTTTGATCTGGGGAGAGCAGTCATCTGGGGCAGTGCCATTCGGAACAATGTTTGCTCTTTTCTGCTTGTGGTTTGGTATATCAGTACCATTGGTGTTCGTTGGCAGTTACTTAGGTTTCAAAAAGCCAGCAATTGAAGATCCTGTGAAGACCAACAAGATTCCTAGACAGATACCCGACCAAGCTTGGTACATGAAGCCAGTCTTCTCCATACTGATTGGGGGTATTCTTCCTTTTGGGGCCGTCTTTATTGAGCTCTTCTTCATCTTGACATCAATATGGCTCAACCAGTTCTATTACATATTTGGCTTCCTCTTCATTGTATTTGTCATCCTTCTGATTACTTGTGCGGAGATAACAATTGTGCTGTGCTACTTCCAATTGTGCAGTGAAGATTACCACTGGTGGTGGAGATCTTACTTGACTGCAGGCTCCTCTGCACTATATCTTTTCCTCTACTCAGTATTCTACTTCTTCTCCAAGTTGGAAATCACCAAGTTTGTTTCGGGGATTCTCTACTTCGGCTACATGGTTATCGTTTCATATGCATTCTTCGTGTTGACAGGAACCATTGGATTTTACGCTTGTTTCTGGTTTGTTAGAAAGATCTACTCGTCCGTGAAGATCGACTGATCTCCTGCTTATGGCTCAGAAGTTGTTCAGGTCCAGACTATATGAATCGAGTTAAAACGGGAAGAAGTGGGAAGATGAGAAAATTTCCAATTCGATTGGCCTTTTATTTGGATATTCAGTGGGGATTATTTACTCGTCTCTCAGTCAAATTCCCTTTTTCATGGTAGAGTTTAGGTACTCTTTTGTCTTTTGCTCCTCCTCCCTTCCCTTACTTGCACTATTTGTTAAGAGTTTCGCATCTGTTCTGATGGTGTACAAGAAACAGGGATGGTGATTTTGGAGCTTTTTGTGGTCATAATATGAATAATTTTACTGATACCAAATTTTCATCTTTAATCTCTGAGTGTTGGTTGTATTCAGGAATATGCTGTGTTGCAATTGGCTATTATGAGATTTTTTTTTATGAAATGTAGATTAACCTTTTAGAAACTAAGAATATGTTTGAGTGTGATTCTTAAATGCCTACAATTACTCGTCATTTTTTAAATTATTCTAAAATATGTTAGGATGGTATGAAAATCGAATTCAAAAGTAAAATTAAATATTAAATTAATTCTGAGAGATTAAAAATACATTGGAATGATTGACAATTTCAAAAATCTGTTTGAGCTACTGTTTTTTTGTTTATTATTATTATCATAATCATCTTTGATTTTCTATGAGTTTCTTTGACATCCAAATGTTGTATGTTATAGGGTCAGACATGTTGTTTCTTGAGATTAGTAAAAGTGCGGGTAAAATCTTGAATAAACTATCTTTTTTAATTAATAAATCTCTTATTTTTCTCAAAATGGAAGTTTTTCTCTAATGCAGTACTAAGTCATGATTGACATAATGAAAATGTTAGTTATAAGTGTAAGCATTAAAACAATTCTTTTTCTCCAAAAGTTGCAAGAATAATTGTCAACTTTCTCTAACCTAAATGTTGAATCAAACTCCACCTCATATCATATATGAGATATTACAAAAAAAAACAAAAGAAACATATACATAATTCACATTGTTGGTTTTTGACTTTTCGTCCCTTCAAATCCATTTAATATTTCACAACTAAAAACATGTTACATCATAAACTTGATCCCCATGATTTGATTGTACTTATCATATATAGTCCTTTAACACAATGATTGTTTAATCTTTACAAGAGCTTTCCTCAAATCATAGTGCAACTTTAGTTCAATTTAACCAAAAGAAAATGCAACATCAGGGTTTCTATAGAAATGTATTGAAATTTTGTCATCGACAAAGTTGACAAAGTTAATAGTCAGTTGACTACAACTACAGGCATCTGATGGTACTAAGACAAAAAAAAACCTAATGTGATTGGCCAACTTCCCTAAAAATCCTACCTAGGAGAGAGAAAAGAGGTATATTTACTTGAGCAAAATCAAGAAGCAGCAGGCTGCTTAACAAAATTCCTGCTAGGTACAAAGTGTTTTATTTTTGGATTTACATGCTGTAAATCTGATCTTTTTGTTACAAGAAAACAAAAGCAAACCTATCACTTGCATCAGCTTGAGCATGATCTCAGTTTCCCATTCCTTTGCCTGCATTAATATTTAGAAGGATACCATTGTTACCGAGTCCTCACATATGTTACAAACAATGAACCTACCATAGATGATGATGTCTTACCAAAACGAGTCCTTTTTTTCTTGTGCTAGTAGTTCTTCGAACGACATGTCGGTAAATTCAGAATCGATATTTTCTGTTGGCTTCTCAGATTTTGCCATCAACTCCATGCACGTACCAATTTCTAGCATCTTGAAGATCATAAGTTTTAGAGAGAACAGTTTTCAACTATTATGAGAAAAGGGTGACAGGGAAGTGAATTTGATCAAGTGAACTTAGAAAGGGTATTAACTATAAATGGGGGATGGGATTCAGAGGCGACAACAGACCAGCAGCGTACTTCCTGATTTCTAGGAAGCATCAGGATCAAAAAAGTTGTAAGCGTAAGAGACTAGAGGTAAGAGTAATACCTTTTTGTATGCTGGAGAGAGTTTAAGCTGTTGTTGAAGCCAGTTATAAACGAAAATGTCCTCCTCTAGTCTTTTCTGTTCCAATTCTAACTTGTATATCTAAGGCAACAACAAACCAACAAATTTGAGTACATGAAACTTTTGGCAACAAATATCAGGTTATATCATGTCACCAACCTGCTGTTGAAGTCGATCGAAGGAGGATCTATCTGCCTTGTAAAGCAGAGCTTTCGTTATGGTGAACTTTCGGTGGATAACATCAGCTCTGTCAGTAAAAAAAGTTTATATAGTGGACAATGTAATAACATACAAAGGGAAAAATCATAGGATGATTCTCACAAGCAAATGTAACCTAACCTACGGTAATCATACTTAACAAGAAGTTAAAGAGATATATATGAACTCCAGAAAGAAAAAGTCTGTCAAATTCGACAGATGAAGAATCAAGAGAGAAACACTAATATAGTTGAAGCAAAGACATGAAGTTTACTTGTGCTGCAGCTTGCTTCTAGCGTTAATTAAGCAGTTGGCGAATTGTCGGACCTGCATTTAAAAGGAAAACAGAAATAAATTGCAGTGCTTCAGTGTTTGGAACTCAACCCTCTATCAGTCTAAATTCTAAAAACACCATAGTCATCAGCTAAAAGCAGGAGTTCTCACAGACCGCAGTCCAACCAAAACATCACATCGTATCAATTAAGCTGACATCAAATGGAAACTCAATTAACTACAATCATTCTAGATAGAGTTGTTATTCAACGAAGTCCAGGAAATATTAGCAATATTACTGTACGTCTGTTCCTAGGCAACCTTGCAACACATTACTTACCTCACAATCTGTCTTGAATATATGAGAACATATATTTCAAAGGAGATTCGAGCTATTGTCAAGGAAGATAATTTAAGGGCGTTATTTTACACATATATAGTAAGGATTGGACTAGAAGGTATGGGAAATTTTTGTATGGATGACCTAATGACCTACTCCTAAAAAATCGATGAAAACTAAAAATGGCGATAGGGCTGCTACAATATGCAGGTGGGAGGGCACCCGAGAGCTTGACTGGCAACTCGAGAGTTCGTGGCGGTTAAAGTGTGCTAATGACTAGAATTGAGGCACCCGTACAAAAATCTTAGGCAATGAGATGCTAATGGCAGAGCCAAGGTGAAGTAGAAGAACTGCTGTAGAAACTCTCTAATTGAAACACAGACAATAACAGAAATGAGGTTTACAGTACATTAAGCAAACATTGTAAACGAAAATTACTACGAAAACAGAAAGAAAATATGATTCATAAGATATAAGAAAGAACACAAAACCTGAGCCAATGTCAATTCCTTTGATTCCTGACACTTCATTAGTTCATCATACTGCCGTTTAATCTTCCTCTGAATCACACTAGTGGACGATGTAAATGGATACAACAATGTCAATTCCTGCTCAGAACGAGTTCCAACATCCGTTCCCCATTTTTCATTCTCATCTCCATCTTGCAAATTCGCCCTCTTCTTCTTTGCCTTCTTCTTCTTTCTCTTTCCCCCTTGCTCCTGACCAGAATCTCCAAATTCCTTATTCAATCCAGCACTCTTCAAATCTAGGTCATCACATCGCCCTTCAACAAAGAAACTTGCCCATTTAGGAGAATCCGGCGGTAAGATCTCAAAGAGAAGCGAATGAGTCAAACAAGTCCGGTCAGTTCCATTGCCACAATCCGCCACAGAATTCCCAATATCAATTTTCTCAGGCTCAATCGGGTTACTGATTAGTTGCTGATGCTGTCCAAATTCGATTTTTTTCACCCTTTTGTAAAGAAAAAACGATAAAACGAGGACGAAGAAGGTGAAGAAGAGGAAGAAGGAGCATAACAACAACATGGGTATGTCTCCTTCAGATAAATTAGTAATTCGAAATGGGAAATTGGGGAAGAAACGGGACAAATAAGAGTGAAAAGCCGCCATTGGAGGGCATCAACAAAGAAGAAATTAAAGAAAAAGAAAAAAAGAAAAACCCAGCAGAGAGAGAGTTAAAACAAGAGGATTGAATCGAAGTGAGGTTCGGATTGGAAGCTGAAAGAGGATAAATTCAGTTGGTTCTTGAGTGAAATGGGTGTGAAGAAGAAGAAGAAGAAGAAGAAGAAGAAGAAGAAGAATCTTTGAAAGAAAAATAAAATCTATCTTTAAATTTCAATTCGGAAGCGGCAAAAACGCGGTATGAAGTCACGGTTTCTGAATATAGAAAGTGAGACTTATTCAGTGTGGACTTCTAGTCCTTCGCTTCCGTAAGCCGACGAAGTTACCGTCAATACTTTACCGTCTTTCTTATTTTGTTCAAATAACGTTTTCTATCTCTAAATTTTATTCTACTTTTTCCTATATTTTAAAATTAGCCTCTAAAGTCGTATTAGTATGACAAAATTCAAAAGCATCCATTTTAGTTAGTTTTTAATATAAATGATTAGTTATTTGTTTACAAAATATTCCTAAAAATCTATTACCATAAACTTTTTGAAGAAGAGTTCACTTTTATTATGAAAATTACATGTTATGATGTAACATTTAATTCATGAAAAGAAAGAAAGCTTATATCAATCAATTATAGTTAACCTCACTCGGACGTAGCTTTGTCAGGAGGATTACATGTAAAAAGAAAATTCCAACAAAAAGTTTTCATCTTTTATCACCGGCTTCTCTTAGAATATCGTTGAACTAGTTTTTCTCAGTTCTTCTTAGTTTTCATCTTTTATTCTTCCTTGGTGAAATATAGTATATCACGATTTGGATAGTTTTGCTTCTAAAAAGAGTGAGGGAAGAAATTGGAATTGTAATTTTCTGAGCGGTTGATTTTTTTAGTTGAGTGTAAGATTTTGTTTCGAAACTCGAAAATTGGTAGTTCATCTAACTAATGGTGTAGGATAGAAAGATCGAAAACACAATTTTAACAATTTTTTTTTTGATGGGAACTAATAGTGGAAGATTAAATTTTGAATGGCTACTTTTACGGTTACCATATTACAAATGAAATCAAAGCCTAAGATTGACGGTAGGACCTGCTGACGAACGACAAAAGTCAGTCACCAAATACAAAAGACCAAGAAAAAGTGAATCTTAGACTTCGTCGGAAATGAGCGAAGAAGAAGGACTTCCCAAGCTCTACGCCAACAAACCCACGAAAGGTACCATTCCAAAACTCATAACCCATTTCCCCAATTCTTTATTTATTCATAGTTGAGCCACAAAATGGTTGCTCCAACAAGCGATTCCATTCAATAATTCATTTCAATTATTGGGGTTTTATTAAATAATCGATGATAAATCGGCCTTTCGCTTTTTTTCCATCTCCAAGCAGCTCAGATCAAACAATTTCAAGAACGGCATAAAGCCGGAGACGCTTCTTCTTCAGCATCATCTAACATGGCATCTGCATCTTCTTCTCCTCCACCGCCGCAGCCTCCGAAGGAATCGTTTGCAAGACGATATAAGTTCTTATGGCCCATGCTTTTGACTGTCAACCTTGCTGTTGGAGGTAATTTTCTTCTTCCATCTTGCGTGTGTTAGTTTCTGGTTCTTGTGTTAGTGTGTTTGATCCAGACTGTTAAATGCCAAGATGGGTAATCGCTTGTTTTGATTATATTATTGTTACTCGTGTGTTCTTGGAGTCTTTGTATTTAGGATTTGTACGCTCTACTCTACTGAAATTTGTGGTGGACCAGTTTCTTTAGATTGTTAAAGCCTGCTCTCTTTTTTCTAACACTTGTAAATTTGGGTCTCCCATCCTAGCTTTGTGGTTACCTTTAGTTCGGATGATTTCTTTATGTTTTGTTGTTTTGCCACTAAAGTTGGGTTAGAGTTGGGAATGATCATTTTCTTTTGTGATTCAAGAATATACGGTGTAAGCATGAAACCACTGGGATTTGATATCGATCAGAAACTAAATCTAAGCGTGTGCAATAAGCTTTTTGATGATTTCATGGAATGCTCTCTTCGATTGAAGGATGGTCTGCTATGACAAACTATCTCAATAGTACTTTTCAGTTGTATTGGTTAATCTAAGCCTTGTCATGGAACCATTAGTGCGTTAATTGGAGTTGATTTTTGCTCGAAATTGACATATTTTGGTGAGTGGTTGAGAGGTTGGTATCAGAATTGTCTCCAATCCAGCATTGTTTCCATCTTCCAGTAGGGGAAAGCGTGGCTAAATTAAAGCCACACTAAAACAAGACTGGGTGACTTCATCGTCAATGTTCTTATCTAGCTTTTGGACAGAGGGAAATGCAATAACCAAATGTAGGGTCTTTTGATGGAGAGGGATGATTTAATCTCATCAACTTATGTTGCCAATGACACTATCTTTTCTTTCCCCAGGAAGGGCAGATGCCTCCTTTGACCTTTCGAAAACCCTTGAAAAATAATCCTTATAGTTTCCCATCTAGCATTCTGCCCTAGGATTCTATAAGGCAAGAGCTCTATCCATGGTGTAAATCATCTCTATAGCAAACTCCTCAGTGGACTACTATCATATAAAATGCCTCTTCAAACATTTTTATATTTCAGGGACCTAATAGGTGCAAATTATGAGAACTTAAGAACTGAAAACTTGTAGTTTAGCCTTAATTTATTGATGAATAATGAAAAACACATTCTTCTAAAAAAAAAACAAAATCAAATTTTTATTAAGAAAATGAAAGGATAGTCTCCAGGGCAAGGGCAACACAAGAAAAACAATTCAAACCAAGTGGAGCCAAAATAGAAGGCCTACGGGACCCTTCCAAACAGCAGAACAAAAAATTTCCTCCAACCTCTTTATAATTAGATGTTTTCCTTTTTGTCATGAAGAGGTGGTGATTGAACTATTACAGTATATTAGCTTAAGAGGTTACAAGTATTTTGTGGAACAATGCAGTGCACACAATCCTTTGGAGGTTGGCTCGAAAGAAACCAAAGGATGTTCCAAGGGATGGAGTTGAGCATGGACAACCAATGGGACGGGATTAATTTTTGTTCTTCCTTTTGGTGCATCCATAACAAGTTTCTCTCTAACTATGATCTTTTTCAAATTATTTCCAATTGGGAAGCCTTTTTTAGTCCTCTGGTTTCTTTTTGTAGATATCTCATCTTTCATCTTTTGTCATCAGTTTATTATTAAAAAAATATAAGAAAAAATAAGGAAAAATAAAAAATATTTTTCATTTCTTAAATATTTCCCCATAGATTTCTTCTTCTCTCCTACTCCTTTGAAAAGTGAACTGATATTCCTCCTTCTTTTGGATAAGGTTTCCACAGATATAGACATATACTGCAAATGACCTGCTGCCAAAACTGACCTAACTC
The DNA here is from genome assembly GCA_025688845.1 of Cucumis hystrix. Classification (NCBI taxonomy): domain Eukaryota; kingdom Viridiplantae; phylum Streptophyta; class Magnoliopsida; order Cucurbitales; family Cucurbitaceae; genus Cucumis; species Cucumis hystrix. The sequence continues at coordinate 26,586,605 of CM046883.1, forward strand.
ATTTTTTTGTATACTTGTATCTTTTATTATCCTAGGTTTCTTTTGTCTCTGAAGATGGTCATTTCCTTACATACATACATACATTCGTGTGCCACACACATTGAGAAGTTTGGGTTATTTGAGCTACATCATATAGTTTCTACTCTTGGTGATACAAGTACGGTATAAGACAGCATGAGAATTGAATAATGGTCCTTCTTGGCCATAATCTAGTGTCTTGAGATTATGATATGCATGTATTAAATCTTGATAGTCCTGTTATTCTTTTCATTTCCCTTTGAGGATGATAAACACTTGTTAATAAAAAGCCCTAATCTAAAGGAGCCAAGCTCCCCTATTTTGTCCTCCACCAGCTGTAGGTTGTGTGCCTTTTGCAAGGAAATATAGAATAGAATATATTGAACATTCTAATAATAGGTTTGATTCATCTTTTCAGTGGTTTGGAGGGTCGGGGCATGGAAATTTATCATCTTGCAATTGTTTGGATTCAGTAGTTGTCATTGTTTTTTGGAACATTTACTTGCTTTCACACGAACTGAGATAATTCTTTTCACTGTGTAGCTTATGTTTTTATGAGGACAAAGAAGCAAGATGAACATGTAGCAGAAGAAGAGGCTGCCCCGGATTCAGCTAAAACCACTAAGATTGCTGCCCCTGTCGTTGAGGAATCATTGGTCAGACCAGCCATTGTGGAGCCTGTGAAGGTAAGAGAACCGATTCCGGTGGACCAGCAGCGTGAACTTTTCAAGTGGATTTTGGAAGAGAAGCGCAAGATAAAGCCAAAGGATGGTGAAGAGAAGAAACGCATTGATGAAGAAAAAGCAATTCTCAAAGAGTTCATCCGGGCAAAATCTATTCCTAATATTTAAAAACTTCACAAATGTAGCACGCAGAAACATACTGATTATTTTAACATTGCTGGTGGAATCTGAATGTTGTCGATTTGTATGGTTCTAGAACGGTGTTTACGTTTCAAATCCTCAAATCCTCTCTACCCACACCCAGCATGCTAGTCAACAGGATGAACACGAGAAAAACAGCGGTGAAATTCATTTTGCCAACAGAACATAAATTTCACTGTTGAGGAAAAAATATAGCCAGGCTTTTTTGGTGTTTGTTTGTTTTTAGGTTGTATGAGGAGAAACATCCATTTTATTAGAACTCAACTTGAGAAAAAATCCAAAGGAACAAACTTCTGCAAGTTGTAGAGTTCACGTGGGCAGAATGAAATAATGCACCATTTCCCAAATGGATGTGGACATATCCAATGTGTATGGTGAGATTTCTCAATCTGCATGCATAAACCTCCAAAAAAACCAAACTAAATGCAACTTCCAATGGGTCAAGTTTTTGCTGCTCTTTTTGGAATATTTTAGTCGTTCTAGATAATCTGTCATTAGCTCCTTCCGATGTACCTGCTGTAGGCTCAACGCTTCAAAAAGAATCATAGAGAGGGTTAATCAAATGATGCTGTTAAATAAATAACTCACCAATTTAAAGCAATCAAAGAATGGGGTCCTCCGTTAGAATTGTACAAAGGTTCAAAGAGATATTCTTGGAATTGCAAGTGTGCAACCAAAAAGAGATGGGCTTAAAATTATATTCTCCCCTCCTTTTCTAATCTTTTGTGAAAGAAAGGACCATTTCCCATCACCCAACAAATAGTAATAAAATACAAAGAATGGGTTTTCAAGTGAATGAAAAGGGGTATTGAAATTTGTATCAGTACCTAATAAATTGAGAATCAACAATGAGCAGCTTACTTGAAAAGCAGCCCTTGTTGCTGTCTTTGGTAAGTAAAGTTACAAGAAATGGGTTTTCAAAATATTTGCTTTTGTAAAATGAGAATGAACTAAAAAGGAGAAAGGATTTTTAGGTGTAGGAGGACAAAAGTTGAGAGTAGGAGATGATGATGAGAGAATGTGGTGTAATTGATTCTCACATGAATGCATGAGGCTGCCCAGCTAACTACTTTCATTTGGTGGGGGAGACTTCAAAGCCATAAGAGTAATCATATAGCTGTGGGGACTCTCTTTTCATAACCATTTTTATTTCCCACCTTTAAACTCTTAATCATTGATCTCAATCTATATGAATGAAGTTCGTATTTCTTTATAAATCATGCTATGCATTGTCATTGATTGCTTTAGAATACAATCATGGTAAGTTTATTAAAGAATGCCTTGTATTAAGGCTTATGAATGGCTTTTGTTGATTTGTTTGTTATTTCTTAGTTTATCATTCTAACATTCTCTTCTGTAAATGAAAACTCACATCAGCTGACCAGCTCCCACACAATCAAGTATATGCTCTCTTTCTCTCTTTCTTTCATATAAAAACTCATTTTTAGCTCTCTTTCACATCATGATCTCTCTCTGTCTTTCTCTGCTGCATGCGTGCACATACACATGGAAACTCATTCTTCAATCATTCGAATGCAAAAAGATATGGTCAGAGCTGTGGTGATGATGATTAAGCATATTTAAGAGAAGCACAGAGAGAAAGAGAAAGAGAAAGACAGACAGGCAGAGGAAATCTTTGTCCAAAATGGACAGTTTATGGGATGTTTTGGTAGTGACAGCCATTTTTTTTACCACTATTATTCTCTATAGGAACTGCTTTAGACTTCTCAGATCAAAATTCTGCAACCAACTTCCTTTGGGCTCTCTTGGCTGGCCTTTCATCGGTGAGACTATTGAGTTCATCTCCAGCGCTTATTCGGACCGTCCTGAAACCTTCATGGACAAGCGCCGCCACCTGTAAGTTATCCACAAAAACCACGTTCAAATGTCTTCAAATGCTAACATGATACGACTTGTGAATGTTTGCAGGTACGGGAAGGTGTTCAAGTCACATATTTTTGGAAGTCCTACCATTGTCTCTACTGATGCAGAAGTCAGTAAGTTCATTCTGCAGAGTGATGCCAAGGCCTTTGTACCGTCTTATCCGAAATCTTTGACAGAGTTGATGGGGAAGTCTTCTATTTTGCTGATAAATGGGAGCTTGCAGAAGAGAATTCATGGTCTTGTGGGAGCTTTCTTCAAGTCTTCACATCTCAAAGCTCAAATAACCAAGGATATGGAGTGTTATGTCAAACTATCAATGGCAAACTGGACTGAGAACAATCCTATTTATCTTCAAGATGAAACCAAAAATGTCAGCTCTCTCTCTCTCTCCCCCCCTTTTGAAGCTTGAAATTTACCTATGAATTATTTTTAATTTTTCCCACTCAACAAAAAGACAATAAGATAAAAATTTCCTTTCATTACTGTATTGATACTAGACAAAAACAGTGACTTCCTTTAACTGATCTGAGTGAATCATTGATATCCAAATAACCCATTTCTCTAGCTCCTACTTGGTTTTAAAGATGATTTCAGTCAAAAGAAAGAGAACCCCACAATTTTTGCTATCATTCTGTTTCAAATCATATTGTCCAATAATTATACCTTTGTAATCATTTTTAGCTATCGATTCTCCTGTTAAAAAAGTTACTTAGTGAACCCCTTTTGTCTCCAGATTTCCTTTCAAGTATTAGTAAAGATATTGATTAGTTTAAATCCTGGTCAAAGTATGGAGTTTCTCAAGAAACAGTTTCAAGAGTTCATAGCTGGGCTTATGGCTTTGCCAGTGAACATACCTGGAAGCAGGCTTTACCAATCCTTGCAGGCAAGTTGGATTGTAAAAGGTTTAATATCCTCCTTCACTAGTACTTTTTTAGATCATTCTAAAAAATGATAGAGCTTTATTTTGTTGTTGAATTTCAGGCCAAAAGGAATATGGTCAAACTAGTAAAGAAGATAATACAAGAGAGGAAAAGCTGTGGAATTTCCACTGTCCCAAAAGATATAATGGAAGTTTTGCTCAAAGATGAAAATGAAGAACTAACAGATGATCTAATAGCAGAGAACATGATTGATATGATGATTCCCGGAGAAGATTCAGTGCCAATCTTAATGACTCTTGCAGTAAAATACCTCTCTGATTGCCCTGCCGCACTTCAACAGTTGACGGTATGTTGTTTTTCTTACCAATTCTCAATCTTTTCTGCTACTGTTACTTCTGCTCTGATACCATGTCAAACTACCTTACCCGGAAAGTATAAACAGACAAGTTTTCATAAATTTCTTTTTTCAATCAATATGCCAGCGTGCACAGTAGCAAATGTTGCTTTAATGAAATACAAATATGCTCATCGACTTTCTCTAGTTCTGATTTGTATCACTTGAAAAGGAGATATCCTTATTTTCCTTTCAACTTTAATAATGTCCCTATCAGGAGGTTCCCTGTAAGTTAAAGGTTAGGCTATTAAAGTTACTCTGAACTATGTTCTTTGTGTAAAAATATATTCCGATTCTTTTAGAAGTTGCAATATTACCCTTAATGTTTCATAAACATTTCAAACTACATTTGGAGTAGAAATCCTTTTAGAATGTTGGACAAAAATTGGGATTTAGAATAGTTAGGCGATGACTCGAAATGAAAAATAGGATCTGAAGATCACCTCATTCATTCCAGTTCTCAAAGTTCATTTTCTACCTCCAAGGCAATTTTGAAACATTTATGAAAGAACAACGATACTTTTTTCAAAGAATAAGGATATTTCTTGTGATTTATCCCAAGTTAAATGATGGTAGTTACACTTTGGTGTAAAACAAAATTCATTTGTTCCTTGGCTTGTTTGAATAGTAGTTGTTAAACCATATGACTGTTTAAACTGACATGATCAGGAGGAAAACTTGAAAATGAAAGGACAGAAAGAGCAGCTCGGTGAGGCATTGCATTGGAGCGATTACTTATCGATGCCATTTACGCAGAGTGTAATACATTGATTAAACTTTTGATAAAGTAGAATGAAACAGTAAATTATTGTGAGTGATTATTTTGAATGTTATGGTTTGATTTGAATAGGTGATCACTGAAACTCTAAGGATGGGAAACATTATAATTGGAGTGATGCGCAAGGCCATGAAAGACATGAAGATAAAAGGATACCTAATACCTAAGGGTTGGTCGGTTCTTACATACTTTAGATCTGTTCATCTTGATGACAATCACTACGACTTCCCTTACAAGTTCAATCCATGGAGGTGGCAAGTAAGAAGAAAAAAAATTGTGCCTATGTCTCTTTTCTTTCAGTGTTTTTGTACGTATGACTTAAAAAGTTGTGTTCGTATGAGATTTGACCAACCTTTTACAAATAAGCTTCTCTAACCTTTTGCTAGTGCCACCAATCCTCTCACCCTTAGCTCTTGCTCACGTTTTCTCTCTCACTTTGACTCATGATACCCCTCTTGCATGCTCACTTTCTTGGAAAAAAAAATAGTTTGAAAAGAGTTGGAAAAAGGTTAAAAAACTTTATTTTGAAAAATGCGATCAAATCCCATTTAGGTACAAGTTTTTAAGTCAATCCATCAAAATATTCCCTCTTTCTTTATATCTTAAACTTTTTATGTTCTCTCTCTCTAATGGTTTAGTGGTTGATCAGGACAGAGAGATGAGTAGTTGCAACTTCACTCCTTTTGGAGGTGGACAAAGACTATGCCCTGGACTTGACTTAGCCAGGCTTGAAGCTTCCATCTTCCTTCACCACTTTGTCACTCACTTCAGGTACCTCACTTCCAATATCACTTTTACAAATAGGTATCAAGTTTCGTCTAACTTGATATCATATGTTTTCTTCATAAGTAGACTACAACATTAATACTAAGTGTCTTCAATAAAACCAGCCCAAACCAAAATTTGTGTTTTACTGAAGTGCCAGTTTGTTTAAACTTTGAAGGAAATCTGATTTCTCAGTTTGGTTTGGTTTAGTTTTAGATTTGAAAACTGAACAAAACCATTTATATTATTGAAAACCAAGATAAAAAAGATTTCATGCATCCTAACACTAAAATTTCATATGGTATATATTCCACAGATGGATTGCTGAAGAAGATAAAATCATAAACTTCCCCACAGTGAGGATGAAAAAGAGGATGCCAGTTTGGGTGAAGAGAAGAAGGGACCCATGACCAGACAATAATGGCAAGAGAAGCTTCCCTTTTTGCCAAAAAAGAAAAAAAAGCACAACTTCAAATTAACTTCACCATTAGTTTACACAACAACCAAACTTACCTTTGGAACAAGTAGGGAAAAAACAAAAAGAAAAGAAGTCTCCACCTCTAACAAAGGGACTGTGGGTTAAAAGATGACAGTTCAGTTGACACATGACACTTCTATCCTCTCCTATGCCCACCCCCCTATTGCAACCCATAATAATCCATTTGTCACTTATTGTATATGATATCTATGTGTGTATGTATGGTGTATCTATTTTAATTAATAGCAATATGTCTTGACAATCTCATGTATAATACAGTTATCTAATCTATTGTTTCCATCTTTATAAATATTTTTGTGATACATTGCACCAATACCAATACCAATTTTTTCTTTTTTCTTTTAATTGAAAATGTGAAGGATAACATAATATATTCTTTTTTTTAAAAAAAAAAATTACTTCCGTCGGTACCCAAATATTTTATTATAATTACAATTCTACCCTCTAAAGTAAAGACAAACTAATTCTTAGGTTTCAACTACTCACCGACGAAGCATTCCATCCGTCGGTCAGATTCACAACTTCCCCCTCTCCCTCTCCGTCGTCTTCCCTAAATCTCCTTTTCGTAATTGACGGAATCTCCGCCCCCGCTCCGATGACCTCCTACGGCACTATTCCAACCTCCACTGCTCCCGGAACTTCCTCCGAACTCGACTTCGTCTCCCGCGGCAAACAGCGTCTCAAAGCTGGTCTCGCAACTCGCGTTCCATGGCGGCTCATGTTCGATTTCCATTCCTTCACTCTTCCTTTCAACTTCCACGAAACTTTCTCTCGCATCAAAACCAACATCGTTTACTTCCGTATGAATTATGTCATTATCGTCCTCTTGATTCTCTTCTTTAGCCTCATCTGGCATCCGATCTCCCTCATCGTCCTCACTGCTATGCTTGCCGTTTGGTTGTTCCTTTATTTCCTTCGTGATGAGCCTCTGATACTGTTCGGCCGTTTGATTAACGATCGACTGGTCATGGCTGTGCTCTCGGTTTTCACACTTGTGTTCTTGTTTCTGACCAAAGCGACGCTCAATATCCTGTTGTCGCTTCTGATTGGTGCTGTGCTAGTGCTGATCCATGCTGCTCTGAGGAAGACGGATGATCTGTTCTTGGATGAAGGAGCTACTACAGTCTACACTTTCAGTTCGGATGCTCCTGGAACTTCAGTTTCTCTTTATTCATCGTAATGTTCAATTTGATTTCCATTTCCAATCAAAGTTCAATGCTGTCTTTATTCATCAATTTTTTTTTTCGGTTTGATTTCGTTCAATCAATCATCTGTTTACATAATTCATTTACAAACAGAGGAATTCGTTAGTCGGATCTTCTCATTCAAGTAGGATTTAGGGATTTGATTTCCACCGGAACCATAATTTAGGGTTTTGTTTTCATTATAAATTCTAAATCAGACTGAATTAGAAACAAAACACGATGAAATCATTTTGGGAAAAATTTCAAGAATTACATGTAAAAAGGCATTATCATTAGAAATCAGTTTGTTTGGAATTTAAAAAATGAAACTCTTGGGTTCAATTTAAATTTTCGGTATCATAATTATATTGTAATAATGTGATTCGTTCGTGTCCATGGCCATGTAAACCTAACTAACTCATAATCACATTCTTCTTTTCTTCATCAATCATGTCACTATATATTAAAGGGATCAAATCATATTTATATATACACACACACATCTCTTATGGTATTGTAAAAAAATTCGACTTTACCATGGCCTCGTATTCACTAAAATAATCAAACTATTACTAAAAAAACCAACTATAATAATCAATCAAGTCCCTCTAATATATTTCGTTGATTTGGTGTTGATGACGTCAAAACAATTATATTTAGGTTCGTTTTGATTTCTATAAGTTTTTTTTGTATTTTGTGGTTCGATACGGTTTTAGTTTGAAATCGAACCATGAACATCCTAGTATAGTAACCTAAAATAATAGTAGAGATTTTTACATGCAAATATATAATATCTTTAGAGTTTATATGGTATCCATAATTTCATTATAATAATAAAAGAGGAGTGCGTAAAATATCATTTTGTTATTGATATAATCTAAAATTTTGTTATAACTTATAAATATTTTATTAGTGTTCCATTTTTTAACTGATAATAATAGAATTTTCACTATTAGACTAATTTACTATTGATCCAACACAAATTCACCTAAAGACTAAAATGAAAAGATTGATGAATAATCATATTGTTAAATCATGATTAAACCCTAAACCATAATCAATTCTAACATTTTCTTAATACAAAAATTGAAAAAAGAATCAATAAAATTTCGAAACTTATTGCTAAATGTTTCACTATATATGTATTTCCCGCTCGAGTAAGAAGGAACACACAAAACACAGTGGAACCTAAACTCCGCCGTGTTCGAAGTTAACACCAATCTCCGCCCTGAATTCCACCTGCTGATTCGCCGATGGCTCACCATCCTTACGATCCTTACTATCTCTATAATCAACCGGACCCGAACTACAGTGAACGGAGCAACATCAACACGCTCTTCATCTCTGGTCTCCCTGACGATGTCAAGGCGCGCGAGATTCACAACCTTTTCCGCCGTCGCCCGGGGTTCGACTCTTGCCAGCTCAAGTACACTGGACGCGGCAACCAGGTTTTCTTTTCGTTTCCTTTTATTTTCCCTTTCTTTCCGTTTTGGCCGTAGGAAGCTATACATTATGAGGAATAGGAAGAGGAAAGTATTGAAGTGCAAAAACGATGGGACAATTTTTAGGTCTGGGTTGGATTGAGTATTGTTTGAATATGTATGAGAGGATGTTGTTGAGGCTAGATTTTAATTTGTGATTCTATTAGTTTTCAGTTTTCTCGAATTTGGATAGGATATAAAATGATTGGGGATTTTGAGCTTCTTCTGAGTTTTTGTACGACAAGGAAGCCTAATTTTCTTCAATTTGTTAGAAGAACGTTTACTATTTTGCTACTTCAAAGGAAATCGGTTGTCCTGCCATTGGTTGCCGTTTTTATACCGATCCTTTTGTTTTCTCAGGTTGTGGCATTTGCCACTTTTTACAATCACCAATCGGCTGTGACAGCGCTTCATGCATTAAATGTAAGATCATGTATTATAGATAGTTCCATGTTTGAGTTAATCTGATTTCTAATTCGTTGTGGAGCTTAGTTGATTTTGTTTATTTTTCTTCTGCATGTTGCATTCTGTTTCTCTAGCAGGTTCTGATAGTAGAATTTTGGTCAGTATTGTGAATTTTTAATGTTGAAACATAACGGTGGTGCTGTATCAGGGTGTCAAATTTGATCCACAAAGTGGATCGGTTCTGCATATTGAACTTGCTAGATCAAACTCTAGGAGAAAACATAAACCAGGTGAGGGCTTAGAGATATGCATTTCCTGCTTGAGCCAAGTTATTATGCTAAGATGATCCATTTTATCATATGATCGGATCCGATGTTGCTCTATACAGGTGGTGGAGCATATGTTGTGATAGATAAAAGGAAAAAAGCCGATGCCAATTCTCAGGAAACATCAAGTGATGATGGTGAAATGTTTTCACTCTCCAATATATAACATTTGTTTCTAGCATCATACTTTTCTCCTACGTGTTTGAAATGTTCTCTTTTCATGTTCACAACTGTCCATTCTCTTATTGATCATATGGATTTGTATTGTCTTTTTGCTTGCCTATCTTTTTTCCTCAATATGTAGTCTGCATTTCACTTGCATATTTGCTGCCACACAATCTGAGATTTTGGGCTTACATGCATATTTGTTGTTGGTTTATATATTCAGGAGGCAGTGAACCGGATGAACCATCAAAAAAGGCCCAACAAAGGTTCAAAAAGCATTAAATAAAAGTTTAATTTTACTCTCAACTATTATATTAGAAGATGTTCCATCACTGGGATATAAAACTGAAATGTTACTTTCTTACAAACTTTTTTTTTTCCTTGAGGTTGAGTTTATTCTTGTCTAAACAATGCAGCAGCGAGGCTGTGGTGACTCCTGCTAATGCTATATCTGCTCCATATGTACGTTAATCTATCTTCACTGTTAGGATTTAGGAACAATCCGTACTAGAATTCGATCTAATTATGTATTGTAATGTAAAAATAATTATTTTTGCTGTGTTACTAGTAGTCTAATTAATATAGTCAATGCCTGTCTACTTTTTGTCCATTCTATACGCACTTTCTTATTTTTAAAGTTCTGAAAATTTTATTTTTGACTTTTTAGTGTTTGTCCAAAAATGAATAAGATGATAGGTATTTAGCAGAAATTGTTTCATACTAATTTCAAAGTTGATATTTGTAAAAAATTCCTCTTTCAAATTATTGATAGCTTGTTCATAGGGTTTGACCATGCTGATACAATACGACCTTTCTTTTATGTTTGATTGCTACAGGAGCATCATGAAAAGAATGATGGAGGACCATGCTCCACTTTGTTTATCGCAAATCTGGGTCCAAACTGCAATGAAGATGAACTGAAGGAAGTCTTGTGCAAGTGAGTTATACTCGTTCAGTGGTTCTGTAATAACCTCTAGTGAGATTAGTCAATTGTGATAGTGTTAATTTGTTTCTTATTCTCTCCTTTGTTGTGTCCATAATTCTTATTTCAGCGAGGGATTGAAATGATTGGCGATTGCATTACTTGATTTGATTTTGTTGAGTTTTTTCAAAAACTTTATGAACTATTTCTCTAAATCATTGTTAGTTTTACTTTTATGTGATGTATTTTGCTGACCACAGTATAAAATTGGTTTGCAAAAACTTAAGACGTGCTATTTATTGGAATATTTGGGGATTATTGGACCAGTTCATCTGCCTGTGATGAACTATTTGTTACGTCGCAGACCTAAGCTATTTTTCTTGTTTAAATACCTTACCTTATTGATCAAAACTACCAATAAAAATCCTACCCTGATAGGAAGAGTTTTGATGTGCCGTTGCTGCACATCATAATACAATGAAAAGTAAACAAATTTATTATTTGTCAGTTTATAGTAGAAGTTTTATGGTCACAATTTACGATGCTAGATATCCTGGATTCAACGTTCTCAAATTGCGTGCCAAAAGTGGAATGCCCGTTGCATTTGCTGATTTTGAGGTATGCAAGAGTGCTTTCCACGAAAGTGTTGAAATTTTACTATGCTCTAATTGTTCCTTTCTCATTGCCAATTATAATCCGTTTTGAATTACAAGTACTGGTATGATAATAGGTGGACGGCATTGCATTAAGTCTTCACTAAACCTAGTATTGTTGATATTATTGAGACCATTTGTATATGTAATTTTTTTTCTTTCTCTAAACGATCTAATCTACTATATAACCATTGTGGATAAATCTTGGTTTAAATATATATATATATATTTGGAAGGAAAATCTTGCTTCCAAAATTATTTCTTGTTTTTGTTTTTTTATTGTAACATCACACTATCAGATCATGATCTTTGATGGAGGAGCTCGTTTCAGAAGATATTTCCACTATTCTAACTATTGAAATGAGAAACTTCAAGCATTCAATTTTTTTTTCAAGAAAAGAAAATAAAAACTCTGAGCACTCTCAAATATTCAATCAAAGAGTAATGAGATTCATCTTGAAATATGGCTTCGTTTACCTGACTGTCTTGTTTCAGGACATCGAACAAGCTAGCAAGGTTATGGAGGAGCTTCAGGGCAGTGTGCTACCGTCATCAGACCGTGGCGGCATGCATATAGAGTATCTTTATAAATTACTTCTCTATTTTTATTAATAGCTTCACTTTCAGCATATGATGAGTATAATTGATTGATTTCGCATGATATTTTCTAGGTATGCTCGGTCTAAAATGAGGAAGTCTTAGCTGGAAAGCATTCATCAGTCTGGTAGTGACTCGTTTGCCTCTACTCTGGAAGTTTTATTGCATTAATCAGTCTGGTATCGTTTCCAGTGCTTGCAAATTACGCATCATATCACTGCCTAAATAATGAAAATAGATTATGTCATCATGCACATCTTAGCTAAATTATATAGTAAAGTATTGTGTTTTTTTTTTTTTTTTGAAGGAGGCTATTGCTATGTAGTAGTTAGTTAATCTCATAGTGGAAGCTTTTTAAGGAGAACCAGGATCTGACTTTAGCTATCTTAGTTAAAAGGAAAAAAGGAAGGAAGAGAGGAAATTCTCGTGATGGATGAGATGCAGTTCATTTGGTAGCGCAGTATATCAGATGTTGTGGCTCAACTAAAATCCTATTAGTTAGTGGACTTTCAGTTTGAATTTGGTTTTGGTGACCATAAGAACTAGCAAGGATGGTCCCTCTCTAAACTAAAAGACAAACGCTTCATACATGCGTTCAAACCCCAGGATGGATTGGACTTGTAGTATTTTTCTTTCCTCTCTTTGATGGAGGGGCTGATTTAGCCTCGTTGGAGGATGTAACTGGTCATTAGATAGTAATCGGACAAAACAACGTCTATATCAAATTACTATTGAACTTGTAGCATCTTTCTTTTACTCAATTGACAACACAACGTCTATATCAAACTACAACAGAGGATTAGTTTAACTAATGGTAAGTCAACTAGTTAAAACATACACCTTTGATCAAAAGGTTAGAAGTTTAAATTTCTATTCTCATTAGTTGAACTCAAACTGCCAAAGTTGGCCTATGAGTGTACGACATGTATCCACGTCCACTACATCACATCACATTTAACTGAAAATTTATGATCTACCAAATCTGTAGTCATCTTTAAATCCTCTACTTAGGGCACTTGTTTCTGTCGAGGGCATTCACTCAATGCCCTTCTTGATTGGAGTTGGATTAACATAAGAATCACATATATTTTCTCTTTCGTTCCTCCGAGTTCAACATGTAGACATGGATTCACACCCTCTGGACATTATTGATAATATAATGTTTTAACAAATTAAGTTAGGTTGTCTTTCATTGCTAGAAACTGTGGGCAGTTTATAGTTTTCTTCAGTAGGATTTCTTAGAGGATTGAGGATTAGTAATAGTAATTAATTTGTTCCATTGTTTTTGGACTAAGTTGAACACCTCACACTAATTGCCTCAAATTTTCCTTCATTTTGTATGATGGGTTGTTTATAGCCAACTGCCCCCTCCCTATGGCCGGGTAATGATATTAATTTGTGGACCCAAAAAGAAAAACGAATGTCAATATGAACTTCCTTTAATAGAACTTTGTGTCCTATGACCACACATCTTGTTTATTTATTTCTATTTTTTGTGTAATAGTAATAGTTGTGGCCACAATTTCTAGTTTGATTCACTTTTTAAAGAGATTTTAATGCTAGCAATTGGCTGGTTAGGAAGATTTCTGATTCCCTTTTGTCTTGTTAGGGTTTCCCAATGCTTCTATTTTTTATCCTACTTTATTGAGAATTTCACGTTCGGATTCAGATAGATAAATTTACTTCTTTCATTGGCCGTTAGTCTTGAAATGAGATCACATACTATCAAATAAAGTATCATAGCCTATGAAATTCAAAAAGGTATTCTTTTCAATAAGAAAAGAAATTGTGATTCGATAAAGATTGATGATCCTAAAAAAACACCATCGTGTGGGGCATATTGAAAATTTCACATTGGAAAAACTAATGAACTTCAAATTCTTTATGAGATAGATGTGTTATTTCTCTCCTTCTTAATTGGTTTTGAGAAGAAATCTCATACTATCACATATTTGTTTTGTTTGATAACTATTTTATCTTTTATTTTCTACTATAGTGCTTATAAAAATTTAATAAAACTCAAATTTATAGTGTTAATATTAACAGGCATGCAAACAAAAAAAAAATTCACTTTACGAATGTGTTTTCTCATTCAGAATTTACAGAAAAATGCAAGTAGATATTTTTTTTTCTTATATAAAACAATCAACAATAAATTTGCCAGATGAGTTAAATTTAAGATTATTAAAGTTATATAGGCTAATGCTACATTTAAAATTACAATAACTTAGAAAATATTGGAAGAGAATTATTTGTTATATTTTAATTTTATAGGTCGAAAAGGTAATTTACTCATTAAAATATAAATATATCCTTTTCAGTAGTTCCATTCTTTAATTTAATTTGGTCAGATTTCTTTAAGGCAAATTTATGACTGACATGATGTGTACTTCGAAATTTGATTCTTATTTTTATCTTTTAGTTTTAGAATTAATTACTCCTTTAAATTTTTATTTGATATTTTCATAAATTAGACGAATGTGTGAGGTTTTGGAGTGATACCACTATAAGGTTCAATCTATATAGCAAACTACAAAAGGAGAGACCAAAATAATGAAATTATTGACGTGATCTTCGTTTTTCTTTCCCCTTTTACAATTTTTTTTTCTAGTTAAAACATTGTTCTAATCTTTATACTTTATAGTTTTTTCAATTTTACTTAAATTTAATCTCATGAATTTTTTTTCTTTTCCAAATGAGTTAATACTCATGCCATAGAATACAGTATATCAACATCAGAACATGTTGCCAAAACTCCCAGTACTATAGCAGCTGAAAATAAAAAGCTTTTGAAAAGAAAACAACCAATACAATAATTATAAGATATTGAATTTAAGATTGATTAAAAAAAGTTAAAACAAAAAATTGAAGTAGCCTCAAATTCGAAGGATTAAGGTAGAGTGTTATTTTAGCAATAATGGGCTCTACTTTCTATGTCACAGTTGTTGGATTTAAAGCTCTGAAATTTGATTTCTTTATTTCCAAAATTTTAACCTAAAGTCAATACAACTAATCAATTCAAGATCACAATTTGAGATTTTTTTCCAAAAAGAAGAAATAATTGCTGTGGTTTTTAATTTTTTTAATTCTTATTTTATATATTTAAGTGTTGCATGCTTCATGTGTGTATATATAAAGTATAAAATCTAAATAAAAGAGTAACAAAACTTTATATTTATTTAAAGTATAAAAATTAAATTGTATTAATTTCACAACATACATTAATGTGATTCTAATAATTAAAATTAGAATAAAAGTTACAAAACTATTGCACCATATTTTAATTGGCTTCGAATCTGCCTCTTTCTTTAATTAAATGCTCGAATTCCAATCTCACCTTCCATTCAAATTCGTTGAATTATTAATGAACAGATCTATTAATTTTTTTAATAATAATAATAATAATAATATTACTATCTATATTTAATATATTTTAATATATCTTCTTCATATTTAATTTAATTTAATTTAATGTCTAATAGTTTTGTTTTTTTAATCTTCACTTCATCATAATACTTATATCATAAACTGACTTTATTATTTAATTTAAAAATTGCCTGTGGCATGCACTTTCATTTTACACATTTAATATTAAAGTAAACACAAAATTAAGGCTCTTTTTATTTTGTTATTATTTAATATTTTCAAAAAACAATTTAAGTTTATAATCACATCTTGTATCTCTAAATTTATTGTTTTATTATCTCTTTTTTATCAATATTTTCAAAAATCGAGTTAAATTTTGAAAACTATATATCTTTATTTATAAGTCAAAATATTCGTATAAACACAACTTCAAAAGTTTATATATTTGTAAAAAATAATCTAAAATTACCATTATTATATATTTTACCTAGAACAATTCTTACCTATTCACCCGCTAACACGAGCTCCTACCAATTTTTAGCACGATAAAAAAAAAAGTAGACAAATAAAACTAAGCACAAATTAAAAAAAAAACTATAATGATTACAAATGATAGTTGTAATTGTACTCTTAAATTCTTGATGTAACGTTAACATCAATTGTATTCCTGATGTAACGTTAACATCAATTGTATTCTTGATGTAACGTTAGCATCAATTGTTGATTTTATTTTATTTGATTGAAAGAGAAAAAAAACTATAATAATTACAAATGTTCTAGGGTATAGGCAATGACTTTAAGTTAAAATATAATTGTACTTGTTAATACATAGATAGACAAGGAGAGGGCACAACAAACCACGTTGTGGATGTCCATGCAGCACCACTCATGCATTCCCATCTCCTTCTACTTTGGTCCCACCCTAATTTCAAACGATGTATTATATCTGAGAATATATCATTAGTTACGTGATCATAACCCAACTAGTTAACATATAGTCTTTGAATATGTTAGAACATTAAAAGGTTGCAAGTTAATATCTTATCCTTCTCATTTTGCATAATTAGAAACAATGCTAAAAGAAATTGACAACTCACTTAAAATTTGTTACCTCATCGTAAATAATTCAAAACTATTTAGAATTATTTTAAAATTTTCATTCTCGGGCTAACGTGTCCTTTAAATCGTTATAACTAACTTTAAACCAAAAAGATAAATTCAAAAATAAGATCGATATCAAAACAAGACGGAGAAACATATAGCTTGAATCACACTCTCAACCGTAACTCCCTAGCTTTCATTCATTGGTATGTAAATCATATATTTTAGCAAGAGTCATGTATTTCCTTGGTTCAAACAAATTCTCCATTATTTGTGTCATCATACTTTATCTATTGTAAAAATAAATATTTTCTTATGGTGTCGTTCTTTGTTTGAGCCTCATTCGAATCTAACAAGAGTGACAATGACCCATCACAAATTATTTAGCCTAATTTTCATATATTATTTTTTCGTTGAAAATGTAAAAAGATTAAACAAGTCAAATAATTTGTTATGCTTTGCCACCATACATTACATTACATTATATATATATTTCTCTTTTAACATATATAATTGGAAGAGAAAAATACAACAGTTGTGAGAAGTTGCAGTTATGTGTATGTATATATATATTATAGGGGAGATGACATTGTATTCTGTAAATAAAATAACTGAAGTCAAAGCTCAGAGCTCAAAGAGCTTTAATTGTAAATAATATAAATTAGAAAGACACAAAGTATATAAGAAAATAAAAACAAAACAAAACAAAACAAAAGTAGTTTTTGGAAAAACACAGATATATATATATATATATATATACATAAAGAAAGGGATAAGAAGGAGAAGAAAGAAAAGGAAGAGTTAGAGAGAAAGAAGGAAAGAAGAAGCCATGGATGGTTGAGCTCTTGGGATTGGTTCAAACAAGATTCTACACGAGGGGTAGTTTCAACTCGGTAAGTCGTTTTTTTTGTAAACACGATTTGGAGGAAATGAAAAGGCGGATTTAGGGACTGTTTGATAATGTTCTTTTTTCATTTTATTTCTTCTTTGTCTTTCTTTTCTTTTTTCTTTTGTAAGCATATCATTTCAAATATTTGAGAATTTGTGTTTGAATTTATTTTCAAACTTTTTTTTTCTTTTGTCTAATTTAGATGTTGAGAATAATAAAATGAAATTATCATTCATGTGTTAGAGAAAGCTAACAAGAAATTAAAAAATATACTTAAAAAAACTTCATGTTGTTTTCTTTTTTTAAAAAAGAAAAAAAAAGATGATAAAAAGAGAAAGCTAACAACAATTTTGAATTAACATTTTCTTTAGATTTTCAATAAGTTGGAAATTGGAAATGAGAAATGAGAAATGAGGATTTTCTTTAATGAAATTAACCCTATAGTTTGATAAAAAAAAATATTTCTTAAAAAATTCATATGGATTTCTATGGTTGAAGATTTTTTCTAATCCTTCTATATATATTTTTACATGACATTTTCAAATATAAAAAAACTTGAAACTATTTACAAAATATTGAAAAATCTATCGAATTCCATATTTAAACTATTTTTATTTGGATTGCCAAGTAAAAAGATAGAATAGGAAATTAAAAAACCCAAACTCTTTGAAGTGGAAAAATTTAGAAAATGCTAAAAAAAATAAGAAGGTGAAAAATTAATGTGAACGACAGAATCGTTGAAAATATTTAAAAAATATAAAAAAATTCAGTTTCTTTCAATGATAATCAATAACAAACACTGATAAAATTTCATTATTGATAGATACTGAATTTTTTTTATATTTTGTAAATGTTTTGATTTATTTTACTATATTTGAAAATTTAACAAAGGAAGTGATATAATTTACGAGGAAAATGAAGATTTGGTATTAATTATACAATATTATGCATTCGTTGGTGATTGAAAAAAATTGCTTTTCTTTACTTTTATTTAGTGTGAAAGTAAGACGGATATTTAAACTTTAGACCTCTAATTTAATCATTTTTATATTTTTGTATGTTTTTATTTTACTAAAAAAAATTGTTTACACATTAGTTTTAAATTATTATTTCAGCTTAAAACAAAAGTGAAAATACCTACAAACCAAAATTTGTTTGGTTGTGAGTTCTTATGTTGTAAAAAAATTTATGGTCTATTTTGAGATTTGAAACCAATTGGAATTTAGTTTAATATAAACTAATGATTGGTTTATTCAACGAATTAAAATATTATTTTTAATCTCTAAAATTTTAGAATTGTTTACATTTTAGTTCATGTCATGTAATCACCAATATGAGTGTTTTTTTCAAAACGTTTAAGCACTTTATAGGACATTTAAAGCATATTTACGTATTCTAATAAAAATTATCAATTTCAAAAGTGTCAATTTGCATCGTTGCATTGGTAGATAGATATCCAAGACTTTAAATGTAATCTTGTTTTTTGTCTTTACTCTCTTTATCTTGTCAGTTCAATAGTGTATGAGGGGCCAAAAATTTGAACCTTCTAATACAAAATGCACTCTTCATATCATAGATATGCTCACATTCGCTAGTTGATTTTGAGCTATGAGAGAGTTGTAATTTGAAGTGTTTATGAGCAGGAGCGAAATTTAGAGGTCTGATCATGGCGGAACCTTTGCTACAAAAATGGACTGAAGAATCAGTTGGTTCTTTCAATATTCAACAGGCTAGTTTCTTCAGCAAACTTACATTTTCTTGGATTAACCCTTTGCTTACTTTGGGTTACTCAAAAACATTGACTCTTGAGGATGTTCCTCCTCTTGATTCTGAGGATGAAGCTGAATTGGCTTACCAGAAATTTTCCCATGTTTGGGATTCACTCTCAGCAGAAAAGGGTTGTTCAAGCTCTGGGAATTTGGCCTTTCAAGCCATTAAAAATGTTCATTTGAAGGAAAATGTTTTGATAGCATTTTATGCTCTTCTCAAAACACTTTCTGTTGTGGTTTCTCCTCTTATTCTCTTTGCTTTTGTTAACTATTCAAATAGTGCTGAAAAACATTTGGGTCAGGGTCTTTCTATTGTTGGGTTTTTGATTGTCTCCAAGATGCTTGAATCTTTTGGCCAAAGACATTATTTCTTTGGTTCTAGAAGGTCAGGGATGAAAATGAGATCAGCTTTAATGGTGGCAGTTTATAAGAAGTTATTGAAGCTTTCTAGTTTAGGGAGGACGAGGCATTCTGCTGGAGAGATAGTAAACTATATTGCTGTTGATGCTTATAGAATGGGAGAATTTCCATGGTGGTTTCATCTGGCTTGGAGTTCAGGTTTATTACTTATTTTATCCATTGTATTGCTATTTTGGGTGGTGGGTATTGGAGCTTTGCTCGGTTTGATTCCTCTTCTTATTTGTGGGTTTCTCAATGTGCCTTTGGCTAAGTCATTACAAAAGTCTCAGTACCATTTCATGCTTGCTCAAGACGAGAGATTGAGGTCTACTTCTGAAGTCCTTAACAATATGAAGATTATTAAGTTACAATCATGGGAAGAAAAGTTTCAAAGCTTAATCGAATCACTTCGCGAAAAGGAGTTCAAATGTTTGACAGAGACACAAATGAAGAAGGCTGATGGATCCCTGTTGTATTGGATGGCTCCCACTATTGTATCTGCTGTTGTTTTCTTTGGATGTGTTCTTTTCCAAAGCGCTCCTTTGAATGCAAGCACCATTTTTACTGTTCTTGCAACACTCAGAATGATGTCTGAACCTGTAAGAATGATACCAGAAGCTCTTTCAATCCTGATCCAAGTCAAGGTATCTTTTGATAGACTGAACGCATTCTTACTTGACGATGAGCTCAAAAACGACGAAGTCATTGAAAACCGATCAATGGATAAGATGATTGAAATACATAATGGTAACTTCAGGTGGGATCCGGAGTCAGTGATTTTAACTTTAAAGGATGTAGATTTAGATGTAGAAAGAGGACAGAAAGTTGCTATATGTGGACCGGTTGGAGCTGGAAAATCTTCTCTGCTACATGCCATACTTGGAGAGATACCAAAACTTACTGGAAATGTGGGTTCTCAACACAAAGCATATTTGGTATGACATGAAAATGCATCAAAACTAAATTAGTTTGTGTACGCTTTTTATATTACAGGTTCAAGTAAATGGATCGATAGCTTATGTTTCACAAATAGCTTGGATTCAAAGTGGGACAATCCGTGATAACATACTCAATGGAAAGCCAATGGACACAAACAGGTATAAGAATGCCATAAAAGCATGTGCTTTGGACGAGGACATCAATAGTTTTGACCATGGAGATCTTACAGAAATAGGGGAGAGAGGCCTTAACATGAGTGGAGGACAGAAACAGAGGATTCAACTTGCAAGAGCTGTCTATAATGATGCTGATATTTATCTACTTGATGATCCTTTTAGTGCAGTTGATGCCCATACTGCTACAACACTCTTTGATGTAAGTACACCAAGAATTATGTTTTGTATCTAGCCATTATTAAAATTCAAGAGAATCATTTTAGTAGAAATATCATTATCCAACTTGACGAAGGATGAAAGTTTTGCAGGAATGTGTCATGACTGCTCTAGATAAGAAAACCGTCGTTCTTGTGACACATCAAGTGGAATTTCTTTCTGAAGTTGATAAGATTCTGGTAAGTTAGGTACTCTAAAACGTCATGTCCATGTTAAAGTAGTTGTAGTCCTGTAAACACTTTCTCATCGACATGTCTTGCTATTTTTTCAGGTAATTGAGGGTGGAGAAATAACTCAATCAGGAAGCTATGAAGAACTGTTGACGGTCGGGACGCCTTTTGAAAAGCTCGTGAGTGCTCACAAAGATGGCATAATAGCATCTGGCACTTCAGAGTCTGAAAACCTGAGAGACTTCGAAACAATTGACATCGTGAAACATGAAAAATATGATAAAAATGATGCAAATAGCAAAAGGTTGGGTGGAGTACAACTAACAGATGAAGAAGAGAAGGAAATTGGGGATGTTGGTTGGAGACCATTCTGGGACTATATCACAGTTTCTAAGGCATCTTCTCTTGTGTATTTAAGTGTAATTAGTCTATGTGGTTTCCTTGGTTTTCAAACAGCTTCAACTTATTGGCTAGCCATTGCCATTGAGTTGCCTCATATCAGCAGTGGCACAATGATTGGAATCTATGCAGCTATTTCACTTTTTAGTGCAGTATTTGTACATTCCAGGTCCATTTTAACCGCTCATTTTGGATTAAGAGCTTCTAAAGCTTTCTTCTATGGTTTCACAAATTCTATCTTCAAAGCTCCAATGACATTCTTTGATTCAACTCCAATTGGACGAATCTTGACTCGAGTATGATTATTGTGGCTTCATCTTCATTCCTATTTCTTAGGCATGCATCATAAAGCTACACCAAAACTGATGTTGTTGAGATCGTAATATTTACAGGCCTCGTCAGATTTGAGTATAGTGGATTTTGACATACCATTTGCCGCCATCTTTGTAATATCTGGTGCTCTAGATCTTGTTGTAGTGATTGCAATTGTGGCTTCTGTTACGTGGGAAGTTCTTCTTGTTGCCATTCCAGCTGTTATAGCTTCAACCTACGTTCAGGTATACAGAGTTTTGTACTTGTTATCATCATATTACATAATTTTCTTCACCATAAAATAGTGGAGCTAACTTTTATCGATTTGTTTTCTTATATATGGAAAGAGCTATTATCTAGCAACTGGTAGAGAGCTTATTAGAATTAATGGGACAACAAAAGCACCTGTAATGAATTTTGCAGCAGAAACATCTCTTGGTGCTGTCACAATCAGAGCTTTCGACATGACGGAACGATTCATCCAGAAGTTTGTGAAGCTCATCGACACTGACGCAAGTCTTTTTTTCAACTATAATGCAACGACAGAGTGGTTTGTTTTGAGGATAGAAACGTTGCAAAATTTCACCCTTTTCACTGTTGCATTTCTCCTTGTACTGCTTCCTCAGAATCAAACCACCAATCCAGGCAAGACAAACCCAACAAGAACACAAGACTCTAACTCTTTTGCGTACCACTTTTTGACCGTTTAATCCATTGTGCAGGACTTGTGGGACTCTCTCTTTCTTATGCTTTATCCTTTGCAAATATACATGTTTTCATGGCGAGATACTATTGTACTCTTTCAAACTACATCGTTTCAGTAGAGAGGATCAAGCAATATATGCATTTGCCAGCAGAGCCTCCAGCAATCATGGAGAACAGCAGACCACCATTTTCATGGCCTACAACAGGAAGGATAGAGTTGGAATGTCTAAAGGTCAGGGGGGGCTAACTACAAATGCAGTTCATTCAATTGTCTTACATATTTTCTCGAGCTGTCTTAATGATAATCGAATGGCATTTCCAAAGCTTAAGTTTCAAGTTTTTTGTTTGTTTTAGATAAAATATCGTCCCAATGCTCCTCTCGTTCTCAAGGGAATTACGTGTACCTTCCAAGAAGGGACTAGAGTAGGGGTTGTGGGAAGAACAGGAAGTGGAAAAACGACACTTATAAGTGCTTTGTTTCGTTTGGTGGAGCCAGAGAGCGGGAGAATCATCATCGACGGGATCGATATATGTTCCATTGGTTTAAAGGATCTACGAATGAAGCTTAGCATTATCCCACAAGAGCCAACACTTTTTAGGGGCAGCATTCGCACAAATTTAGACCCGCTTGGCCTTTACTCTGATGATGAGATATGGAAGGTAAATCTTAGCACTTAACATTCTTTTAAAATCCATGATGTTGTTCCATTGTTCCATTGTGTCATTTATGTTAACATAAATCATGATATTTATTAGATAAACATAAAGTTTCATCTCAAAACTAATTGTCCATGAAAGGGGTAAGTCATGTATATCTCTTATAAACATGAAGTTTCTTCATCTTTCTCATATAGGATCCTTGTGATCATCCTTTATTCAGATCCTAGTTTTGTCTAGGCTTCATGGGATATAATACCATATTGGATAAACACTAGGTTCCACCTCTTTCGGTCACGAGAGGAGTAACTCAAATAACTTTTAAAACATTTCACCATTAATTTGATGTGGGATATTCAACAACATTTCCTCTATTTTGTTTCGAGAAGTATATGCAAATGTTTTTTCACCTACTGACTTGGTTATATGCAGGCATTAGAGAAGTGTCAGCTGAAGGCCACTGTGAGCAGTCTACCGAATCAGCTTGACTCATCTGGTATGCTCTTTTCATGGAAGCAAAGCAAACATGTTTTGACTTGATTGTTCTTGTGTATTGATTTTGGTTGGTTCAATAGTGACTGATGAAGGTGGAAACTGGAGTGTGGGACAACGCCAACTCTTCTGTCTCGGTCGAGTGCTACTCAAACGAAACAAAATTCTCGTTCTCGATGAGGCTACCGCTTCAATCGACTCAGCAACTGACACCATTTTACAAAGAATTATAAGGGAAGAGTTTTCAGAATGCACTGTTGTAACAGTAGCTCACAGAGTTCCTACCGTTATTGACAGTGACAAAGTCATGGTTCTCTCCTTTGGTAAGCTATCCCTTTAAGTTCCTCATCACTTATCCTTTTGTTGAATATAATTGAAGCAAGCTTTTACAACAATGAACCAACTACAATTTCTTTTATAGGTAATTTGGTTGAATATGAAGAACCCTCAAAGCTGATGGAAACCAACTCATATTTCTCCAAACTTGTAGCTGAATACTGGGCTAGCTGCCGGAGAGACTCTTCTCCTCAGTAAACAATGAGTCTTGTAAACAAAGTATTGCTCGTTTTTGGTACCGTGGTAGAGAAAGGTTACGATAATTGTAGTTTGTTTACTTTGGCGAAAACAAATGATATTGCTAATCAAAGAAATAAAACTTAGCAAAAAAGATGAAAGCGTAAGACGAGCAAAAAGAGGAGAATACTTTAGAAAGAAAAATCATTCTTAAAAACAAAACTTGAAATTTGTATCTATTTCTTAAGGATAAGTTAAGAAACATGTCATATATTTCAATCAAGAAGATAAATGAAGGAAGAAGGAAACGTATTTGATTATATTATTAGATGAATGTCCTTTTCGCTCATCCAAAAAAGAAATGAAAAAGAAGATGGTTTTTGTTTCCAGGCTTCATGTGCACACCATTTGGTTCAGTTTGATTCTTTTTCTATTGTACAAATTAGAGAAAAGCAGCAATTCCTTCTTGATTGAACATTATCGATTATGATTGGTTTTGATTGGATTATTGCAACTTTATTGGTTGACGCATATTTCCTCAATTGGTTCCTTGATTAGCTCAATTTCTCTCTCAATTTTCTTGAGATCTTTTATATGCGTTAGAATTATTTAAAATATACCTTTAGAATCTAAGAAATTAGCAACAATAAATATGTGTAATTAAATATGTATAATAATTACGTATACAACAACATTTAAAAAAAGTTATAAATATAACAAAGTTACAGCTATCATGTATAGACTTTTATGATCGATTCATGATACATTTCTATCGTTAATAGAATTTTTTTATAGATTTTATTATATATGTTAATATGTAGATAGAATGGCTCACAATTTGGAAGAAGCGCAAATGAAGATACTAAAAAGAAGTAGGTCATAAGCTCAATAATTATAATTGTTTGTTATCATGCAAAAACCACGCCCACACATCCATAAGTAGTTGAAATGGCATCTACCTTTGAGTAACCGTCATTTTCATTTTTGTTTGGTATTTTTTTTTTATATTACATCGTCTTATAAATAATTTAAGAAATCATGTACAATATAATATTTACTCTAAAACAAAATATAATTTTTATCAACATGTAAAAGAGGGTTAAAAATGCTAAAAGTCTAAAACTATTAGGAGGTATTGTATACCAACTCACCCCAACTCTCGTTTCTTTCACTATTTTCAATTCTTTATTTATCGAAAGAAAATCATCTAACAACTATTATTATCATACTCTAGGAACCAACTCTGGGTTCCAAGGAGAACTCCAACAAGACAACTTGATAACTATAAAGTATTTCAAAAGTCATTATTTTATTTCAAGTAATATAATTTTATTAAATGGACCTCCATCATACGTAATAAAGTAATTTCGTGATTACACTTCCATTGTTAATAAAACTATATTACTTGAAATAAATAAAATAGTGACTTTTGGAGTACTTTATTGTTATTGTAATAATACAAAATATGTACACTATATGTAATAAAGTAATGTTTAGGTGCTTCTTCACTTGAAAATTTTTTAAAATTAAAGGAAACAAAAAGACCCTTGTCAACACTTTTGTGTAGCTACAAATGAAATTTTCGCTATCTTCCAAACCCATACGCAAATTAACGATGCAAGCTTGCAAATGTGGACAGTTGAGGAAAAAAAATTGATTTACATTTTCTATTTTCAACTTTTATTTATTTGTAACTTCAAACTATGAACTTCTGGAAATGAGCATTTAGAATAAAATATCATATTTTAGAAATATAAAAGCTAAAATAAATAAAAAAAGAAAAGTATATTAACAAAAGGAAAAACATGAATTGGTATTTAAATGAAAATTCTACATACTCTCTATTTACTGTGTCTCATGTAAAGTTGAACCTGGTGATAGTATTATGGTCCTAATCGGAGTCGAATGTTTGTATACTATTACATGATCATCCTTGACCACAACCTAAACAAAATATGCTAAAATGCGCCAAAATCATACGTCCAATAAATAATTTTCACTATGTACTATTTTCAAGAAAATCAAAATAAAGTTTTAGTGTTGCTTTTGATTGGTTTGAAAAATTGGATACGTTCGTATAATTGGATTCAGTTAGCCACCATGGCTGGTTTTGATGTGGACGAAGGCAGGGTCTCGTAGGCCATACTTTGAGGCGGCAAGAACTGAGCATTTTCCGCCGTGGAAATGGTGTTGATTAACCTCAACAAGATCCTCCCCAACTCTTCTCCATCGCTCCATTCCTGATTTCACCTTTAATCATGTGTGGATTCTGGCTAACCAACTCCCACAGTGGAAAATTCTTCCTCGGCATCACAAAGTCTCCTTCTCCAAGCTTCAAACTAGGGCAGTAATCCCCACTTCCATCCCCTAAATAGATGAACTTCTTATTCTTCCCTTCAGACGTTAATGATACTTGAATTCTCTCCATAACGAGTCCCTAATTTTGTGAAATGAAAATATCTCAGCATATACAAGAAATTGAAATTGATTAATATATACGTACAATGCTGCAAATATACAGAGATAGTACAATACCTTGCACATGTTCGGAGGGCAAAGATTATTGCATCCGTGAGAAGATTTATGGAAATCGTGGATAGGAAAAATCCTCAGTCTTCCGTCTTCTTCGACGTAACTTGGATTCGTATGGATTTCAGAAAAGCATTCTCTTATTCCAAGATGATCCAAAATCGTCTCGATGAAAAACGTATTCGCATCACTCACAATCCTCAAATCACACCTAGAAAACACGAAGACCGCAAAATCTCAGCCGCTGTAACTCAATGAGAGTTAGAAACATGAAGAGATCATACAATTCTTTACCCTAGAGCGTGAGCGGCTCCAATGGCAGGAACAACATCCGGATGAATCGGAACGCGTTTGAGGACTTCGACGATATCGTCGATGGTTTTTCCTTGTGCATGGAGCTCCGTCATCATCCGATCCTGAAAATCACAGTATTATAAAACTCTATTCCACTAGCAAAAACACAACAATGAGGAGGAACAGAAGAAATGATACCATGAGAGAGTTCCATGGCATCGTAGGGAGGAGTTCTTTGAACATATCGGTGGCGCCGAGTTCATCCACCACCCAGTTGTCGCTATCCAAGTCGATGATCGTCTTATCGAAGTCGAAAATGATCACGATTCCGGCCATTTTGCTCTGCAAAGTCCGATAGCTCTGAGAAAGCGAAAGGGATTGGTAATGAAGAAGATATGATTTATCTGCTATACAACCGATTGGGAGTGTATAATATATATATGGTCAGGGATCCCGAAGGCTTTTAGAAAAAGGAGTTCGTTCAAATATTTAAATTTAATATATTTTCAAAAAGTATATATAGATTTAATTAATTTCAAATATGATTTTTTTATCTCTAATCTAAATCTTATATTTAGTCCCCAACTTTAATCTAAATTATATATATATATATAGTCTCTATTGATACTTTTTTTCAATTAGAAAAAGGAGAATTGTTATAAATAGTAAAATATAGATTAAAAAGAAGGTAGAGTTGGATAGGTTGTGGATAGATTTTAGTATATTTTGTAAAGGCCAAATTATTAGGTGTTTTCTTAGAGGAACTTATTTACATGTTTTTAAAAATAATTTAAATATTTTGTTATTTTTAAAAATGATTTTAAGAAAATGTATGTGCCTTGTTATTATTATTTAATTGGTTTTAATAAATATTAATTTAGAAGTATATAGATAAAAACAAAATTTATCAAATTCTTCATTCTCTATTTAATATTTGTGCTATATTTAGATCAAATAAATTGAAGTTCAATAAATAAAGCAAGATAAACTTGAAAATGTTGATTTAATTTTTACTCATTTAATATAGATGGATTGTTGGCAATTAATTAATTAAATTGATACGAATGTGATTTAAAATTGATAAAGAGAAAATAGTATTTTTATAGATAAATGGTCAAAAATAGAACCTTTTACAAAAATATTTATATAGATTTTGTGGTTTAAATGTTCTATTTTATATTTGTGTTTTCACCAAATGAATTCAGGTCGAGGATAGAAATAAAAAATAGGAATCAAAACATGGGAAATCGACCATTTTTGGGAAAATTTACAGATTATTTAAACAACAAATACATGATGCGTGCGAAAACAAAAAGTACATAAAAAATACCATTCTTAATTAGTTCAATTTGTTGGAATGTGTTCAAAGACACCACTCTTTAAACATTCTTTAAAGAAGATTCTCAAATAAGCATTTTAAGAAGTTTGTATTCCATAAATTTTTTTATAAGAATTTTACCATTATAGTATCACTAATTATTTTTTTTTTCGGATTAATCGTTTGAGTTAACAAAGAATACCTAATTGCTATACTTAGAAGTATAATGTAAATGATGATCTGGTTAGGCGCGGAAAGAGCTAAAGTGAGTCATATATTTGGTAAATTACACAACCCAACCTTAGACATAAAACTACACAAAGCCTCGAATACAAGGCCAAAGATGTGCAAAAGACAAAATGAGTGAGAAATTTAAAACTACGTTGATTGGCATATGGGGTTTGCCAAAATTAAACCTTTGATTATATCTAATCTTCACTACATACTATCATTAAATAATTAAAACCCAAAAGAAAAATGTAAATCAGTAGATACTGTTGTTTTGTTAAGAAATTGGGTATTCGTATAATTGAATTTAATTGGCCACCATGGCTGGTTTTGGTGTGGGTGAAGGCAGAGCCTCGTAAACAGGAACGCCCATATTTTGAGGTGACAACAACTGAGCATTTTCCGCCATGGAAATGGTTTTGATTAAGTTCAACAAGATCCTCGCCAACTCTTCTCCATCGCTCCATTCGTGGATCTCTGCCTTAATCACAAGTGGGTTTTGGCTAATCAAGTCCCACAGTGGAAAATTCTTCCTCGGCATCAGAAAATCCCCTTCTCCAAGCTTCAAACTAGGGCAGTAGTCGCCACTTCCATCTCCTAAATAGATGAACTTCTTCTTCTTTCCTTCCGACATTAATGACGCTTGAATCCTCTCCATAACGAGGCCCTGATTTTGTGAAATGAATATCTCTCAGCATACAAGAAACTGATCAACATATGTGTACACTGCTGCAAATACAGAGATATATACAATACCTTGCACATGTTCGGAGGGCAAAGATTGCATCCGTGAGAGGATTTTTGGAAATCGTGGATAGGAAAAATCCTCAGCCTTCCTTCTTCATCGACGTAACCTGGATTCGTGTTGATTTCGGAGAAGCATTCTCTTATTCCGAGATGATCTAAAATCGTCTCGATGAAAAACATATTGGCATCACTCACAATCCTCAAATCACATCTAGAAAACACAAAATCTGATCAGCCGCTGTAAATCAAAACGAGAGATAACAAACAGAAATACATTCTACGATTCTTTACCCTAGGGCGTGAGCGGCTATAATGGCAGGAACGACATCGGGATGAATCGGAGCGCGTTTAAGAACTTCAATGATGTCGTCAACGGTTTTTCCTTGTGCATGGAGCTCCGTCATCATCCGATCCTGAAAATTACAGTATAAATCTCTATTCCGCTACAGAAAATAACAGAATGAGAACGAACAAAAGATACTATAATATACCATGAGCGAGTTCCATGGCATCGTAGGGAGAAGTTCGTTGAACAAATCGGTGGCGCCGAGTTCATCCACCACCCAATTATCACTATCGAAGTCAATGATCGTCTTATCGAAGTCAAAAACGACGACGATTCCGGCCATTTTTCAGAGGAAAATCTCAGCAAACTGCTTCGTTGCGAAGAAGAATGTATCTCTGCTGCAGAAGAGATTGGGGAGTGGGGGATATTTATAGTGGGATGTGGATGGGAAGAAATCAAAGGGTAGAGTTGTGGGGCGTTGGATGAGGTGAAATTGGGATTGAGGGGAAATCGAACGGTGGAGGTGAATGGAATAGGAATAGACGAATAAATAATTGGAATATGAGAATATTCGGCGCATATGAAACGCACTGAGCTTATGAATATAAGAATATTCCGGAATGAGTGCGTATTGGTGATTCCTATTTCCTTCCTATTTCTCGTGGCTGCTACCCAAAGAAAACGAGTACTTTTATTCCTCCTACGTTGCTTCATTTCCACTCCCTTCGTTTTCTTATTCTATTTTCTTTTTAAATCAACACATGCATGATATATATAAAATATTTTCTATTACATGCAATAGAAATATATAATATGTAAACTACTATTGTTTTTATTTCTATTATATTTTACCATTAAAATTAGGGGAATTTTTTTAAATAGTATATTTTACAAAATATTTACAACTTATAGCAAATTCTATCACTGATAGTCATTGATATGTTATAGTGATAGAAGACTATCACTGATAGAATCCAAAATTTTGCTATAACTTGTAAATATTTTAATTTATTTTGCTATTTTTACAAATTTCCCTTAAAATTACTTGAGCTAGTAAGAATATTGAATATTACTTTAATAGAATTCTCTAACTAGTTACTTGTAATGTAATATTGGCGATGTGCGCGTAAATTGGTCCAAATACTCACAGATGTAAACAAAAAACAATATGTATACCTACATATATATTATTTTAAAAAAAAAATTCTTTACATATATGTAACACAAATAATTTTAGTTAGAATATAGGCTATAAATTAGCATGGGGAGCCTGCGACATTTCTTAAAATTATTCGATTCATTTAGCTACCTGTATAAAAATTTGGAGTAATTGCAAAAATAAAAAATAAAAATTGACAATAGATTTTATATTACTATATTTTCTAATTTGTAAAGTAGTAAATTTAAAAGGCGATAACTATTACCTCTGATGCTTTCTAATATCATTAATTATGTCATATTCACAGTATGAAAAAAAAATGTCATTTGTTATTTTTTAAAAATGTTTTTGTTATATAATACAATTTTTTTAAAAAAAAATAAGTATAGTTAATTTCAAAACCCAACAAAGAACGTCATAATCAACACAATGACACAAGTCCTAGCCATCATGATTTGTTTGCCACATGTATTTCTCTATTATTAATCATTATTCATACTCACAAACTTAATACGACTCTTCCCTTTTAACAGAAAGAACCATTTGACATGTGTCATGATCATTCATATAATATTGGACGTTACCAACACATATATATCATCTAGAAAACAATGGAATTATGTGTAGAACAATTCATATATAAGTATCATAATTGATTAAATTATTATTGTTTAAACAATGAATTAGTATATGAAATGACTTAAGACATATCTATCGCAACCTTGAAAAATGTATATGGAATATTTGATGTAGGATTAGATTGATAGACAATGAAGATTATTAAAATGAGGGGATTAAGTTAGCACGTAATTGGTCAACAAAGAAATGTAATTGTATTTTTTAATTAGTTGTCATCAATTGAATATAGATTATTAATTAATTAATTAATTGTTAGAGTACGTACTAAGAATATTTAATTAATTAAGTGGAGGTGTTTATTAATTAATTAATCCACAGCTACACATCTTGGAATTAAAAAAAAAAAAAAAGTGGAAGTATTGTTTTGAATAGTGTTCTTCCACGTTATTGATTGAAAATTCTCTTCAAAAAGTAAAAAAATAAAATTGGTTTTACCAAAAGTTTTAGAAAAAGGGGAGAGGAAACTAGAAGATAATAAAAAGGGGAGATGTATTATAAACATGTGTTCTTGGTTTTATTAGCTTCATATTCGAAAGCAAGCGGTGTGATTAGTAAATAATCACGTTTTTCGTTCAATTACTTAGTCTAATTTTTGGTCAAATGAGAAAAAAAAAAAACAAAAGATTTAGCAAATTATTTATATTTAGTTGAAAATTCAATTATAGTAAATTTTGTGTTCCAATGGTTTTAATGTACATTTCTTTTAAATAGTAAAACAAACTAAAATATAAAAAATTTGGATTCTGTTGACGATAGATACTGATAGACTTGTATCATTATCTATCAATATGTCTGATAAAAATATATCAATCGATGTCTATTATTGATAGAATATGAAATTTTGCTATATTTTTTTTCAAAAATTTCGTTTTTGACTATTGCCCAATATTTAATTTCTATTAGGATTTTATGTTTTAAATATAACACTTTGAATCATTAAATTTTGAATTCAATTGATATTTTAAAATGTTACTAGTGGAAGTTGAAAAAATGGAACGAAAATTATCAAGATTTTACGAAATATTTACACTATATAAAACAAATTAAAATATTCTAAATTTATTTTTTTAATGACTTTATTCTATCAATTGTAAATAATTTGCCAAAACCTCTTATAAATTTATATTTATTTAAGTTGTGTTTAGTTTCATAGCACATGTAATCATCTATCACCAAAATCTACACAAATATAAGAATTCATGCATTGATTTCAGGATGAAACTCGAGATTTCAATTCACAATTACATGAACATATATTTTAACGTTAAACTTCTTCTAAGTTAAATTACTATTTTTTTTCAATTATATTATTATAAACTCGTCTAATAGATGGTATGTGTTAAGATGTTTGGTGGTACGTATTAGAAATTAAAAAGTTTGTTGTTCGAACTTTCATTTTTTTTAAGTTATTGTAATTAAAACATAGGTAGAATAATTAAATTTCAAATCTTAAAATTGACAGTATATATATCACTCATTTGAACTACGTTCGTACTTGACAAACTTATTTTTCTAATATATCATATTTAAAAAAATATTATTATCGACAAAACGAGTCTAACTTAACCATAATTGAAACGATAAAAATCGAAGTAAAAAGAATGTTATTATTATTTTGATTAATTATTGTGTTAGAATTTTGAAAGAAGAAAAATGGCGGGGCGGTGTTGAATTTGATTGACCGGTCTCACGTGGTGGACACGCGTTGACACGTTGTTTTTATGATTCACATGCGGCAGCTTCCATGGAATTTACGGTGCCGCCCAAGTAGAAAAGTGCCGAAACCACCGAACCCTATTCCCCTGATTTTGAACTATTTCTTTCGTTTTCAAAAACGGTTCAAATGTATTTTGTTAAATATTTTATTTTTTACCATTTTCCAATATATAATTTATCCATCGACCATTTTAAAACCATAAATTTAAATGGATTTACTTACTAAATAAAAAAATATAAGAATTTTCTTTTATAAATATACTAAAACACTTAAATATCCACGATTTTTTTTTTAAAATAGTAGATTTTACCAAATATTTATAATCTATAGTAAATTTTATCATCGATAGTAATTGATATGCTATAGTGATAGAATCTAAAATTTTGTTATAACTTGTAAATATTTTAATTTATTTTGCTATTTTTAAAAATGTATGATCCATATAACAAAATATTGGTAACCAAATATAAAAGATGTAGCAAATAATCTTGAAAAGAAAAAATTTAGATTTGAGTAAAAAAATCTAACACTAATCAAATACGATCATGTAACAAATATATTATAGCTATGAGTGTCAATTAATAGCACGTTCAGAGACATTTTTTGTATTCTCACGATGGACATGTGGTGGGTTTTTTTCGTCTTCAAATTTGATTCTTTTATAAATATTTTGCTTATATTTTTTTAAAAACTCCAAAATATTAATTTTAAAATATTAATTTAAGAATAATTAATGGAAAATTTATGTAAAGGAAAGAAAATGGTAAGTATTTACAACTTATACCAAAAGAAACATTTAGATTTCTATTAAAATTTTGGTTATTCATTTTTTACTTTGATTAAAATTGTGATGGTAAATAGTTTACGAATTCTTCTATTTTTTAAAATTACCTATAATTAGTTATACATGAACAGATGGAGTTCATCCAGTGGACAGGAGCCACGTAAGACCCTTCTATTAATCGGGGTCACGTGACTCACATCACAATCAAAACAAGGAAACAAATAATTAGTTTTTCTTTTTTCTTTTTTAGTTCCAATTATCAAATTCATGGTATGAGTTTAGTTTTCATTTTGAGTTTGAGAATGTTCTTTACAAAATAATATTCATCACCTTTCTTCCACTAACATATTTTAACTTTCCAAATCAAAAGCTTAAAATTATTCTTAGAATGTTTATGTGGACAAAAACCAATAATATTTATCAATTTTAAAACTTTGAAATAATACTTTTTAAATTAACACACATATATACATGGTCAAAAATACACTCTTAAATTAAATTGATCTATTTTAATAGTAAGTTTAAATTTAATATTGCAAAATTTGAAATTAGTTCAAAATTTAGAATCAAAAGAAAAAAAGTTAATGGTTAATTTCTATAACACCAACCAATTTGTTCAGATAATACAAAAAATTAAAAATTAAAAATTTAAGAGTAAAGTAGAAAAAATGTTAAAAATTTTGATTGTTCTTAATTATATAATTACAATCATTTCTTCTATCTTTCTAAATTATTTATATTTGTATGATGAAAATTACAAAATGAGAGATTAAATTTTATATTTCAAGATTGATAATATAGAATTTTACGAGTTCAATTAAACTCATATTAATTTAAAAAGAATTAATATAGTATTCATAATTTAGTTCAATTTTAGAAGTTTACAACCACAACATTATTTTTTAGTACAAGGAAAGGGGATTGAAATTTCCAAGTATTGTATTATTTATTTTTTCTAAATTAATAATAAAAAAATAATTCTAACTTCTATTTTAACTAAAATATAAATGTTTTATTGAAATTGAAAGCGATAATTATGTGACGAATAAGACTATAACTTTAGTTAAAAACAAACGTATTATTGTTTGAATGTCGAACAATTGAAAGCATGCAATTAAGCTCTCCCAAGGAATGAGCATCAAATTCTATAGCAATATCCCATTAGTTGGGTGAAGTTACACACATCTAATTATATTCCTTATACGAAACATTTTCTTCTTATTCCTCAATGTGATTTAATGTATTATTCTAGCTACCTTCCATTTCTAATGTTCGCATTTTATATATTCTTTTCTCTTTCGTTTTTTTCTCATTCAAAATTGAATACGATTGTTTATCTTATTGTGGTTGAATTATTTATTATACAATTAGTATCAATATTTCCTATCATAAAATTTTCTATTTTTTATTCTATCTCGTGAACGATGTGATAAGATGGAAAATACTCCCACATGAAAGGTCAACATAAATGTACGATAAAAGCCTTAAAAATGAGAATTGGGATTTAAAACAAATATATATCTAATTTTTTATTATCTACTAAACGAGATAATTATTCTTGGCTCAAAACTACAAATTGATCAAAGTAAAATTTAAGTGATTTTTGTTGGATCAAAAGATTGGATGGTCGAGAATAAAATCTAACCTTTTTTTTAACATAATTAATACTAAAGGTTTAGTTCAAACCTAGCTAATGGTAACATCGTACTGTATTTCATTACTTTTGTTTCAACATATATTAGCTATGACAACGTAGATTGAAGTACGAAACTGTGATGATATATATATATATATATATATTTATTTATTTATTTATATATTTATTTATATATTTATAGATAAACAGTCTCGAGTTCATTTTAGATTTGAGAATTAATTAAAATATGAAATTCTCGTGATGTTTAGTTTGGATTAAGTTTGGTAATTAGTTCACTTTATTTTGGATTTATTTTATATGGGGTTTCGACTCTTTGATCTGATTTGTA
Organism: Cucumis hystrix; assembly: GCA_025688845.1. Taxonomy (NCBI): domain Eukaryota; kingdom Viridiplantae; phylum Streptophyta; class Magnoliopsida; order Cucurbitales; family Cucurbitaceae; genus Cucumis; species Cucumis hystrix. Next base: position 26,622,230 of record CM046883.1, read on the forward strand.
AGGTTCAAACTCGTATAATACATGTATATTTATTAATCAACTTATGCTTTGAAATGTCTTGGATTTGTTATGTAATGTTACGTACAAACAATTAAAAGTACAAACTCGCTAGTCTATTTATGATTTGTATTTAACACATACTTTATTCTTTAGGGTTAAACTCTCTAATCCTAGCTATACTGTTTGTATTGTGACAACAGTTTATTTAATAAAATTGTTCAATGTAATTAACACACTTTTATTTAGCTATATATATCTGTGTGTTGATTTTCTTTTTTTGTGTGTTTTGGGGAATGAGAAAAAAAAAACTTGAATAAAATTTTGTTAAAAGAATGAAATGAAATAAAATAAAGTTAGATAAAGAGGGGAGATATGAACATGACATATGCAATATGCGTAAGCATATACTTAGGTTTGGTGGTTTATTCGTTTCAATTATAATACACGAATATGTTCAATTTCAATATTATACTTCATTTCACACTGAAAAAAACAAACGAGAAAGATTTTGAAAAATTATAAAAAATATAACATTTCCTAAAATATTTAGAAAAATAAAGTGTTATAAATTTTGTCTTTTTAGTATTTTTGTCATATAGAATCTAGATAATTTATTGATTTTTATTTTTATTTTTGAATAAACTCATTTTATTTTCTACGTCTACCTAACACACACTTTTCACATGGGAATTTTGCTCGAATTTTGCATAGATTGACTGAGCTTCATTGTGGTGTCTATTGGCCTTAAGTCTTCGACTCACTTTGTATGGTTTAATATCTTTTGATCTGATATGCATGCGGGATTCTTTCTCCGCTATAATGTTTAGCCGATTGCTGATTCTCGTTGGTACTCATAAATTATTTACCTTCTTCTCCAATATATTTTTCCTACAAACACTCACTTCAGTTTTAAATTTATTTTCACTGCTTTACACCTTTTAAAACCATGATTTTTTTAAAAACTTCTTAATAGTTCATGCTTAGGAAAGAGATTGAGAGTTCTTACTCATCAGTCTCACTTGCCGTCGAAATAGGGAACCCCACTCGAAGACGAAGGGAAAAAACTAGTTTTCAAAGTCGAAGCCAATAACTCGACTCAATTTCTTAGATGAAAGATGAAAATTTTGGTAAGAAACGGAAAAAAAGTTTAGTTACAAAAACAAAAAAAATCTAAAAGGATAGTTGTAAATTTAGCAATTAGATTCAAAATAATTAAGTATATAACAACATTTTAAAAAATTTGCAAATATAACAAAATTTGTTAAATTCTATCAATGATAGAAGTCTATTACTCATAAATCATGTTGCAAATATTAGTCTTATCACTGATAGATCATACGAGTCTATTAATAATATAAGTATCAACAATAGTTTTGCTATATTTACCATTTTTTAAAAATATTGCTATATCCTTCTAATTATTATTCCTTTTAGGTAAATGGTTCAAACCCACTTCAAATATCGAACGACTCTATATAGCCTTTCGCTTTTGTCAGCCCATGGGCTTCAACCTAGCATCTAGGCTTTTCTAATGATGGGCCGGCCCATTAACGAAAACCAGCACTACAGAAAGTTCGATAAATATTGGGCCTCATGAACCGGCCGGATATATTGGACCTTTATGGGCTTGAAGAAATATTATTGGGCCAGCATTTGAATTTTCTAAAAGAGAAGAAAGTAAGGGTAGGTGACCTTGAAATAACAAAATAAATATAATATGGGATTTTATAATTTAATAACATAAAGTAATGATAAGATTACGCTATGATTCACCAATAAATAATTTTATTGTGTGTGTTTTTTTTTTCTTACACTGAATGCGATTGCATTTTGTCTTACTACTACATTGTGATTACAATTTTCTCCAATCAATTTTAAAATAAATAATTAAATAATCAAGGCAACTTTGGACATTTGTGTCATTTCACACTTTTATTAAATTATTGATCATACATTAGGTTGTTTAAGATATGCTTTTTATTTTGGCATTGGAAATTATTATAGTGCAACACCCCTATGATTGGCTTTTCATATTATTATTAGTAGGTTTGCACAATGCTTGTTAAGTTGCATATACTTTATCAAAAAGCTTTAAGTTTTTGTATATGTTATCAATTTGTTTCCTTTGATTTTTGTTTAACGATTAATTCCCGTAAACGTGGTAGATTGGTATAATGTTTTCTTTTATTGTTTGGTGTTGGTAATTTGTGTAATTTTGTAAATGGAGACTTGAAACTTAGTAAATTTGTTTAACTTATTTAATTGAAATGTTGAATGTACATAGAAGTTGATTTTGTCGTCTATTGAGTTTTGGTGTTGTTACTTGTGATGATTGTAGTTGTTTCCTAATTACTTGACGAGTTTTAATTTATAGTATTTGACCATCGTGTTGTTGAAACGTCTATCAAGTTGTTTCGATGGTATGTGTCTAACTCGTTTAGAGAAATTGTAGCTCGATAGGATGAGTTCATTGTTGAATTGAGGAAATTTGGGAGATTTCGAAGAGATTGAAGTTCATTTTTTTTTTATATTTTGTTTCTCACACTTAAAATGCTCAATCCAATCATCAAATTGTCGTTATCGTGTGCTTACTCGTGTGGTTTAATCAAATATCTCTTTTGAGAGAAAAACTAGTTAAACAAACAAACATATATTTGAAGATTTCAAGTGGTTAAAAGGTTCACCATTTACACTATACTTACATCAACGCACTTTGTTTTTATGTCTCATCAACTATCAATTCATTTCTTTATGCAGATATCAAATTTATGGAAAACGGTAGACATCGTATGATCACATAATCATATATTTAGAAGGGGAGGATAAAAGGTGAGACTATTATAAGGTGAAAGGATGAATGAAATGGCAAATATATATATGTGGGTGTGTGTGTAATGTACGAATGAGATTGAGACCAAGTTGATATTGATCTCCAATCATAGGGAACTCAAATGGTTCATCCGGGGAATTCGGGGATATGATGAAGGATTATATAGAAAGGGGTAAGAGTAATAAGATAAAAGGGGGGGTTATTGATGAAGAGAGAAGAAGAAGAAAGAGGAAAAGAGTTGGTGTGTGTATGTTTATGTGTATGTTTATGGGGTTTGTAGCTTTATGCATCAATGAGCTTTTTAATTTTTAATGAATTGAAATTAATTAATAGTTTTTATTATTATTATTATTATTATTATTTATTTGTTTTTCATTCTTTCTTGTGTTTGGACGGTGTGTTGAGCTTTTAATCCCAATTTTCTCCTTCTAGAGAGAGAAAGTCTTTTAGAGAGACAAGAGACAGACACAGGGGGGGGGCGAGTTTTAGAGAGAGAAAAAGTTTGTGGGAGGCGCAGGGGAATTGGGCATTTCTTTTTTCCCAGTTCGCGATGGTTTGATTGGAATCTGCAGCAACAATTAGATTTACCCTTTTTCTTTTGTCTTGTTTTGTTGCTTTTTCCAAATTTTGTTTTTCTGGGTTTCGTAAATCGTTGACGGGGTTTCCAAGCTGTGGTTTTTGTAAACCCAGAAAGGGATCTTCGATGCATTGATTGGATTTGGTGGATTTGGATTTTTCCTATCTGGGGTTGCTTGGATTTGCGTTTTTTTTGGCGAAATGAATGGTGGAAACGAGGTCGTTGCAGCTCCGGCCGGCCCGCCACAGCCGCTGGACTGGAAATTCTCTCAGGTATTTGGCGAACGTACAGCCGGTGAAGAAGTTCAAGAAGGTACTATTCACTTTATACTGTAATCCCGATGTTTTCTTTTCCGTTTGGGGTTTCTCGATCCAATTCAAATTTGTTGCATCCATTACAATTAGGGTTTTTTTTCACGCCTCCGATCTGTTTCAGATTGTACCTCGTTCTGTTAATTTGGAATTTTTGTCGCGGATCTCTATCTGGTACCTTCTTGGACCTGCGAGTCAATCTGTGGTATTTATGTTTATTTGCTGGGAATTCTGGTTTTGTGTTCTGTAATGAGAGGGAGTTAAGTTTGCTAGTTGAGATGCCCTTCCCCAAGGTTGTGCAGCATTGTTTCTTTTTTTCTTTTTCTTTTTTTTGGTTGGATTAGTAAGAAGCTTCGAACCTAAGCCTGGTGAGTGACTTGTGTAATAGCTTTGAGTCTCTGGGTTGAATTTACTGCATGCACTTTCTAGCCTTAGCCCTCAGATTTTCCTCCTTTTGATAGTAAGTGAATGGAAAGAGCCATGGTTAACTGTGTGGAGTGAATCTTCGATGTGTGATCCCTTCCACCCCCCTTTCAAGCTATCGTTGAGAATGGGATAAATTTCACGTAAACACTCAAGCTTTTCTGGTCATAAGAAAACCTGACAAATGCCTGGTTCCTGTTTTTCTGGAAATACCTGTATGTTAGAATTTTGAGTTATGCTTAGCTATTTAAAGCTTGTTTGGATTGTTCCCTTCCTGATGTGAAACCAAAATGCAAGTAATATGACAAACAAGCCTATTGAATTTGTATCTTGAGCTGACAAGTGCATTAAATTCCCTGCAATGAACCAACAACCACCCTTTAGCAGTTTCTGTGCTCACAGTCCGCTTTTGGAATATGGTGTTGTATGCATATCACATAAAGTTAAAATGGTATTGAACCCTTCTTTTCCTCCCCTTTTGGAAATTGTTGTGGGAAAAAGTTCGAATTTCTTACAGGACCCCAGGATCTGTCATTATCTTTGGGAGTTAATTTGTTTTCTTTTCTATCTATCTTTCTTTCTCTTTTTTCCTTTTAGTGCTACAATCGAACCTCCTTGTAGTAAGTAACTCTCCTTTATGATTTGCGTTGGTGAGAAACTTTTTCTGCCACTCTTGGCTTTTGTGTTGGTAGGACAGAGGTCTTATTTCCCAAACCTCTTATTACTCACACCATTGTATGTGGCTTGAACTCTCTGATGCTTCTTCGGGCAGTCTTCATGCTTCTATTGTCTTTCACAACCCAACTATTTCTTGTCTCATTGTTTCATTTCCTTTCCTTTTCCCAACTATAGCATTCCTCGAGATAATAGCCCTTGTTCATTCTCTCACCCTGGTATATGAAGGTAGACATGTATTATCAAGCATGTTAAAGGTTTTGTTTGTTTTCTGTGTTCTCATCTAAATTCTTGGTTTTAAGTTTAGCATTCATGTTACATTGGTGATGGGTGTTCACTTCACATCAACTCAGTTGTTTCAGCATGAAAGCTCTTTCTTTCAAACTATCTGTATATATTTACTCTCTGCAATGGTTTTTGGCTGCTTGGATCTGCAATATGTAAAAATCTTGGAGTTGTCTAATAGATGCAGCAATTCTCGTTTTTTTAGTCAGTTTGATCATTGATGCATGCATTTTTCATGGTTCTGTTTTCTTGTTTCCTCTATGTATGAATTTCTGAAGCTCTATATTCACCTCCTTTTTGGCAGTTGATATTATTTCAGCAATTGAATTTGATAAAAGTGGGGATCATCTTGCTACTGGTGACCGTGGTGGCCGGGTGGTACTCTTTGAGAGGACAGATACGAAAGATGTTTGTCTCTTGGAATGCCCTCTTTGTTTAGTACCCCTGGATATGTTTCTTGCTTCCTGTGTTCATTAGCATCTTATTTATTTATTTTTTGCTTTAACTTTTAGCATGGGGGATCGAGAAGGGATTTGGAGAGGATGGATAATGCAATTATTAGGCATCCAGAGTTTCGTTATAAAACAGAATTTCAGAGTCACGAGCCTGAGGTATTCTCTCCAACATTAGTCTTTTAATTTCTTATTACTTATATGTGTGTGTGTTTGCGTATGTATTATATTGACGGATTCAATTATATTCATATTTATGTTTCATTTGCATTGCTTTGATCAGTTTGACTACCTGAAGAGTTTGGAAATTGAGGAAAAAATTAACAAAATCAGATGGTGCCAGCCAGCTAATGGAGCCTTATTTCTGTTATCTACTAATGACAAAACAATCAAATACTGGAAGGTAGGCTACTACCTATATCTCTCGTTATTATACCATGCAGAGAACACTAGATTTGGTAGTTGATAAAATGCTAGCAATTATATCTGAGCGTCTTGGTAGCATATTTCTGGAGGTTACTCAGTGTAATCCTAAGATTACATGCTTTGTAAGGTTGCATAAATTTTGAAGGGTTGAAAATTTAAAGCTTTATTGACTGTAGTCTGGTAGGCTATTCTAAATACCAGCAGCAGACGATTTCAGATTATCATGTCTGCTTATTTAAAAAATTTATGAATTGCTAATGCATAATGCTGAAGAATTATTCTAAACATCGGTTCTAGTGCATGAAGTTCTCTCTTTGAGTTTATTTATAATGAAAATATGGAGCGTTTTGGGACTAGTCAGAAGCCCTATCTCTTCCCCACCCCACCGAACAAACACACTCACGTGAAAAATCTTATATTTGTTGTCTTGTAGCCCTTTTGCCTGTTCTGCACCATTTACATCTTTCTTTTGTTTCCGAGTGTTGATCAGGTGCAAGAAAAGAAGGTTAAAAAGGTTTCAACTATGAATGTGGATCCTTCAAAACCTGCTGGAAATGGCAGCAATGCTAGTTCAAGCAATTCAAGCAGCTCTGGACAATACCTTGCAAATGGAGGATCCCCAGACCGGTATCCCAGTAATGACCTCTCATTTCCAGCGAGAGGGATACAATCGCTACGCCTACCAGTGGTAGGCCTTCACCTTCTTGTAATCGGGCATATATTAACTCGTTATTGGTTATTTTAGGAAAAATATCAATTTATACCTCTAAACTTTGTGGTTGTGTTAATTAAAACCTGAACTAACAATATTGTATCAATTTAAACTATAAACTTTTGTAAGTGTATTAATTTATACCCTCTATTGTTTTGTTTTAGAAAACATCGTGTCAGACTTATAATTGTATCAATTAATCCCCTAAAATTTTATAAGTAAATCAATTTAGACTGTCGTGAGAATTTCTTTTGAGAATCATCCATGCATCAACGCTGATTGTCTATTTTATAAAACCAACATCCGTCAAAGTCTACACATGTAAGTACAGATGTATGGATGATTTTCAAAGGTAATCGTAATGGTGGGTCTAAATTGATTTGCCTATGAACATTTAGGAGTTCCATTGATATGAATTATAAGTTTTACATAATATTTGTTGAGTGAAATCTGGAGAATGAGAATGGTGTAGATTGATAAATTTACAAAAGTTGGGGGTTTTAATTGATACATTTACTTGTTTAGAGTGTAAAATGTCACAATTATTAGTTCAACATTTTAATTGATACAACCCCAAACTGTAGGGGTATATACTGATATTTTCCCTTACTTTTAATTAAGGTCTTCAGTCTTCTATGATACTTTGTTTTCCTCTCTTAAAAAGTGAAGCTTGTTACCATGTTGTATCGTGGTGTAAATTGTCTTATTTCCTCTCGTATAGCTATACTCCCCTTTTAACAAATCAGATAGCCTTTTGTAACCAAAATGGATTTTCCAACCCTTTTAAATTTCATACATCAATAAAATTGTTTCTTATAAGAAAAATAGTTGTTTGATATATTCTTCTTAAGAACGCATTTACCAAATTTCAAAATCAGGATTAGATCTTTGGTAACTATTGTTTTCAGTTGTAAGATTTGGCTAAGTTTTTAGTAGTAAATTACAAATAGAGAAACATATTAGGAAATAAACGTTATGTTTAGAAAAATAAGAATAAGATAAAAGACCTAATTTCATCTTCTTCTTCCTTTTATTTTATTTTTAATGCTTGAGTTCTTAAGACACTAGTTTTGCAGGTAACTAGCCACGAGACTAACCTGGTTGCAAGATGTCGGAGAGTGTATGCCCATGCTCATGATTATCATATCAACTCCATCTCCAATAATAGGTTTGGTGTCTTTCACTGGAAGTTTTTTTTTGTGTATATTCTGTTATACTCTTTGAGTACTTGATGGAACGTTTTGTCTTCGATAACCTTGGCCATACATGATAATTTGTTTCAGAATCTTGCCATTTTACTTCATTCATGCCTTGTATTAAGCACACGAGTATTTCATCTTACATGTTATACTTTTCTATTTTGAACAAGAGGGTTTTTTCATTTGTATATGAAGAAAAGAGTTTGAAAATACATACCCCCCGGAGGGGAAAGAAAGGAAAAGGAAAAACAAAAATGTAAAAGATTGCAGGAATCCAAAAAGAAACCCAACAAATCAAACAAAATACAGGGACCAAAAAAGATGCTAACTAGCAATGATTGCAAAGCTAGAAGATAATAGCAAGTTAGCAACAAAGACTCTTAGCTTTTAAACAAAAGCTGAGTCTTTAATGGGAATTAGGAAGCTCCTCAAACCGCTGAAGCTTCGAACATCTAGTCGAGGAAGGAACAGCAACTTTCAAGGAGAAAAGTACGAACACCACAAGGCTAAAGAAGAAAACAAACAAAACAACAAAAAGCCCCTTTAACACCAAACTCAACTCGGAAGAAAACCCCAACAAGTAGCAACTTCACCCTATAACTGAAAACTGATGATATGACTAGCACTTCAGCCTAGCCAAAGATAAATGCACCAAAAAGGAAAAGAACAAAACCAATAGAACAATTTTTTTTTTTTTTTTTTTTTTTTTTCATTTTCATCTATTGTGTTGATGAGAGGGGGAGAAGAAGACTCATCCAGCAGCTTCCTTGAAGACAAATTAAGTTCTTGACAAGTACATATGAAAGAGCTTCAAAATCTTAATCATCAAATAACTTTTCATTCCCATCAATGATTGAAAGTTGAACCTCTAAGTCATCACTTAAAAGACTCAACAGAAACCTTTTCTGTCTCTTCATCCTCCTCCAAAAATCTGACTTCTTGATGACCTCATTTATTGAGATAATAGAACCTTATAAAGAGTGTTAGTAACAAATTATGTTGAAGACGAAGTTTTATTAAAATGTTATAATTACATTGAACTGTTTTTTAAACCTCTACACCAATTACAGAATACAGTTCCATCAACATCCCATAGGTCCCAGAAATTTCTCAGTTGAAATCTCTAACTCCCTCCCTGCAGCATTTTCCTGGAAGTAAAAGTTCAAACTGTTTGTAAAAGCTTATGAACTAGTTTCGAATTCTGAGAATTTTCTTCATACTGGTGGTACACATATGTGTGTGTGTTGCTTGCATAGAGTCAAAATCTGATAGCTTTGTGCTTGCTCATTTGACTCATGTATGTACGTATTTACTGTTTTAATGTCCTTAGTGATGATCTCTAGCTACTGTTGATTGGGGTCGTTAAAGGGGAAAAAAAAGGAAAACGGAGGGGACTTCTTGATTTATTTTCGGAAATGTACTTTCAATTTTCAGCAGTCTGCTTGTTTTTAGAATGCTTTTAGTAACCAATTATGTTATCTTGCCTTGTGTTTATAGTGATGGAGAAACTTTTATATCAGCTGATGATCTGCGGATAAATCTCTGGAATTTGGAAATTAGCAATCAGAGTTTTAATATTGTTGATGTCAAGCCTGCTAACATGGAGGATCTGACCGGTAAGGTGTTGAAATTTTGATCAGTAGTGTATGGCGTTCCTTCTAGTGGCTGATATTTAATTAATCAAAATTGAAAATATTAAGTCGAATACTTTTTTCTATTACTAAAAAAATGGAACGGAAAGTCTTTTATCTTCTTAAAATTTGGATTCTAAGTTTCCCTTGTGCTTCTGTAGAGGTGATAACGTCTGCAGAGTTTCATCCTACTCATTGCAATATGTTAGCATACAGTAGTTCAAAAGGATCCATCCGCTTAATTGATTTGCGGCAGTCAGCATTATGTGATTCTCACTCCAAATTGTAAGTGCCTTTACTGGTTTTAAAGAAGGTTTTTTTCTTCATATCCTGCGTATAAAAGCATCCTGTGGACTTGAAAACTCATGAAAAATTTCAATTGGGTGCAGATTCGAGGAGCAGGAAGCACCTGGTTCTAGATCCTTTTTCACTGAGATTATTGCTTCAATCTCTGATATCAAGTTTGGAAAGGATGGAAGATACATTCTTAGTCGTGATTACATGACTCTCAAGGTTCTCATTTTTCTTCTTGACATGTGATATTTGGCGACCATGTTACAATTTCATCATTTAGGATAATAGAAAAGGGAAAGATAACCTTTAGCTCATGCAAAGCTCTCTTATTTCACGTCCATTTAGGAAGTTCCTGTTAGTCTAGATCTGCAACAATTTTGGATTGGTCTGCCAAGAAAGCATATAGTTGGAAATTTGGAGTTATTATTATGTGGAAGATCTAGTAAAAATCATCTTATTCCTCTGAATCCAAGCACTCCACAAAATAGTAAAGAAATCAGCTTGCCACAAACTCTACCTCCTCTGTGAGAGGACAATGTGATATCACCTCCTCAACCTTGGCTTTCACATCTCTATTCCGAACCCAAAATTCACCCAACTGCCACAACTTCAACTGCAGCCTCCCCTTTTCCTTTTTGTTTATTTAGGAGTTTTTGTGTTGGAGGTAATGGGTGATATCTCCATTCTCATCTTTTTTACCTTTTGGTCTACTTTGATTATGATGGTCCTACTACATTGTTCTAATCAATAAGAAAACTCATTAGGTATAAGGCTTCTTGACACTTTTCAAGGGAAGAGACTTGTAGTTGTAGCTAACTTCTCTGAGGTAGTGTTAAATATTAATGCCTTGTAGGATCATAACGCACAAGAAGGTTGTGGTTTTTTATTGTTAATCGTGGGATGCTTGATCTTGTAAATGCCTGCTATAGTTCTGGAACCACTCTAAACACCGTGTGTGTTGTGCGAAGAAAAAAACAATTCAACTTTTTTTTTTTTTTAAATTGCTAGATGGCAAGATGTTTATTGGCAACTACCATCACCACCCAGGCAACACCTAAGATTTTTTTTTTCCATATTTGAAAGTCTAGATAAATTCAACAAAGTTTAGATTGTTTTCACTAGTTAAAGTTATCTTGTAACGAAGTGAGTTGTTTACTTATTTGCAGTTGTGGGACATTAATATGGATTCTGGTCCAGTTGCAGCGTTTCAGGTTCATGAATATTTAAGACCTAAGGTTGAACTATCTGCCCCTGAACTCAGATTTGAATATTAAATATTCAGCTATCTTTTATTTTTTTTTGGTAACGTTTTTCTTCGAATATTTATGTAGCTGTGTGACCTGTATGAAAATGATTCAATCTTTGATAAGTTTGAGTGTTGTTTGAGTGGAGATGGATTGCGAGTAGCTACAGGCTCTTACAGGTAAGTGTTCCACTGCAGAGAACTCTATATTTCTTTTCCTTTGCAGAGAACTGTACACTCCTTTTCTTTTCTAGGTCATAAACCATATTATGTATATTTTTGTTTCCAGTAATTTATTCCGCGTGTTTGGCTGTATATCGGGAAGTACAGAGGCTACAACTTTAGAAGCTAGCAAAAATCCAATGAGGTAATTATTCGTGAGTGTGATTTCATCAGGTTTACGTGATGCTTATGTGAGGTTCAATTGTAACTGCAGGCGTCAAGTTCAGACCCCTTCAAGGCCTACCAGATCTCTGAGCAGTAGTATAACACGAGTTGTAAGACGAGGTCTGTGTTTCCTTCTCTTTTCACTTGTTGGCAAACCAAATTACCAAAATTCTAGTTGTGGCATACTGTTTATTTTACATTCACCCTATTTGGCATCTCATATCAGGAGCAGAGAGCCCTGGGATTGATGCAAATGGAAATTCCTTTGATTTCACAACAAAGTTACTGCATTTAGCTTGGCACCCAACTGAGAACTCAATTGCCTGCGCTGCTGCTAACAGCTTGTACATGTATTATGCGTAAACGTGGATTAGCAAGAGAACGCATTTTGCTTGGTCGAATTTCTCGAGTTTCTCTTGGAGAAAATTATTTTCCCATTTCCTTCCAGCCATTGATTCGGAAGCTTTGCAAGTACTCAAGACATCAAATGACTTACCCTGAAGACTTATTGAATGTGCCTTTGGTATCCCGGATGCAGAGGTGGCTGCCACCCAAAACCCTCCACAAGGTTTATGTTGATTTCTCTGCAGTGGCTGCATCTCATTTTCCTTCTCCCTCCCTCCCTCTTCCTCAACCCCAACTATTTAGTTTCTTCTTTCACTCTTTTCATTTCCCTGCATCTTCTGAAAGAGAAGATGTAGTTATGTTTCAGATTGTTTTGGGTTGGAGCCATGAAGGAAAAAAAGAATGTGATTGTAGCTCTCCTACAACAAATACTATAAACGAATGTTCAATATTTGCAACAACCGCAACTAGGTTTAAGATTACGAGGAAAAGGAAAATGTAGTTTTTATTCATAATCTTGGTTGGGATGAAACTTTTGATAAACTTACACAGCATCATTTTTTCATTGATTCTTTGTGTGACTGAGTGGTAATTTATTTGACCCACATTTATTAGAATTTACTTCATCTTGTGTGGTGTTTCCGTTTTCTTATAGTTTCTTATATTTACATCTGGGAGCAAGGGGAAGACACTGTGCTCTTACTTTAAGTATTGTTAACCAGATGAAGTGAGAAGTGAGTTTGTATGTCATTTCCTTCATTGCTCTACAAACTATTCTTGTGCTCCTTTAAATGGGTCCCATTTATTCTCTTAGAAATCTTGGCTTTGGTTAATTTTGGCAAACTTCTCTCTTTTTATTTGTGTAACAGAGGCAAATTGTGTAACAGCTTTGAGATGATAGTTCCTTAAAAACTGATGACTTCTACCATTTTTCCTAACGTAGATTTATGAGGTCATTTGATAGATAGATGAAAGTTTCAATCAAAGATATTAATGTAACTTGACATGTGCTGATATTAAAATATTTGTGGCATTTGTAATTTTTTGGTTTCCCTTGGTCATTGTTAAATAGAATTAAGGCAAGAAAAATGCAATAGTACTATACCACTTTCAAACATCACATTCGCTTCATTTACATTCCACTTCGTTTCAACAGCGGATAACTTTATTTTATCCTTCTCTATTGCTTAATTCTATAGCTCGAGTCAATATTATATCATCCAAATAATTCAGCCGAAGCTATGGTTAAGTCTGTATTTAGGCAAATTGAACCAACCCAAATGCAATAGAAAAATGTTTTGAGAACTGGTTTTGTTGGTTAGGTCGGTTTAGTTTTCATGTGCACAACGAACTTGAAAATCTAATTGGTTTCCCTGTTCATAAATATAACTGAAAAATCTAATTGTAAAATTGTCCAATACAGAAATAGAAAGTGAGGTATAACATTTGAGGTGGTAAATAAAACAGTGCCAATGATCCACACATTCAAACATGACACGTTTGGTTCTAAAAAAAATATCTAACCAGATCGACTAGCTTCCTTTCAAGTTATCAAACTGCTAGACCAAACCAACTTCAAACACTTTCTTGCAAGCCAACTTAGTCGATGAAATCTTTTAGCCAACCATGGAAGCCATCATATTAAACTCGAACATAAATGAGATCACTTGGGGACAACACGAGCCTTGTACATGCATATATATGCCATGTGCCAGTCACCTGAAATAAGTGAAAAATCAGAACGAAGCATTATTTGTGGTTAGCGGTGAATCCATTTCTAACGAATTTCTGTTTGGAGAATGGAAATTTAGGATACTAAAACAGGAATTAGTTCCCATGTGAGCTCTACCTCCACCAGATAGCTTTAAGATGTCTTCTTCTCTCTGTGCAATGGGGTTATCATCATCATATTCAATCCACTTCCCTGTGGCCAATTGAAGATCATTTATGATTGTTTCGCATAGTAATTAATGAAGAAAAACTATTCATTCTAAAAGACTAACCGCTTTCTTGCTTTACCCAGGCAACATAATGTCCTGAATCTGCACTCCTTCCTTTGTGGGTCAACACAGCTACCAAATCATAAATTCCAGTCATTTGTGTTTCCTTGTCAGAAGAGGGGGAATCTAAGATAGATAATCATCGAAAGGTGAGAGTCTAGAAAGCATGGAGGAAGAACCGATTGAATGTAAAGTGAAATTTTTAGAAAAGTGTACCTTCTTGAGGTGTAACACTTGATTGTGCCTCACTCCCAGTAGATGTACCCTGCATATTTCAGGAATTGGAAGTCAAAAAGAAAGTTCAAATATAATTATCAAAGGTTGCAAATGACTTGACTCACTTCTGCATCAGACATCTTTACATCCTTGTCTGCCGTATCTGAAGCCTTCTCCTTGGGTTTCAGACCAAGTTTTTTGCCTTCCTCATTCCTCAAAAGCTATATTTCAATAAACGGAATTTGAAAAATCATCAACTATAAATTATCAATAAGTTTCTTCTTCAAAAACCATAGGGGAGAATTGAGAAACCATACCAGTCGAGGACCTTCCAATTGTTTGCGAAGATCATCTGAACACAAATCAAACACATCCAACTCCAAAGGATAATCCACTTTCTGAGATGAAAGTTAAGATAAGAAAAATTATGGAATACTGTAAGGCAATTTAAATTCAAGTAAAATAGAAAAGGAATTACAATGGGTGGAACGGGAGAAAAAACTAAGTGGCATACCCTCAAGATTTTGGCCTTCTGATTTGACTCTCTCTTCCAAAAAAAGCGGACAAATTGAATTGTCAAGTACCTTAAAATAATTAAACCACAATAATTGTTATATTGGTTGTAAAAGTTCACATTTTTTTTTTGCATGGTTTAACGCTAATCTAAAAATGACATCGTAGATTTCCCAGTGAAAAAATGTGCTAAGTAGTAGTAGGCAATGCAAAACTAGGAGAATTTTGAACTTAAGAAGATTATTTATTTTAATAAGAGCAAAAAAAAAAAAAAAAGAAAAAAGAAAAAAAGTATGAAGATATCTTTACCTTGGCAGGCTATTAATACGAGATTCCCTAATGAAAATTGCACTGCGCCCCAGTGAAGGAGACGCTTTATCTATTTCTGATTTTAGACCCTGCAGAATTTCGAAGTATGTAAGAACTTATCATGCAGAAGGTTTCTAAAACAAGTACATATTTTAACACAAAACCAATACTTGCTAAGAAAATATAAAAAAGGAGGCAAGTGAGAGAGAATAGGAATTTCACTCGGGAAAACATTACAATATCAGACTTCAAAGTTCGCGCGAACTGCTCGCTCAAGTTATAGAATTATTTAATATTTTTGAACATTTGGATAAAAATATTTTATAAATCATATGGAATTACAGTATGTGGGGGCAGACCCTGCCCAAAGGAATCACAGAAACTCTGTCCTTGGGCTATATAACAGCAGATAGGCTACAGCTTCAAAAGTATGAGGAGAATTTACACAAAGAATTAAGAAACAAGAAAAAATAAATTTATACTAATGAACTTTGAATGTTATATCGATTAAAACTCAACTTTAATAAGTGTATCAATTTTGACAATTCGCTGAGATAAGACCGTTGATGCATAATCTTTACACATGTATAAAACTCTTTCAATACAAGAGTTATAAATATTAAAGAAATGTTGGAATCATTTATTATTATTATTATTATTTTTAGGATAAGAAACAAATATCATGGATACAGATTTCATTTATGTATGAAATTTACAATTCAACCAAGTCATAGCAGTAGATGGTATGATTAAAAAAGTGCCAAAAGATCTTCCCTTTTAATCGAAGAGGCATAATATCATTAGGATAAGTGTGACCACATATTAACCATAAGAAAGCATGAATCAAGTGTGACCACATAATCTTCTTGGGTGAGCTAAAAGGATTTCTAATGAGAGTGTATGTGAGAAGGCTCAAAATATCATTAGGATAAGGCGTACTGGAGCAGACCATCCAAAGGAGGTGGTGATCTCATTCCAAAAACGCTTAGCATAAAAGCAATGGATGAAAAGATGCTTGGAGTCCCGTAATTGCCGGCAGAGTTGGCAACATTGTGGACATAGAGCTATATGTGGAAGATGTCTCCGAATTTTGTCATTCGTATTGATTGCATTGCAGCAAAAGGGAGGGGTTGGAGAGGGACGCATAAAGACCAGCTATCTAGTGTATTGAAAAATGATTCCTTTTCCCTTGGGACCTGGTGGGGGGCTAGGAATTGGGAACCTAAGGTTACAAATTAAAGCCTCAGTGGTAAAGTGGTTTGGGAGATTCCAAAGAAAATCTAATTGTACAAAGTAGTTTAGAATGTGGTTGGCAGAAGAGGTGGCAGTATTTCAAGGTGCATTCTTCAGATAATGATTTTGGAACTATACTCACTTTCTAATTAATGCTAACTCGGGCGATTTTCTATAAACTATTTTGGTGAGTCTTGCTTTTGTTAGAAACTATTGTATTTATTATTGTGATATCTCTCTTAACCAGGGAGTTAATCAATTTATTTTAAGGGTACCTTCATATAGGCAGCCCCTAGTGTTTGAATGCAATATCAAGTACTGATAGAAAACATAACCTTTTCAAAACAATGGAAAGAACGGTGAAAACTGGTTAGTACAGAACCACTAGCTTGACTTCCAAAGAGTGAAAAAAACCTAACCAACCATAAATTACGGGCTCCAAACACAGAAGTTCAATCTACTTCTAAAATATAAAATTTAGCTTTTGTAATTGAATGGGCAACCTTGTAGAAGGTTTCGGTTAGATCAAGTATAAAGACATTTTAGGTATTTGTATATTGTAAGAAAAAGTATATATGTATATATACCCTATTTCATCAATCAATGAAATGTTTCTTATTTAAGGGAAAAAAAAGAAAAGGTGTATATATATGCACATACGTATGTTGTAAGAAATTGAGCATTGATGGAGAAAAATGAAATAATTTACATGGCAAAAAAAGACCCACAAAAGTAGTTCACCAACAACCAACAAGAAAGGACTTCAATCCAAAAACATAAGACCAAACCGAGCTTTTAAGTACATGATTGTTAATCTAAAATTGATTTTCCTATGAAATGCCAAATCCAGAGTTTTGGTAATGCTGAAGATACGCAACACATATATCAATCACAATGGCAACGGTAATGAAATTGCAAAACTCAGAAGAGCAGGAAAAAACTAAAACTTTATGTAAATTTTTTTACCACTTACCAAACTTAGAAACTTCTCACGTTTATCCATCAGAGGTCAGAGCTAATGGAAATCATTTAAACTTTATTATCTTTTTATATTATTGACATTTTCCCTGTCCACTTTTCCTTCAAATCTATTTACGGGAAAAAAAAACATTTCTCCTAATTTTCCGTTTGTTTCATCATTTGTTTAATTACTTTTATAAGGCAGAAAAAAGGAGCATTCAGATTTTAAACAAAACTCTTGCAAGAAAAGACATGCCAAGTAAAGAACAAGTTGAACAACCAATTAATGTGAGTTCTGAAAGTTGCAAAGCGGGTAGTAAAATAATATCTACACTCAACTACGAGCAGAGAAGAAATCTTCAAATTAACAAGACTTACATGCTTTAATCCTTCACTCAAATGGTTCACCTCTTGCGATATATGGCATTTAAGCGAATAAACTGATTCGGCTTCCGAACTTTCCTCTCCACTTTCCTGACAATGTATTCTGGCACCATAAAATCACCACCATCAGCACATTAACAAGATATAATTTCAAGACCACCATGTGCAATTTTTTGTTTTTTCCAGAAAAAAAACAGGAAAGTTATATCAATCAGAAAAACATAGACAAAAAGAGGACATGGGAGAATCCACAAGCAAAGTTAATCGAGCTAAATAAGATCTCCAATTAGTTACAACAGAAAAAATGTTGGGAGTTACAGAAACCATTTTCCAAGTATGACCAATCCAAAAACTATTACATGTGAATACAACAGTCTCCCAGGCATGAAATTGATCATTGTGCAAGTTAATGAAAACAGTAAGATGTCTCTCTGCTTGTGGTTTGTATAATATTGATTTTATGGTGGTTCTAGTGCCCTCACCAACACACACTCAGCAGTGATGACAAACTGGTACTTCAAGGTACGCTACAAAACAAGACACAGATGACATACTGGCACTTCTTATCAATAGTATACTAAATAAAAGTGGAGACATCTTAACACATTTCCACTTGTGATGAAGCAAACATAAGCCCATCAATTTAAGGTCAATGAATAGGTGCAGGAGAGAATGTGAAAGGAAGATAAATAATGATCAATGTAAACTCTATTACAACCGCTTCATGAATTTAATATCTGATGTATTAAATAACAATAGATGCCTTACCTGCTAACAAGATCAATGCCAAATAGGTCCTTTACAGAATCGGGGATTTCACTGCAAGTGAGAATGACAAAATTTTCTCATCAAACTACACATTTCTTCCATGAAAGATGAAACAAAAACAAAAAATCCAAAATCAGATACAGAACAGCAAACATATTGAGAAATCCCTCAGACACGGCCTGAAACTAGAGTGTGAACTAAACTAACCATGGTTTGAAAACTATTCAGTTCGTGAGGAATTTCAAAGTGTGGATTAGACAATTACATTTATGCAGATTTTGAGTAGCCAAATGAAATTACAGAAAGTCACAAAAAAAAAAAAAAAAAAAATGCAATTACCTGGAACCTGCTGACCTTAGAGACTGAGATAGAGTGTATAGAAGTTGTGTCCAACATTCTTCAGCATCCTGTTAAAAAATAAAGCTTTCAATTAATACATTAACTTTAAAGACGTAGTAGAATCCAATAAAAAAGTTCAAAATATCAGATACTTGTTGCATGAATGTACTATTCTGCAGCTGGCCAAATTGAGGATATTTTTTCCGTAGCACCTGGGAATCAAACATGAGACAATAAACACGTTATTTCCTAATCCAGTGAATTAACAACTGTAATGACAAAAAAGTTACAAAAAATAAGTTATTACAAATTCAAAGTCTAAATGAATTACAACTAAATTCCAATATCTCATTACATATGAAGAAATGAAATGGAAAAGATACAAATTGATTTCGTAAAATCAACTTTTCACATGGACATCTACATCCAACAAAGCATGGCATTTCAATGTTAGCATCTGGCATCATCCTCGAGAAGGTTGCCTGATTGGTCTAGTAAGTCGTTTCTAAGAGAAATGACCATTAAATGAAACATTAATACCAGTTTTCACCCCAACGTATGATAGAAACAAGTGCTTAAACAGGTGAATTTCAAGAATTTTGTGAAAGCCACTAACCATCCAGAACTGCATAGGTGCTACTGCCTTGACACTTCTATCAAGCTCGCTGAATAAATCCCGGGTTGCAATAGTTAACATGTGTGAAGTTGGATCCACATCACTACGCCCAGCATTAGAGTACCTGATCCAAGCCAGATATTATATTTGTTGCTGCAGGAAGATTCATGAAAATTACAAGTAGAACTCACTTAATCAAAGCCGACTTAAGCTCAGGAACAGAATGCAAACACTGTAAAGTTGAATTCATGTAACACGTGTTTCCCAAATTAAACAAGCCAGCACTGTGACCCTGAAACAGCAAAGTTTTGGATGAAAACCAGGAATCATAAAAAATAGTTCAGCACAAAATGTCCAATAAAACAAAGAACTGAAGAAACAAGAGGAAGCTATATAGCAAAATCAGAATGAATAGATGAAAAAATATTTATACATAAGCGACATATAGGCCTAAGGGTTGGGAACTGTGGCATCGAGTAGATGGTAGAGGCAACCTTTACTCGTCTGTATTTGTTGTGGAGATCTTTATCTAATAAAGACACTGGATAGCGCAAGCTTTTTTTGGATGCCTTCGGGTATCATTTGTATGATTGGCACACTCTAATTATGGCTATGAGCAAGCACCCAATGACATCCCTTAAAGCTACCACTGGCCTCCCTGCTTTTTGCTTTTAGTTCTTTAGTGGTTATTCGATGCTGAGAAGCCCTTGTGTTCCTTGTTCCCTCATCTTTACCACCTATTGGATAAGAGATCACACTTGGTGGCCTTTGTTTTGCCTTTCTCTGGTAGTTCTTCTTACTTGCCTTTTGGTTTTCATCACGTGCTTTCTGATCGTGAGGCCTTTAAGGTTGTCAGGTTTATCTTCTCCATTATTTCTAATCAGGTTCCGAGAGTGGGGAGAAGGGATCCTAGATCTTAGCTCTTTGAGCCCTTCGAGGGACTTTCCAGTAGGTTTTTTCCCCTGGTTTTTTTTTTGCAGTTGGGCCTTTGATTTTCCTCTCTTCAGAAAGTTAAAGTTTACAGGAAAGTGAATCTTTTTGCCCGGAAAGTTTTACATGGAGAGTGATTACCCAAGATTGTATTCAAAGACTTTCCTCAATGGTGTTACAACCTCAATGGCGTCCTTTATAGGAGATAGGAAAAGGATCTTGACCATTTGCTTTGGGATTGCGAGTTTGTGACGACATGATGGAACATACTCTTTAGAATCTCTTAGGTTGCTGTTCGATGTTAGAGTAGGTGCTATTGGATCCTCCTTTTCACGGCAAAGAAAGGGTTCTTTGGCCCTTTTTCTTTTGCTGTGAGGCATCTGGCTGGAGAGGAATGGTAATATTTTTCATGGTGTTTGGTGGTTTAGCTTAGAATAACTCTTTTGGGTTAAAGCCTATTTCTGCAATGGGGCATGAGGGCTTTTTGTTTTTGCCTTCTTAGGCTTGTCCTTCTGCATTGCCTTTGTTTATCCTTTCATCTATCTCAAAAAAAAGTTTGGTTTCTAATAGAAAAAGAAAAATATGCTGGGAATATACTTGCTGTGAGAATCTTGGTTAGTTTTCCTTGTTTACACTCTTAAGATGCAACAAGGACTTGAACCATGACTTCACAGATTTTACCTACACAAAATTTGAATCTTTTGCCTCCCATTTTCCATCCTTTAACTTACCATAGTGGATGAAGAATAAAACAAGAGTTATCTGCAGTGGTTTCATTATAGGGTACTTAGTTTGCCAATATCCATAACGATCTCATTATTTTATTGTTATGATTGAGAGCTTTACTTCCAGAGTTTTGTTTTATTGTTTTAGATGATCTATTAAGTTCCTTTTCCCTCGAGGTCTTTGTTCCTTCATATTCTATAATACTTGCATATACTTAAACTAAACTTCAACATTTGCTTATAAAAGAAAAACCTTACGATTCAATTATGATGGGAAACACATAAGTAAAATGATGATCAGCGGCAACAGGTCAGGAATCAATGGTAGATATGACTCATAAGCATGGACCAAAAAGATGTCAACTAAGCCAGTTACAATTATAACAGAAAAAATATGTTGAATTAATGGAATAAGACAAACGTGACCTTAGATAAAAGAGATGTAAGCATCAAAGGTAAAAGGCGGTATCCTAAATACACAATACTAATAGTCCAACATCTGGAAACAAACATACCTTCAAAAATATTTTTCAGTTATTGTCTACAATGATCAAATTAATTAAATCAACTAAAGAAAACTATCCACCTAATTTTATCACTATCAGATGGGGACATGAATGCCATTATCTGACAAAATCCTGACACTTACAAATCATAATAAAAACCTTACCACTGCAATAACTTGTTCATCTTCAGGAAGATCTTCTATAAAGACAGGGCCCTTCTCTGGGGCCTTAACAATCTCATCTGCTGTCCCCATCATCATTAATTTTTGACCCTACAAAAGAAGAAGCATGTAAATGGAACAACAAGCTTGGAGCCACAAAAATCAATCCGAAAGTTATATAACATTAGTCATCAGGTTACCTCTTTTACTCCAACCGTTGACCAATCTGCATCGTCCTGCTCAGTAAGAGAGTAAAAGGATGTCAGATATTAGTAATCACTTTGGAAAAGCTTAAAAGTTCGATCAGAAGTAAGAAAGAAGACATGGTTATTGTTGGTAATGAATCAGAATCAAGAACGAATAGTTCAACAACAAATTCACCATCCTCAAAAGAAACATAGAGAGATGTCAAGTAACCTTCAGTATACCACCCTTAACCATAATCTTCTGCCTTTCAGGAGGCACACCGGTGAGTTCAAACAACTGGCCTTTGAAAACATACGGGGGCAGACTGGTATCAATTTCAACATCACGGAACAGCTCTTTTTGCCACTTTACACTCACTATAAGATATCAAAATCCATTTGTTAGAAAAGAAAATAATTCCCGCAAGAGTAAGAACAAGATTAAGTTAATGAATTCCACAACTTCTAATCGGTTCTTCCACCCAACTCAAGTTACTATTCAATATTTGCCACTTCAACAAATTTAAAATTGTAACTGCTTTCCACGACATGATAACACAATAAATTAAACTTAGCAGAGATGGGCAGTAGCAAAATCATATCTTTTCCTTTAACCATAACCACAAGCTACATCCAGCCACAAACCCAGATTAAAAAAGAAAAGCGTACATCAATAACTAAAATCCTGCCCATTGATAATTACGATGTATGAAAGGGGTGATCTCAAATGAGAAGCAATGGCGATAGAAAAACGAGGCATTGGCAATTGCCCCAGAAAAAAAAGAAAAGAAAAGAAAAGAGCAATAAACAATTGACAAGGAGCTTAATGCTAAGAGGGTAAGATGAAAATGGGAATTGTCCCAGATCATTGTCCGCGAGAAGATCGGCAAATCTGGGGTGATTAAGAAGAATGAATGAAAGAAAGTAAAAGAGAAGGAAGAAGAAGAAGTGAAAGAGAGAAGGTAGTGTTCGAACCTTTAATCATGATTAGAGAGCTCCCAAGAGAGGTAGAAGAATGGGCGAAGAGGTTGAAGAAGAAGAAGAAGAAGAAGAGTTGTCTTGGAGAGGCGGTAAAGCGGAGCTCTGAATTTCTTGCTGAATCAACAAGCATAACAATTTGCCTCCCAATTCCATTCTTATATAAAGATAGGTTCACATGTTTTCTCTTATCAATTATGGGTCCAATCTACACATTTAGAACCTTAAATTAAAATTACATTCCAAAGTTTAGTCCTAAACTTTTGATGTTTCTCTTTATTTAGTTTAAATTTGAGGCACTTGAGTAAATTTTATAGATTTCTTGAGAAATAATTGAAAGCATAAAATTTAAAATCATATCAATTTATTTGATTTTTTTTTTTTTGTAAAATTACCTAATAGTCATTATTAAGTGTTTGAAAGTTCATTGACTGACAGTACGTAAACTTAGACTAAACTATACCATTGAGGCACTAACTATACAATTTCCTTTTTGTTTCAATAAATGTATTATTGGATGAATAGAAAAATAATTATAGTTACCTATCGATAAGTCTATTCTACTAAATATTATTGTGCGAATAAAGAAAAATTTAAATGATGGTCGATAGGAAGACATCTATTAGAAAGTGTAAATTTTTACGTTTATATTAATTTAAAACAAAGTTGTTTAGTTTCAAGGAGAAAAAAAAATAATTTCTTATATAAAATTTGCTAGCTCAATCAATTTTCAAATATTTACAAAAATCTTAAACATAATTTTTTGAGGCATTGGATTGGTTTTGTAGAATAATCAGTAAAAAAGACCATAAAATGCTCTAACAATTGATTGCAAGTACTTTTGTTGCAATCATATATTGAGTGGGGGGAAAAGGTGAAGTTATACTTTATGTAAAGCCTCAGTATTGAACATAACCTTTGTCATTTTAGATCACTTCTCATTTGTCTTGTTTTGAAAATGTAGTTATCATTGGTTCTCTGTTGCCTCCTATGTGAAGAAAGGACATTTCTTCATCAGAAAGGATTTGCAAAGTAGTGATAAATTTGGCATTATGTTTTTCAATAAGAATCTTTCATAAATAGTAAATGTAAGAAAGAGAGAATATGGAAACAAAATATATCACTCATTAATTGGCTTGCCACCACTAGCTTTCTTTCTAACCAAAACAAGAAAATACGAATTTCCAACTTCCAAGATCGTCAGTCATCTCATTTCATCGTAACTGAATAGAACAAAAAGTTGTATAAATGGAAAAATTGTCGCCCTGGTTCCAACTAAGATTACAAGCCAAAATTTGATATCCATTCTTGTAATGAAGCAAATAAACTGATAAATAACTAAGGCCTTCTGGATGAGTGAGAGGATGAATCTGATTTCTCGGCTAGATAGTGCTCAAGCATGTCGTCCTCATCATCGTCTGCAATTCAAGCAATGCAAAGGTTTGGAATTGGGTTAATGCTAACAACTGAATGATTTAGTATTATTATTAAGAAGGGAGGGGGAGCACCTTCAAAATCATCCTCATCAAAGTCAATATCTTCCTCGTCATCTTCGTCAGATCCTTCAGTAACTGGAGCTGCACCTTTCTGTTAAAAAAGTGAGCAATATGTTAAGTTGAATGAAGCAGAAACTCCAGCTAACTGGAGATTCGACATTATACCAACTGTATCATAGGATGAAATAGCCAGTTGATCAGTCTTTCTCTTCTAGCAATGACACCAGTGCTTAAAAGAAAAATTACCCCAGAAGCTCTTCCGCTCTCAAACCACTGCCTGCCAGTAAGTTTCTTTTCCTTAGGTGCAGTAAGAGCTGATTCGGGCATTATCCTGAAAGAAGTTCAAATTTATTATCAACAAACAAAAATGTTGATAGGAATGGTATTAGAGAGATATTGAGGTACATTGGTAAACAGTTAAGTAGTTTGTTGGGGAAGATTGGTTATAATTTATAAATCCAGTGGGTAGGGAAGAACCGTAAACAATATTTTGGTGAGGCGATTAGGGCTTGAGAGTGATCGCAAGATTGGGAGGGTCTAAGTACCTTAAACACTTTGGTTGAAACAAGGCTCTTCATTAATGAAATGAAAAGAGACTAAAGCTCAAATTTTTTATAATTCAATACATTCAGGTCCCCTAACAAATATCTGACTTCTTTGAAACTGGAAAGATACAATATAAATATGCTGATCAAATGTCATGTACAAAAAGGAAGAAAAAAACTAGGGACCATTAAATCTCGAGACTAGGCAAATTTCAAAAGAAAAGCTCTATAATTAGACAAAACCAAAAGGAGAGAAGAATATTTAAAGCCCTTGTTATTAGCCACACAGAGACAGACATAAAAGCTGCCAGCTGCCCCATTTCAATTTCTCCACAGAATTCCAAAGAACATCCCATCTTTACCCATCGAAAATCCCAAGGTATATCTTAGTCATTAGCTAACGTTTCCAGATTGGATTAATAATGGATTTGCCTGGACTAGTGCACAACTTTTTGGAGCCTGGTTGGGATAAGGACTAGTAATAAGTACATATCAAAGCTCTATTGCTAATCATTTAGATTGTTTTATACGTAGTGTGAACCAGAAGTTCAGTAGTTATGCAGGTTTGAAGATTAGTTTTTGTGATTTTCTTTCTCTCTTATTCTCAACAACCAGAGCCCTTTTGGTAACTTTTTGTTTTTTGTAAATAGGACTGTCCCATTCTCCTTGTTTTCATTTGTAAAGCTTAGTTACAATTAACCTTAGCATTTTCTTTTTAGGGCAGGAACGATCCACAAAATTGGGCCTCCGTATGTTAGTGTTGTGCTAAGAACCAAGTCTCTTGAGGCATTTTAGGAGTGCCAACCATAAAAGATTAAAGGAGCCACTCACAATCTTCACAAGGGGATCCAGCAAAAATCAAGAGAATAAAAAGGTGGTCCAAGTCCTCTGTTTAGTGCCCAACCAAAAACGCATATAAAGCAGCTTCGAAAGACCTTCATATGTCCTTTCTGCTGCATATTGTTTTGCTCAGAGTTCCCACAGGTATCTGGCAAATAACAACATGCTTTACGAATGACAACAATCTCTCCTCCAATAAAGAATCCTGGAGGCATCATAGCATTTGAGTTTCTTCTCAGATCCTACAAAGAATTAGTTTTCGAAAGACAGACTTACAGTAAGGTCCTTGCCATCTACAAACTGCGAGTTATATTGCCACATCTAAAGTTAACACCCTATGGATTGCCTAAAAAAGTCAAATGAGATCTGCTTATAAAACCTCCACGGTTTCCAGTAGAACATTAGACAGAGCAATCCACTTCATTGCCATATCATCGAGATCCACTCCTTCACTACATTAACATTGAGACTTGTTGGTGATACATAATTAAATTTGCCTTCAACCACCCGCTTAAGCTTTTGGATGAATTGGTGGTTTAATAAGACTCATCCAAGAAAGGTATTGTATAACTTCAACCATATTGTTAGGATAGTCGTCAGAGTACACTACTAGTAAAACCCAAGACTACCCTAACCTTCACAAGGACAACTATGGTCGCACTTTCGTTGTTCTATATATATATATGGAGCAAAAGATAAATAAATAAATTACTTGGCTCGTTCCAGTGCAATCTCTGCTTCAAATCTTTCCCTCCATGCTAAAAATGTGTCAAGGGTGACAGGTTCTCCATGTGGTACAATTACCTGTGAGATTGAAGAAGTAGAATGTAAATGAGTTCATTCAATTTCAAGCAATGTTCAACGGTCAAGTATTTTAAAAGATAGTCTAACATAGACTAACATATGCCATCGAGTCAAGAATGTAACATAAATAAACAAATTTTGAAGGATGGTTTTTTTTTTTTATTCCTATGCTATGGGACATTTGGCCTCAGAAGAACATCAGAATTTTCCATCGAGTGAGACTGGAGAGATCTGGAGAGGGACTTTGGGACACAATTAGATTTAATTCCTGTGGGGCATTTGACTATAGAAGAAAAGTAGACTTTTCCATGGGGTGAGGAGGTCTGTGGAGGAACTTTAGGATACAACAAGATCTAATTCCTCTTCGTGGGCATCTGTTAATACCATCTTTTTAATCTATCAATTGAGCCTAATTCTTTTGGATTGGAATGCATTCCCATAATTGGGTGTGGAGGCCGTTTTGTTATAGAATTTTTTTATCCCCTTATGTATCCTTTCATCTATCTCAATGAAAGCATGATTCCTCATTAAAAAGAAAAAAACGAAAGAAGAGAAAAACATAAATAAATAAAACTTGTAGTACTCATCAGTCATCCCAAATATATAATAAACACCATAATAAAAATTAAAAACGTAAATCTAGACAAAGATGACATTTCCTATCCAACAGTATTATTAACTATCAATCACAAAAGTAACTGAAAGTAAATAGAGAATCTTTATTTATAAAAAAACTAATAACAGAAGATAAAAATAGAAACCCGTACATCTTCTTTTGCTCTCTCTTCTGCTTCAGCAATCTCAAGACTACTTTCTTGACCAAATCGCTCAGATAGCCACTCTTTAGATGATGTGACAAGTGTGTAGACCATAGCCATACCGAGATTTTCAGAAGCCTGTCCAAATATACTAAGAAGTAATTGTCAGATATACCACATTAGCAAGATAACCGTAAGTTTCTCACCATCCAATAGCCAATAATTAGCTTACTAATCATCAGGCAATTTTGGTAAATAAAAAAGGGCTATAAGAAACTTGCTGTTTTCTGCTACACTGACAGAAACTTTCACGTGCCATCTTATTTCCCAACCCAATTTTGTGGGCACATTATATACTTGATATAATTATTAGTTTAGTTGAAAGAATCCTCAAAGTCTAAGGGCATAACTTGATTTGTTTTTTTCTTTTTATTTTTTGGTAAGAAATAAAGTTCTCATTGGAAAAGAAAATTGAAAGAATATAAGCATCAATGTTACCGATGTGTGATAGCTATTTAAATTAAAGAAAATACCTCTTGCTGAAGCTTTTCTTTCAAAATCTTTAGATCTTCTCCCGGGATTCCTCTAATACTAAGCAACAAAGCAATAAACCCAAAAATCAATATACTACTATGCTAAAGAATGAAATATTCCTTTTAACTGAAATAACCTAGGGTATGTTTGGTAGGCAAATCAGAAATAAAAATTTGAAAAAAAGGGGTTCAGTAAAAACAAAGTAGCAGTTTATCTTTTTAAATATATGTTTGGTAGCATATTTAGAAATTGATCCCAATTTAAACAATTGTTCCAGATGTGTTTGATATAATACATATATAAATTAAAAAGAACTAATTGCAGTTATCCACTAAATATTAGGTTGAATATAAACTACTATTAATTAAGTTATAATTTATGAACATGGTTAAGAATTTTGAATGATATTTTACACTATCAAATAATTTGTAATGCATTATAACTTATACGACATTTTAATTTAACAAAAAATGAATTGAGTTTATAATATGAGCAATATTTTTAAAAATGTTTTAGTACATTTTAAATATAAATTTTCAAATTCAAGATTTGGATACAATAAAACATAGGAAAACATTGGTTTCAAAAGTTGCAGTATTTGAATCACATACTTTGGAAAGAATAAAATAAAAAACATATCTGCAACTGCATATAGAACCTGAAAACATAAAAGTAAAACTGGATTGCCTACCAAACAACCCCCTAATGTGCCGCCAGAATGAGTCTGGGAATCAAAATCCACAACCTAACTAGGCAACTTAAATGAAATCTTTATGTTTATTTTGAATCATTGAAATAAAGGATACTAAGGATTCACCTAAGTATTTACAACCAGAGTATAATTATACAACCTTTTCACATTCAAAAGTGGAGGTTCATCAGGGTACTTCTCTGTATGCGAGAAAATCAAACCCAGCTGAACTGCACAAAAGTTTGGGCAAGAGCTTACTACCACATAAATTACTGATCCTATATTAGGACGGTAAGAAAGTAGTTTAACCTCTATGTATATCTATTAGCAAGGAAACTTAAGTAAGAACAACCTGGCATATTTGTTGATTCATCTGTCTCATCATCCTATTGAAAACAACAAAGGTAATGGACATTAAAATCATAAAGTTCAGTAGGTCGACTTTCTTTGGTGACAATCAGCAAGTAAGCAAATAACGCTAAATTATAATAGGTCCTAATCTTTCACAATGAAAATGTCTCCAAAACCACAAAGCAAATTGATAACTATTATATCCAGGGTAGAATGTAATAAGGCAAATATTACTGCTTCTCACGAATGGCCACTGAAAAAGATTTACCATAATATTTGAAATATTGTTCTAAGAACTGCTTCAAGAAATTTGAAATGCTCGTTTCAAAAGTTCTAGTTTGAAGTACAACTTAAATTAAACCCAAATTCTTAAGTAACCAAAATAGTAGAACTCAATCCATTTGTACCTATACTAAAGCTAAGCAGTTCACAGCGGAGTAGATATATCCACAATTTTCAACCATTGTGCTCCCCCTATCTTCCTCCCTTCTTTAAAGAGGAAAAGAGAGTCGGCACAATTATCATATCCTGTTCATTTCAGAATCCAGCATATCACTTATCATTAGTACTAAGTAGGATGCTTATTGCTTACCATGCAGAAAAAGTAGAACAATGGAAACAGAGACACACATACCTGTGGAGACAGTGTTATTTGAAAGCATCTACTAGAAGTGTTTAGGCCACTCTCACTTGAGTGAATTTCTGACATGGAATACAGACAGAAAAGGGCACCTGGCAAATTAAAAGAGAGAAAAGGTAGCGAAGCACTTTGAATTCTAAGAGACAAATGCATCACAAACCTTTGAACTCGTCCATAAGTATAGCTTCCAATGCTTCAATTTCCATTTCCTGCTCTTGTGCATAGTCTACAAGCCGAATCAAACACTAACTGTTAGAATTTATGGGGACATAATGAAAAGTCCAGACAAAATATAATCCAGTATATAAGCACGGGCACACACATCAATTCATTAGATATTGAAGTATAGGATTGTATGTTATCCAATCACACTCAAAGTATTCAAGTCCTGTAATCTCACATTAATTTGATCACATTAACAAGTTCATTTTTATTTTGTCCAAGAAATAGGAATAATTTTGTCAAAGCAAAGTATGAAGGCGCTATGCTAATAAAGACCTATATATTCAAGTTCTGTTGGTCTCGTATCATAGGGAAAGTGTAATACGTGCTGGCAATTACACGCACTTCGTCAAAGCAAAATATGAAGGCACTGTACTACCAAGTATATGCTAATTATCGGACTTCAGACTTCTGCTGTTCCCATCGAAATCCCCACACTCTCGCCCAGCCCATTTTGTGAACAATTTCATTAAGTCTACCGACAATGAGAGAAGTTTTTTTTTTTTTAAAAAAACATTCTTTCATGAAGACCACATCACAGAACTTTCACGATTAGAAAAACATTCAATCTGCAGCTGGTAGAAATCGTTAACATAATCGCAAAGCATAATACTAGCAGTAGCCAGAAAAGTAAATATAGCAAGAACCAATAGACATTTATATGATCAGGTGAAAAATACTAGCAGATGTCAGAGCTGAAGCACAGACGATAAGAAAGAATCCATATTCAGATAAAGGAAGGGTACATAAAACACTTCCAAATTTCCTTAACATTAAGGTGAATCTGAAAGAAGTTGGATAAGGAAAATTGCGTACCAGTCATGGCTGCTATAATTGGATTCCGCTTACACCTCTTCCTGGCGTCGCTAAAATGCAATCACGGTCACTGAGCTAATGGAAACCCCAAAATTACTACTTAAAACAAAAAATCATAAGTTCTTCAGCTCTTTCCCTATGGGATTTGGTAAAGAAAACCAAATATAATGGATTGAGAGGAAAATTTGTGGGAATTTTTTCGAGTTGGAGGGGGAAAAGGATGGAAGAAAAGGGGGAAATAAAACAGAGGAAATAAACTATAAAAACCCTTGTTGCCCTTGTATTTATTTAACCTTTTTCTCGTCTCTGTCTTTCTCTCTCTCTCTCTCTCTCTCTCGCCGTATTGTTTTCATTTTTGAATAAAATTTTATTTACTACCCACCCTTTATCACTCTTCACAGAAACCCTCTCTCTTCCCCCACCAAAAGGTTGGTTTTTGATCCGAACTCACATCTCTCTCACACCTGGCTTGGACACCCTTTACACCACATACATAAGCTTCTTCAAAGAAAACCCCATAAACATAAATGGATGTCAACAGAAAAATCATATCAAGAACACTGAAAAATATTTTGCAGTAATGTTGAGAAAGACTCTTAAATCTTGGAGCTCGTTGTAGATCTCTGTTTTTCCCTTAAACCCTTTTCTCCTGTTCTTCCAGTGCCGCTTCCAACTGCTTTTCCTTTCCCTTTGAAGCTTAAATTTTGGTGTTTCTCTCTGACGCATGCAAGTATGCATTTCTCTTTAATCTAGTTATTCCCAGGGGTTCCTCTTTGTTAGTGGTGTATGCATTTGTCGGTGAAAGCAAGGTTTTTACGGTTTTAATCACTACTGATTGCGCTTCAAGATGAACAGCTAAGGGGTTGTTCATTTGAGGAATTCTTTCCCCTGGTCTTTGGGTTCTGGGGGTTTTGGAGATGGGAAGTTCTAGCGAGGCCAAGGGTATAGATTCATCGGTTGGAGGGTTAGTTTGGGTCCGCCGCCGAAATGGGTCGTGGTGGCCGGGCAAGATTTTGGGCCTCGATGAATTGTCGGAGAGTTGTTTGGTTTCTCCGAGATCCGGTACGCCGGTGAAACTTCTAGGTCGCGAAGACGCTAGCATGTAATTGCTTCTTGTTATTGGTTCATTTTAAGTTCTGTTCTTCATTGATTTGGTTTGTGTGGATTGTATTATCTTCTTGTTCCTGGCTCTATCTCGTCATTTCCAATTCCTTTGTGTTTACTGGTTAACCCTTCTCGTTCTGCAAGGTTGCGTATGATGTTTGATGTCTGTGTGGTTCTCACTTGGCTCTTCTTTGAAGCTAAACGTTGACATTTGTGGCTTTTTGCTTTTTGTTTAACAATGATTGCATAAATTCTTTTTGGTGGCTTATAGCTATTAGCTAGAGATTTGGTCTCTGGAAAGCATGAGTTTTTCCCTTGCAGTTGCATCTACCACTTTTTATGCATCCTGATTTTCCCCTGTTCTCTATGTTTTGAATGTTTAGTGCCTTATTTTGTTTCTGTGTGAGGTTTTTCTCTCTATTGTGACAATATTCTTACTCTTGTTGGTTTAGTGACTGGTACAATCTTGAGAAATCTAAGAGGGTGAAGGCATTCCGATGTGGAGAATATGATGAATGCATTGAGAAGGCAAAGGCTTCTGCAGCGAACTCTTGTAAAAAGGCCGTGAAATATGCCCGGAGGGAAGATGCTATTCTACATGCTCTTGAGCTTGAGAGTGCCCTTTTAGGCAAGGATCAGTTGGACTTTAGCTACAGGACTCAGAATAATGTTTCAGATGGCGACCATGGCATCTTAGCCAGTGAGTCTTCTCCTGTGTCTGATTCTTGTGAAGAAGGGGAAGAAGAGGAAGAAGAAGAAAAAGAAGAGGAAGAGGAGGAAGAAGAAGAAGAAGAGGAAGTCGAAGAGGAAGAAGAAGCCATCATGTCCGATGATGTGAGTAATTCTGAACACGCTTGTCCAAAAAAGAGTAATTTTATAGGTAACTGTCCAAAAAAGAGTAATTCGGAAGATACTTGTCCTAAAAAGAGTAATTCTGAAGTGAGCTCTGATTCAGCCCCAGAAATCTCTCATTCGGATATTCCTTTGGAAGAAACTAATCATGCCAGTTCCTCGAAGGTTCTGTCTGAACACAGGAGGAGAACACCAAATGATTCAGAGGATGATGGAACCGAGGGTGTTAAGCGTATGAGAGGACTTGAAGATTTGGGTATGGGGTCATTGGCAAACGGGAAGTCCCATGCTGGAGTGCCACTTGAAAAAGTTCAGCAAGAGGATGCTTCCCACTGTGATGCGAATACTGGAAACTGTGTGACTAATGGAAATGGAAATCCTCCAAAGATTATTCATATGTATTCATCATCCTTGAGAAGAAAGCGATCACCAGTGGCAACTGTGCAGGAATTTTTGAAAAGGAAAAATCGCCGTCGGCCATTGACGAAGGTCTTGGAGAGCACAGCAATGGTATCTGTTCCAGTGTTTTGTGATCAGCTACCTAATACATGTAGTTCTAACCTATGGGGATCATCTGATGGTAAAATCTCTGAATTAGATACTGAGTCGAAGAGAACTAATTCTTTAGCAATTATCAATAAATCAGACGGCAATGGCACTGCAGTTTCTTGTGATAATGAAGCCTTTTTAAGTGCATCTGAAGTGTCTCGGATTAACTCTAAGGCAAAGGAAAGTGAAGTCTCCAGTATATCTGAGAACCCTGAGAATAAAACTTCGGACAAGCTATTTGATGTGACATTGGTTAAAGAGGAGAAGCACCCTGCTGGTATGATTGAAGTGAACAATTATGAATTTTTAATATATACGTTCTCTTTAGTATGTGTAGGTTCAAATTTTATGTTCTTTAACTGATAAAATTATGTTTTTGGCTTATATACATTCCTGCTACACCTTGATTTTATTTTACGGATTCTTCTTGCCTCCTGGTTCATGCTGCCTGTTATTTATATGTGGCTGTGGCATCGTTGATAATACCTTTTTTCCCTTTCATGTATCATTTTAGAATTTACTTTTTGGTTCATTTGATGACGTTATTAGTGGTCCTGATGATAGTTGATAGGTTCAGACAGTTCTTTGTTTCTTTTTGAATTGCCTTCTGTCAAGGTGTTCTGCTGTGGCATAGATTGGAAAGTTTTTAGGTTGCATTTGGATGATATTGTACTGATTTTTGTTCCCCAACTGTCAGGTTTTTCTCCTACAAATCCCTCTTCTTCATCTGGTAGGTCTACAGTTGGTGCTTTAGGAAAGCAGTCCATTCGAAGTACTCCAGCTGCATCTTTGGAGAACGAGGCAACAAAGGAACCCGGTTCTTCAACTTCAGCTGCCACTCGTAATGATAATACTAAGCAAAAGATTGAGAGAGGTACTTCAAGGTGGCAATTAAAGGGAAAGAGGAAGTCGAGGCATTTAAGTAACTACAGAAAACAAGATTCAAAAAATTCTTTGGATGTGGATGATGCATCTGATGCATGCTTGGCAGGTAAAGTAGAGTACAACAACGTTGGCCGATCCCCCTCTGCAAATGATTGTAACCTGCTAGCCAAGTCCAAAAAATTTACTGAAAGTCAGGTGGATGGACTCTGCGAATGGAGTAAGCAAGTATCTTACAGGAAACCAAATGCAAGTGAACTGAAAACTGAGATGAAACAATTGCTTGATGACCCTCTAGTACCTCAAAAATTGCTTCCTTATCGCCAGTCCCGCTTTGCCGTTCATCAATATCAGATGCCAGAATTTTATGTTAGAAATCATGGAGCTAATCCACTATTATATGATGTTGAGCTTGAGGTGAAAGCCAGCTACAGGCCTCAGCATGTTCCATTGGTTTCTCTGATGAGCAAATTGAATGGTAAAGCCATAGTTGGTCATCCTCTCACAGTTGAAATTGTGGAAGATGGGCACTGTGATTCATTATTGACCAGAGCAGATTCTGAACCGGAAGGCAATGAACAATGTTATGTGACAGGCAAGCACACTGCACCTTCAAGAACTCAAGCCAAACAGTCCAAACAGTCACCATCCCAACCTTGTTTCTCACCCTCCAAATCGCCGAGAATGAAGAAATCTGGGCATTTATGTAAAAAGATCCGCAAACTATCATCATTGACTGGAAATCGGAACCAAAATCAGCCAAAACGAATGGTACAGAAGTCTAGTGATCATGTCATCACCTGCATCCCCCTTAAAGTAGTGTTCAGTCGGATAAACGAAGCAGTGAGCGGTTTAGCCAGACCTTCACACCATGCATTAACATGAGTCAACCCATGAATTAGGTTTGTTCTTTGACAGCTTGCTTAAATTATACAATTTGCACAACCTAGTGTCTGTTCAATTAGAATTGTGGTATGCATACAGCAGCATTCAACATTAAGGTAGATTGATAGAATCAACCGTACAAGTTCTTTGACATTTTGATATTTGTAGAGAGGAAGTGGTAGGACAGGAGTAGGAAGCATGGTTTCTGTTAGCTCTGTATATATGTAAAAGTAGCGGCAGAGTTGTAAAGATGGTGATTGGAATCATCTGGTGTTTGGTACTATTGTTGACCTCGTTTAGTTAGTTTTTCTTGGTCCAAGAGTCAAATAACTTCCATTCCCATTGTAATGCATGTAAACAATATTGTCACTAATTAATCCTCAGTAAACTTCTAAATTTGTTCTTTAGCTTCCCAATTTTCTGATTTTGTTGGGCACTTAAAACACATTCTAACAGCTTTGTGCATGTGATTTTTGTTCAAGCTTTTCATGAATCTCACCTGAGATCTATCATAATATGGGAAAAGAGTTTTCCAACCTAATGACCTATTTTGTATGGCTCTTCCACTCAACAATCTGTGAGTTCGAATTTCTTCTTGTCATTGCTCTTGCTCCTTTGTGTTTATGTTTTCCCATTCCTCACTTTTTGTTTTCTCTAGCAAGAAAGATGGAGATTGTGAGAGTGAAAGTTGAGAATATAGTTCCAGTTGATGTTCCACCAACCAAAATAATATATAATTATCTCAAATAAAAAAGTCCGTTAATACAATTCCTTGAAGTTTCCTTTTGTTTCTAATGAGATCATCCAAAATCTAAAAAATAGATTTATATTTCAGTAACGTATTCTGAACAAAATAATACAATCTTTGCCGTTTGCTCATGAATTAAATTTTTTGAAAAATAAGAATGCAAAGTTTTACTTTTATTACCATCAAACGTGGAAGGGTATGCTACCCAATTGCGAAAATTAAGAGGAGATGGAATCAAGACTTTTTCAATAGTCAAAGAGAAATCCTCAAAACTGAAATTATCCATCCAAGTTAACAATTTACAATCAAAATTTTGCATTTTTTTTTCCTGAGTTCCAGTGGAGATAGTCTACCTATGCTTTAATTGACAAATTGGAGATTACTAGATTCTCTTCTAAATAGGACTAATTTTGAGAGAACGGGGCTAAAACAGTTGCAACAATTGATGGTTTTTAACTCAAGTACAAGAGTTCGAGCATCATACATTTATTTATTTATTTATTTTTGTAAAGATGGTGATTGGAATCATATGGTGTTTGAAAAAAGAAAAGAAAAGAATAACTTAATCTAAAACTCATTATAATTTGAGAAAGTAAGCTATGGTTTTTTAAACCTTTAACAGCCAGCTAATTCTATGACTAACTGCCTTCCCTTCAATTCCCTTGAGGATGTTTTGCATTGGCCCCAGAGGTACACCAATAGCTCTGTAATAAACAATGACTTTCGGTTATTTAATCTGCACATCTAATCTCAAACCTTGATTAATTTAATTAATCTTCTTTTCTATAGAAATGGTCAAAGTTGAATTTCCAGACTTCCAAGTTCACCTGGTTGCAGCTAGAAAGATAAGGTAACAATCATTTTGGTAAAGATAAGAGTAAACTTGTCACATCATTTCACCAGACAATGGTGAAACAGAGATGAGATCATTAGAACAAACCAATGAGCTTAGCAAATCCAAGGCTTCTTTACAAAGAAACAGTATATTTTGAATGTTCAAAGTCAAAGTGCCTATACAACACGTATTTGTGCAACATCTGTTACTTGTCCTAGTTGCCATCTCTGCCATATAAATATGACCCAAAGCCGGACTGTCTCTCTACGATTGTGCCAAATCCTTGGCTGCTAGACGGGCAGCCAAGAAAAAAAAAGAAGACAATGTCTGTGAAGAAGTCTCTCTCTCTAACAAAGGCCGAGGAGGCCAAGCGCCTCACAAAGCATGAAGCTGCCAGAAAGCGCAGGAGATCTTTTGATCTCTGTTTTTCGTACCCAGAGATACCGATGGAACGAGGAAAGTCTTTGAAAGAGATGAATTCAGAGAAGTTGAAGACTGGAATCAAGAAATGGGCTAAAGCTGTGGTGGCTTATGCCCGCACAGTAAGCGATCGCTTTGGAAGCCGGCGTCGCTAATTGAACCAGATGAAGTTTCCATGAAATTTGACTAAATTAGAATGACTCAATTTCTCTCTTCAACATGAGGTTTGTTTTTGTGTAAGGAAGACCTTTGAAAGCAAAGTAGTTTCAATGATGATGAGTGCACGTCTTTTGGGTCATTGGTTGGGGGCTTATGGCTTTCATGAAGAAAATGGATCAGAATGAAACTCATTTGTATTGTGTCATGAAAGCTGAGGATCAAAAACAATGTACATAGTCTACTTTCTTGTTCCTTCTTCGTTTGAAATAAAATGCACCTTCAACTTTTTCTTGAGGCGTCTGAAATAAAATGCATCTTCAGCTTTTCCTTGAGGAATAAAGTGAGATTCTCTTTGATAAATGAACGATCACGGAAGCAAAACAGTACTAAGATTCCCTGTGTGCAATGAATGATCTACCTCTCTATTCTTTTCCACCCTTCATTCATTGAAAGAGGAATGGTCAAATGGGGTTAGAAAATCAAACCCACAAAAATTATCGAGTGAATGTTCCAAACAAGAAAACCACCAAAAATTAATAATAACAAAGAAAGAAAGAAAAACACAAGATGGTGGAGAAAATACATCTATAACCCCCTCCCAAAAAAAAAAAACACCTCGTGTAAATTCAGACTTCTATGATACTCATCTATAATTCTATATGCTCTATACCAAAGGATGGAAGTGGAAAGATAATGTGCTTTATCAATACCTTCCTCTTTCTACTCAGTTTTCTTTACATAGTTTAGAGCTTTTTCTCCACCTGATATGGTTCTTAACAATTGTTTTGAACAAATGTCCTGTGCCTGCGTGGCTTTCTTCACACGGTTGGCTTTTACCCATGCAGGTTCCTGCCAATAAAAAAAAAGTTCCATCATCTCTAACGCCTTTTAGTTTTAGGGAATGTATGGTATAAGATTAGAAAGTCCTAAATTATGGCATTGCAAAATGTTTGGTTCTTCCACTTTTTCATAGAAAAGGCAAGTTAATTTTACCTCAGGTACTAAACGAGAGAAGCCGAACTTGAGCAGTAGGAGAACATGTTCCATTACTAGGATGGCTGCAAGTCCAGGTTCAATCTTCCATTTTCCTTCCTGATCATATAACCATACTAGAAGTGCGCAGTTGGTGCATATGGACATCACTATTAGAAACTACAATTTTAAGTGGTTTGCCACTTTGTTAGACATAGGCATAATATTAAATATAAAACTTCCACCATAGAGAGCTTTTAATTTAATTTAATTTTTATATATAAAAAAAATTGTTAAGAAAGAAAGAAAAATAAAATTCCATGTACAGGAAAGCAACGGATGGATACAGAGACTTTTGATGCTACTTAACGAGTTGGTCCTCTTTAGAGATGTTATGACCGCCTTCCAATATATTAGGTTTTCTTAACACAGTTAAGACTTAAGAGCAAATTCAATGCATGAATCATATCAGTCTGCAAGAGACCTAAATAGAGATAAAGTTGGGTTATTAGGAATATAGGTATGGTTATTAGAATGGGCAAATTCATAAATAACTAGTAAGTTGGTTATAACTTATCTTTTATTTATAAATAGGAGAGTGAGGTTAGGAGGAGAGTGAAGAATTTTGTGAGATTTTTCATCGGGAATTTGGAAGAGTCTAGCCTTTACAAGTGATATTATAGCATATTTCCAAATATTTCCGTACTTCAGAGTTAATGAGTTTTCTGTGAGATCTTTAGTGTGTTCTTAAGCTTAAATAAAGTTGATCCCAAAACTACTTCAAGGGCTCTACACTTCTACAAGAGCAAAGTTCGGCAAATATGTGGTTCTTTGAGAAACTCGATTTTTAAAGATGTAAATACAGTAGTTGTTAAATCCAAAAGAACAGTACCTGAAAAATGTTGAGCCAAGCACCAATTGTTGTTGCTGCACGGGGAAAGGGTCTTTTGTACATAGCTAGGAGTTTCAAAGCATCTGTTCTTATTTCTGTGATGTTGTTCTGCGTATAGAAGTCGGAAGATTACCCTAAGTAAATAGGAAATGAACTGTATTGGTAAAGCAGCCCAAATACAATGAAAATGAAAGAGAATTTACCAATGCAGCAAATGCAAAGGCAAGAGGGAATGCACAGGCAAACATCATTATCATTCCAAACTGCAATGCTAGCTCCAAACAATCTGCATTCAGTATTGGAGTTGTCATTAGACTTAAAAAGGGGGAAACAGTAATAAAAGACCTTAAACATTGAACACAAATTTATAAGCAAATGCTTGCACACGCACACACATATTAAGAGCTTATGAGAAAATCCAAACCTGACATCTCTTTCTTTGATCTTTCTATACTCCAATATAAGCTTTCTCGTTCATTTTCAACAATAATTTTCCAATCAAAACTAAACAGAAAATCTCAAGTGCAACAAGGAAAATGCAACAAAGTCTCAAAAGCAGGAACAAGAACTACTGGAATTTTACATTACATTTCTTGCTATGACTTGGTGCGTATGCACAACTTTCTATAGCTCGTATTCTCTTTCCTCCCTTACTAACTGGAGGAAATTTCATACAACAATGCAATCTGTTCTTTTTAATAATAAAAAAATGCTCGAGCGTAAGGAATTTCAAGTCGAGAAAGGGTTCAAAGAAGAAACCCTAACTTCATTTGGTCGGCCAAAGAAACAGAATAAAGCCTCAGAAGTTGCGAACTTTAAAGAAACTGAATATAATATGTGTAATTAGAAAGCAACATAATGATACTGCTTGTTTCAAAGAGTTGCATTTAGCTTATTACCATCAAAGAGCCCATCTTCTAGCTCAACACCAATGCTCGCAGAATAAGAAGGCTTCAGATATTCTTTCTCTGCCCGAGAAGTGAACTGGATCTTCCCTTGTGATGATCCTTTTTCACGTCTTTTCTTGCTCCTTTACGCCAAAAGGATCAGTAGGCCAAGCCCAGTTATATAAAAAAGTCAGCCTGAGGTTGCCCATAATGTAACAAGCAGAAATTATTGGACAAAATGGCAGTGCTTACCGAACTTTGTATTTTCTATAGCTGTACTTGAGATACGGTAAAGAATTTTCCAACAAGTTTTCCAACACCTGAACAACAATTTCAAATTCAAAGCATGCTACGGTCAGAAACAATGAAGAATAAAGTTCAATACTTGGTGAAGAGTTAAAAAGTTCGATCGCTCTTTCACCTCAGATATAAGGAGGCGCTGTATTAAAACTTGACGAAGTGTGGCAAAGTTACGGTGCAAAAGGGCATGGTAGAAGACTCCAATATAGGATTGCATAAAGTAAAGTCCAAAAATCTGCAAGAAAACCCATTTAAGTGAAATAAAGCCATGAGATGATGAGAACAATGAACAGACCCATTTACCTTGTAGACCAAACTATCAGCCCTTTTTTCATTGTTTTCATAGTTTTCACAGTTAATGAGCTTCATGGACATCTTAGCTCCCAACCGTGTAAAATATTGAATTGCAAAAAGGTACAAGACAGTCAACCCAAACCTGTAACCAAAATCATATATAAAATTTTTGAACAGTACGTCCCCAAATAATTATACAGTTACCAAGAGATAGTACATACAGTACTAAATTATTGCTGCCAAAAATAGACAAGAAATGTGTAGAAAAATATTATGCCGTAGTTGAGATGCCTTTTCTTAAGCTACATATATATAAATCTAAGATTAATGTGAAGTTAGAACAGATAAATGATTATTGATAAGGTAACCAACTGAGACTTTACAGTCTTGAATGCTGAGCATACTGATGCAAAACCAACTGTGGTTTCATTTTAGTCAAAGGTATAATCAGGAATGGAGATTTTGAATGTAAAGATCGTAGAAATTTTACTTGGCATGCATCATCAATAAAGAAAAAGATGGACTGCTAATGGATACTTTTCAAATTGATCAAATGCCTATGCCTAGAGAGGAAGAAAAAGATGCTCAACGTAGAATGATCCAAAATGTTTTGATAAGGATATCATGAGTTTAATTGCATGCAATATTTAAAGATGTCTAGTGTTCTTACTTGATAGCATCTGACTGAATGACCTCATAACAATGAGCATATGCCAACTCAAATGGCAACTGGAGGCATATAATGCTCAAGATGACAATTGCATCATTTCTGAATCGCCTAAGGCGACCAAACCACTCAATTCGTTGAAACGCTGCCTTCTCTTTTCTCTTATCCATTTCCTGGTCTTCAATGAGCTCTACAGGTATCTGTAGGGAGCTATCCACGCCTGAAAGTCTACAAGCTGGATCACCTCCAAATGTATAATTGATCTGCCATCTTTACAACAAGCATTGAAAGAAATGAATGAGTGACATGCCAAATGATAGACAAAAAAAGGAACCATAATAGCGTATGCAGATTCAAGCTCTGCTAACATATTTATCTTTTAGACCAAGGTACCTGGCTATAAGAGCAGAGTTTTTCCGTCTCCAGAACTGAGAAAACATGATAGCCCATAAAATAATGCTTATAAAGAAAATGGGGAGGACCAGTAATCGCATGGACCTGCAGACAAGATGAGCAACATGGTGTTGATTCTTATGTAAATTTGGTATGCTTGGACAGCTTAAAAAGAACTGATGGCACAGCATCTATTTGATAGAGTGGCTTACCCAAATTCAACTAGCTGCAGTATAAGCCCAAGTGCAGCTGGAAATAGCATCCATCGTGTATACATTCCAAGGAATGCAAAGTAGAGTGCAATCTTCAAACAGTTAATTCTCTTGCATGTCAGTCAAAATGTGCATCAGAAAGATTAGCAGCTACGGAAAATTGTAGTTGAAGTACCTTTGCACCAAAATATGAATAAACCTCGTCAATAGGCTGTCCAGTGAAGTCCCACCAGTTAAGTGCCCAATTTCCAAGAAGCTTCTTCCTCCTTATTTCATCTATAAAATAGCCATCTTATTTCCACAGAATATACGACATAGAGCTGCGAAATTTTAGGGAAGTCAAGGAAATTATACCATGCAGAGGAAATATCTGTTTAATAATTTTCTTGGATTCCAATGTACGGACTAAACTCTCCCCAACCTTCCACTGAAATTCTTCTTCATCACATTTAAGAGTAACAGCTGACTGGTTCTCATTTTCCTGTAAAATGAAATACCTAATCATAGGTTTAAATTCAAAACAATTGCTGTGTTGTTTTCACAATTGCATTTTTAGTGACGTACATTAAGATAAAATTTTGATACTTGGCTCCATAATTTGCAAATGAAGCAAAAGAAAGACAGATGAAATTATTAAACAACAGAAGGAACTTTTTCCAGATGAGAAATTACTCAAAATACTAAAACTTATGCAAATAGATTGCCCTTATTAAAACATTGAAATGAATAGTGTAGTTAATAGGGCGCGGAAAAAACTTTGTGGCTCTGCGCCATGTGAGAAGTCACTTACAATCCCGTATATCAAATGATGATAGCAACGAAACCGC
The DNA here is from genome assembly GCA_025688845.1 of Cucumis hystrix. Classification (NCBI taxonomy): domain Eukaryota; kingdom Viridiplantae; phylum Streptophyta; class Magnoliopsida; order Cucurbitales; family Cucurbitaceae; genus Cucumis; species Cucumis hystrix. The sequence continues at coordinate 26,664,418 of CM046883.1, forward strand.
TCACACCAACTGAAGAGCGAACCATCAGGCTGTCTCACAAAAGCATCAACCTCGTCCAATTCAAAAAGTAAATCCATGCCTTGTGTCCAGATAGAACCATGATCAATGCAGAAAAATAAAAACATGACCTATTCAAAACAGGTATTGAAGAAGGCCAATGGAGAAAGGACGACAAGAATCGAACAAGGGGTTTACTAAAGATAGTTGAGCTTACCAATATGAGTCCTCTTCTTCATTTCTAGGCGTGCAGCAGCCTTTCCTAATAACTTCAGAGGAGCTGCCAACTGGATTTTAGAAGCAGGCAGTAAATGGAGATTGGATAAGTAAGACAAAACGAAAGCTTCACATAAACTGACTCATCCTACAAAAAGCTTAAGAATCAATAAAAATGTGTTTACGTATTAAACGGGCCCAAAACAATATACAACTTTGCTATAGCAAGCGGAAGGCAAGTGAGTTAAATGCAAGTCTCCTACATTGTTAGCTAAGCCTAGCTGAACATAGTGAAAACTCGCTAGGTTATTACTTCATACGGATACTTCTACTAATACGTTTTAAACATAAGAACATCTCTAGTGCACGTAGATGTTAAACGAACACATGCCCATCCCAATTGCAATAGAAATTGACGGATAAATCATGCTTATAAATCACGCTATTGTCTAACAAGTAATGCCCATTGTTTAAATTCACATCAAAAGAAATATAAACCAAGTAGCAGAGGCAAACCTTCATGAACTCGTCAGTGACGCCATCAATCCTCTCAATCATAAAACCCACCTTCAGAAACGCATTTTCAAGCACCTCCACACAGTCACAAGTGGCATCTTCTTTCTTCGCTTTCCTTTTCGGAACCACCAAACATACCTCAAACACATTTTGTTCCTCCGGATGAACTTTCATTTCCGCGCTCCCTCACAGTCTACACGACACCCAGGAGCACCAAAAGATTGAGAATACTACGCCGTATGGAAACAAAATACTCGAATACTCAACTGGGGATATGTAAGAACGATCAAGAAGAGAAAAACTCTGTTACAAGAACCCAGTAGCTAAATGGGTCCCAATCACAAGACCTTTTGAGACTAAACCGACATGGTAAAACGGAAATAGTAATCTTAATAAATTGATCGAATACCCAAAAAAGCGCTATAGTTTTGCACAAACGGGAACATGCTTTGGCTCAAATGAAGCTTTCTAGGAACTAATTCAACGAAATCTTTTCACAAAACTGATAGAACGGATGCACAACGAAGAAACAAAGCGAATCTAAACAAAAGGAAAGAGAGACGGAGTGAAGACAAACCGGGTGTCTAAGCACACAGCATTTCGCTCGAGAGACACATGGGCGAGCATAGAAATGAGGGAGACACGTAGTGAAACACGGTGAACACAAAAACAAATGCTGTTTCTCTCTCTTTCCATGGCTTTAAAACGAAAAGAGAAAAAGGCTTTTGGGGATTCGAAGGCCAATTGTGATCATCCTTCATCCCATAACCCTTTTTACACATTTGGGTGGTGAAATTTCACAGTGAAAGAGCGTACCAGAAAAAGGAGAAAAAGGGGGTTTCTGAATGTGTGTGTTTTGGAGGGTGGATATCAGCCAGCTCGAAATTGAGACCGCAATCCGCAACCGACGAAGAACCAACAACTGTCAGTTTGAGAAATTTCAGCAGATTTTCCTCCGTCTGCATTCAACCCTTGTATTTCTGTTCACAACATTCCAATCATGGAGGACAACTCTTTCCATGATTAGATTGAAAGAAAAAAATAAATTCCAATCTCCCAATTCCTTCTTCTTCGCCTCTGTTTCTTCGTCTGTTTTCAATCCCCCATCGATGCAAGTTAAGCTTCTAACATTGTTAGAAACATAGACGGAGAATATTTTTTTCCGCCAATACAATTGGAACTTTCCCTTCTCACCATATCAATAATATTAGTATTTTATTCTAATTTATGCTCGTGGTCCTAAATTTCTTTTCTGTTATTAATACGTTCTTTTTAACTATTTCAACTCTCCTCTTAAGCTTTGAATTTCCTTTTCTCTTTTCCACACAATTAACCTTTGAAAATTAAAATCTATATATATATATATATATATATATAAAGCAATTTACATTAAAATTTCTAGCTTTTTTCAAATTAGACCCAACCAATTTTTTAAAACTAAAAAGAAAATGTTTTATATTTATCATTTAATTAAGAATTCTTTTATTAATAGTTTTCTTTAAAAAAAATTATTAAAAATAGTAAATTTGACAAAATAGGTATGTTTTTACTAACATACAGTAAGATTCTATTTATAATAAACATCAATAATTTTCTGATGAAAATTTTATAAATATGTTAATTTATTTTATTATTTTTAAAAATATTCTTATATTTGAGACACGATCGTTTGTTTTTTCGTTTAGTTACATCAATCCAAATATTTGGACATTGTATTTATGAAAATGAAAATAGTATTAAAAGAGTAAGAAAGGTAAAAAGTAAGGGTAAACTGATTTGAAAAAGTTTGGAGTCACTTTTGTAGTTTTCCTAAAATTAGGGGACGGGAACGGTATATAAGTTCAAATTGGGGGGCCCCGCGTCTTTGATATTTCGATGAAAAAATCAGCGTCGTCCAATTCCTTCGACACCAAGTCAAACGATTCTTCAAACAAATTTCATCCTTTACCATAAGATTTCAAATTCCCCAAATCATTTCTTCTCCAGCCCTAGCGTTTTTCCTCACTTCCCTTCATCAATTCCACCGCATTTTGGGCATTTTCCGACCATGGGGAATACCGAGAAATTGTTGAATCAAATAATGGAATTGAAGTTCACTTCCAAGTCGTTGCAGCGCCAAGCCAGGAAGTGCGAGAAGGAGGAGAAATCCGAGAAGCTTAAGATCAAGAAGGCTATGGAGAAGGGCAACGTTGATGGAGCCCGAATTTACGCGGAGAACGCGATCCGTAAACGAACGGAACAGATGAACTATCTCCGTCTTTCTTCGAGGCTTGATGCTGTTGTTGCTCGTCTCGACACACAGGCCAAGATGACCACGATTAACAAGTCCATGGCGTCGATCGTCAAGTCCTTGGAATCTACTTTGGCGACTGGGAATTTGCAGAAGATGTCTGAGACTATGGACCAGTTTGAGAAGCAATTTGTGAATATGGAGGTTCAGGCAGAGTTCATGGAAAATGCAATGGCTGGATCTACGTCCCTTTCGACTCCGGAAGGAGAAGTCAACAGCTTGATGCAGCAGGTAGCGGATGATTACGGTCTGGAAGTCTCCGTCGGGCTACCGCAGCCGGCGTCACATGCAGTACCAACGAAGGAAACCGAGAAAGTTGATGAGGACGACTTAACGAGGCGCCTTGCAGAGCTTAAGGCCAGAGGTTAACAGTACGGCACGATTATAACATCTTATTACTGTGTGATATATATCAAATTTACGAATTTAGCAATTATGGGTCATTGTGCTTGCTATGAATATTCGAAGGATGTTACTTTTAAGTCTATACTCCGGTGAATTCGCTTTCAATGGTAATTTCTTGCCTGTGCATTTTCTATATGTTTTCTGAGTATTTGAACATGGGGCTGGGGTTCGATTGAATATTTCTTCGACACCATTGCCAATGATGGTGTGTGTGTATTCCTCATCTGTAACTGTGGGATTCCATGATTATATCTAGCTTTCTGCCAGCATCAAAGTAAATTTTCCTCGGAGCGCGACTGATCTGCAGGCATTGTAAGTGAACTACACCACACATATTTGCTTTAATATTCGTTTGCCCGTGCCTATTGAGTGGAACCTTATCCATGTTAAAGCTGTTCCCTCGGTTTTCAAAAGCGTTTCCACGTTAAACTCGAAATAAACAAATTTGAAGATTTATGACTTGATGTGATCATTTGTCATGTCGGCATCGGTATTGTGAACTAGTTTTAATGACTTCTAATTTGGTGTTATCTTCAGTTTGTATTTTTCTTAGTTGTACATTTACTCAATCTTTTCCAATTACACAGCCCTTGTGCATAATTGCATATGTGTGTAGTGAATAGAAAAATCACTTGTCCAGAGCTTCCCCTTGTCAAATGTGTCATTGGAGTGGTTTTCAATCTCCTCCTTCCAGTTGCAATGCTTGTGTCATTGCCCACCAGAGATTCCTCTGCCTTCCTCTTTGTTTCTTTCTTCGTCCAAGCTTGGTTCAGGGAAATTTCTTATACTAGGATAGGATGGGTACTACTTCCATTAAGAGGCTGTTCGTGAAGTCATTATTGAAAAACGAGTGTTGAAATGAATGAGGAATTGAGGACGGAATGGAAATGGACTTGTGATAAGTGAAAATGAGGAGAATGAGGGATGAGTTGAAAACGGCATAAATGAAATCAAACTCCTTTTTGTATTACATCACATTAACAAGTCCATTCCGTTACGGCCCCAAACAGCCCCAATTGACTGTTGCATGTATAACATCTTTTAAGAGATTGAAGTGGGTCTAACAACAGTAAATAATTCTTTCGTAAACGAAAAAATCTAGGTGAACATAGGGAGTAGTTACTACAGGAATACTAGAAAAGTTCCCCATTCTCGCATCTTCTACATTATTTCTGCCGTAGAAGTTGCTTCCAACTTGCATCACATCCTCCACCACTGTAGCAACCTAGGGTTACTTCTTGTTTCCTGAAATTGGCCTCCATAGCTTCCGTGCTCAAGTTGTATCCGTTGGCTTTGACAAACCCAATACCTTCCATCAGCAATGTTTTTGCTCTTTCATCTCCAGAGCACTAGACAAAACTGATTATAGTTGTCGATGGAACTGATCCCATCAAGGGATACAAAATGTATGATAATTCTTATATGTTGTTAAGAGGAAGGGAAGGGAAGGGAAGGGAAATGATTCAATATAGTTGACAAATGCTACAACTACAACCTCCATGGATGTTTCTTGTTGAATGAATACTAACAGAATGGCAACGGTCAATCAAAACGATAATAGTGTTGAAGGTTGTCTATGGTTTTCTAAAGCTAATAAGTAATACCCAACCGAGCACGTGATCAACTGACATAATTATTGAACCGTTGTTTGCTTTGCAATGTATAGTGATTATGGCAGAGAGATAACATAAGTTGCTGGTGCAGTATTATTGGATATCTCTGCTAGTTTGCTAAAATCTGATAAACTTTTGCTTTATTGAACTGCAAGATGTTTGAATGAAATATGCTGTTAAAGTCTGGAAAGTAGTTACAACAACCAAACTATAATATATTATGCCATTCTGTAGCTGCTATTGTTTTTCATATCTTAAGGTTCTATAGATTGTAATTTTGTTTTTAGTAGATTTTTACTGTGTTGGAACTTTTTGTGTCATATTTGGAGGTATAATCTCAGTGATGAATAATTTGGTTCATAATCATATAAAATGAATTGCTGATAATGGACAGCTTACTGATTTCTAAATTTTATACGAATTCATTTGAGTTGAAGACTTTCATGAAGCTCTTATTCAGCATATTGATTTTATCTGCACCATGTTTCTGTGTGTATCTGTTTTTCTTTTAATGTTTGAATCCAAATTTCCAACTTGAAATTTTACGATTTCAAAATCATTAAAAAATGAAAAATGAAGAACTCAAACATTGATGGAAGATATACTTTAGATTATCTTTTAGTTACCGTGTTTGCTTTGTAAATATCTATTTTTATTAGTAGAATTTTTATACAAAAATGTCTTAAATTTACATAGTGTTCCAAAAATTACCATTATTTATGGGTTTATAATAATTTTATATAATTTCAAATTGTATAACATTTTTTTATCAATTTGAATTTATTTTTAAGTTAATATAATTTATATTAGTTTTCTATGTTATTTTATTATATATTAGAATTTAGGATTTTATGTACAATAAATATTAACTTAAATTTATATATCTGGTTAAAAATAATAAGAATTACAGTATAATGCAAATGCAAATGAATATACGAGAATTATAAAAAATGACAAAATTGATAAATATAATCTAAAATTTTGTTATATTTTGTAAATATTTTAATTCATTTTGTAATATTTAAAAAAATCTCAAAAATGTATAATAGAAATGTCCTCAACTTGAAAATATGGAAATTTCATTTTTAAAGAGAACTTCCAAGACTACAAAATAAACAAGTGTCTAGATGTCTACTTCTTAAAAATCTAAGTTTACCTCCAAAAACATGATATATTGGAAGTTTGAGTTAAATCAACTCGAAATCCCATTTGTACATCTATATTTTTATTGTTTATTAATATCTCACAAAACACGTTTTCATTGAATTTATTGGGTTTAGCGTTATAGATCACAAACTAACCGCACCCAAACTGTAATGCTAATCCAAGATGGGGGAAATCATAAAAAAGAATATTGCTAACCAAGGCAGGTATGCAATTTTATACTAACAAAAATAAAATGTCTGGAGAGGAAATACCTCAAGCTGTTTGACCAAAGAATAAACAAAGATTACTTATCGTCCTGGAGCCTAAAGTTTGAGAAATGTATATATTTTATATACATCTACAAGTGTAAATCTAATATTTCAAACTCGTGTAAAAGCTAGTAAAAAATGAAGCAGATTGTATCTACTAAGCCAATATCATTAGCTGTTCTACCAAGCTTGTATCAAAATCCCAAAACTCCGGATGATACATTTAACAGACTACCCAAGGCTTTTGGAGCAAACTTCCTAGCAAACAGAAAACAGAGTGTTGATGGCTGGTTATTGTAAAGGCACGTCCTACTTTCAAGAAGTTTCTTGAAGAAATCGTCCTTGATATCTGCCTCTCCGAAAGTTGCCGGATGAGCACCCCCTCTTGACCAGTCAACAAACGTGAAACTCCTGTTTGCTAAGAGATGTGGCGTTTTGATGCTCAACATAGTCTGAAAGTAATGTTCATCAACGTAACATGGTGGCTTACAGAACTTTTTAAATATAGGGTAGTAAACTGTGTCTTCAACTACCTTCACTGCAAGTTCTCTATTGAGTTCAAACCACTGAGAACCCTTCCGCCAATTTGTGAGATTGACCATGGGTGCCATACTTTCGTTGTAACGTCCCCTACCAATGGGTCCTGGTTCGTCGAACGAACTCATGAAACTGTAACGGGATCGGGATATGTAGTGATAAATGATGCTGAAGTTGTGAAGAGGAATGCAAGACTCAGAGAGAAGAATGAACCATTCATTTGCTATATCAAGAAGTGCATTGGCAAGCAGTCTTCTCTCGGCATCACACATACTCATCTTTCCCCACTCGGCGATCTACAGAGCGAAAATCAACGTGAAATGAATAGTGGTCTTCTATGGATAGGAACTTGAAAAAAAAAAATTATACTCCTACATTGTAAACAGATTGTAGCTTGCAAACTTTTAAAGCAATGTACCTCAACCACACAGCAATTAACATAAAAAGATACATAAGCTCCAGAGTATAGCCGCCAGTCACAAACGCAAGTAGAAAATCAAAATGGGAATGCTATACGAGAACAAGTATAACAAGGTAGAAAATTGACCACATCATTATTTAACGGTGATAAACTTGTATGTAAATGAAATCAAGAATATCTAAGTTATACAAAATCCAAATGTTCTTTCAAATAATGTATAATAAAATGACAAAAATCAAAATTAGATCCATTTGGAATGACTTTCTAAGTACTTAAAAACCGTTTTTAAGTTGGAAAAAAATTAAGCACTTAGAGGTGTTTAGCTCAAGGAGGGGAGGAGGGGAGTTGTGAACTCCACTACTTATTTGATCCAACGAGTTAGAGTTACCAATTTTATGTTTTACAAACTTCTTACACTTTGGTTGGGTCCTATGACTTCACAACTCCCCAAAGCTTCACACTTTCACTTCTTGTCCCAAACACCTCCTTAGAAAATCATTAACAACTGAGAAAGTTGCCAAACTGAGCTCAGAGATAATTGGTATGATAGTAAAAGGTTGGATCCCTCACCCCCAATTGTACTATGAATAAATTTAAAAAAAAAAAAAAAAAACTAAGGAAGCTCTTGATAGATTCAAGAGAGTAGGCATGGATGATAGGGTAAAACCTCCCAAGAACAAGGCATCATCAATCTCGACGATTAAATTTTCAATTGTAGATTAGAAGTCATAAATCCATTACCATGTGGCAACGTATTTTAGACAATGAATAGCATGGAAAGGCCTATTCTCGTTAATCAAGGAAGAAGTGCAGAATGAATAATTCCAAAAGAAGAAGAAAAACAAACTATGCAGCTTACGAGTAAAGCAGAAGGCTATCTAGAGCATATCATTAATCCCACAAAAAACATAACAAAGAATATCAGTAATCTATAAGTATAACAAGAACAAATATTACCTTGCTGGGGATCTGTCGTCCGTAAAATACTGATGAGGGTGGAAAATCAGCAACATAATGCGGCATAGGGTGAATATAAATAGAATAAAGTTCCTCATGTCCCTTCAAAAACCGCTCCCAAAGAGGAGCCAAGGGCAGTGGTCCCTTGGTCAAGAACATGAAAGCAATTTTGCGGACTCTCTTGAATGGATAATTCTTCACACGAGGAACGAAAGAAGCTCTCCAAAGGAGCTCGGCATCGTTCATGGTGTGCATAAGACTTGATGGAGGTCCGATCCATCTTTCTATACTGGCTGGCTCTTCAAGACAAGGTCGAATTATGGACTGAGCTACAGGTACTACATTTGGACCTCCAAAATACTTGACAGTGTGCAAACTAGCCAGTGATATACCAAGGACGAAAAGCAGAAACAGAAAGAATAGCTGAAGAAACCTGAAAGGTAGGGTCTTAATTGGGTTGTTTGTTCTAGTGCTTGTGGCAATGGCAGTGGCAGTTGCAGAGGCCTTCCCTTCCTCAATCCCCACCACTCTAGTCTGCATCTTTACCCCAATTCACTTCCAGATGTTTCAAATCCAAGGAAATGAAATCTACAAGGACATATTAAACAATCAAAATCCAATCTCAAAAACAGAGCCGTAAAACAACAGATGAAATGGGTTGTTCCCAAAAGCGGATTTCAAACACTATGCAACAAATTAACAACAAATCGACAAAATCTCTACAAAATCCAAACAAATATAACAATTCACCAAGTGGGTATTTCCTAAAATTGAAAAACATTCCCATTAAATCAAAATGCCAAACACCAGAGCCCTTTAAATCTTGTTACAGAAAATAGAAACAACATACAACATGCAATCGCTATGGCATTTGGCAAAAAGAAAGAGATGGAAGTTGTATTACCATGCGGGGCGGTGACGAATGGGCTCTCTCTAAGCTTCCACCAATTAAAGCTGGAAAAAATCGAGAAATAACCCAGATCGGTTCATTCATCTACCGTTCCAAACCAGACTGCAAACAAAAAGAATGGATTGATCAGTCATTCATGCACAGTACAGGCGGTTGTTGGAGGCTTTAATCTAAAATGAAGGAAGAGGATGGGCGTACGAGAGATGAGCGTGAGAAGCGAAACGCTCGAAACTTCAAAGTAAAGCTTAGATCAATTATTAATAATAAAGAAATTCCAGCCCCCAGGTGAATATTTGTCTTTTTATTTTTATTTCTTCTATTTCAGAGTGTTTTAATTAAAACTTTGTTCTTTACACGTGTAAATACCTCTTTCCCTTTGTTAAATTCCAAACTAATAATTCTATTCATTTAAATCCGAGCTTAATTTACATGATTTTATCAATTAAATTATTTGTTTGGTTTTATTTGGATTTAAAAGTTTATGGTTTAAATTAATACAACTATTAGTTTTTTTTTTAAATTAATATAATTTCAAGTTTAATGTTTAATTTAATATAATTATATTAAAAAAAATTACATCGTATCACAAATATGTCAAGTAATTAATTATATAAGACGACTATTAGAGGGTTATTGAAGAGTTATCGGCTTAAAGCTACTTTTGCAATTTAAAAAATATAGTGACATGAGTCCTAATTATCATAATTTTTTTTTTGTTATTTTTACAAACATCATAATTATTTATTTAATATCTAAATTGATACAACCTCAAACTTTTGATAGATACATATATTATAATTATAGTTTTTAATAATCACCTAGAATTAGATGATGTTTCATGTAGATTTTTTATTTTCCTCTCTGAAAAGTCATGGAGTCTTATAAGTATTATTTTATGGAAAGCTTGTTATGTGTTAGTTCGAGGTTTTTAGGAGCATGTGGCATTTGCTAACATTAAATATATATATATATATATTTATTTATTTATTTATTGGATTTGTTATTTTAATCAAACTTGCAGGTTGAAAATATTAAACGAATATTTATGTGCCAAATTTGACAAAAGAGAATTAGTGTGTATTTTAATAATAACAATCAAAACTAAGAGTTATCATACACCTGTTTTGATTCTAATGCATAGAATTTTGCATGTGTTAGTACGAGAAACATGCACAACTTGGCTATCGACTTCTTTTCTCTGATTGAATTTCACTTTCTAAGTTGACTTGAATGAAAATTCCTTGGCATTGTGGTTTCAAGTCCACCACAATTTAAGTTACGAAGAGATGTACAATTCAATTAAGTACATAGAGTAAGGTTAAAGCTCTTTTTGAAATGTTGTTCACTATGCACTTAAGCGTTGTTCGTCTAAGTATGAATGTGACCATGGAACCATTCAAGTATTTATCTCTTGCCTATATTTGTAAATAAGTGGATCATTTTACTATATTTGTATATATATGAAACAACCCATTAACTAATCATTTAATAAAGACATTTTTAAGTATTAATTAACAAAATACACTAAACAACTAAATAATCACAAATATATATATGGATTAGCAAGATAAGTGATTCAAAACTCTAATTCTCTTATATTATAATAAATAAATATAATCCGCATGAGCTTAGCTTAATTAATATATGCATATTTACGAAGAAATGAGATCCACTATTATTATCTTTTAACCAGTTTTAGATATTATAACATTATATTTAATCATTACCTTATTTTTTTCAAAAGTTGATACTTAGTGAAGTATAACATAAAATAAAATAGAATCGTACAAACATCATTTTTTATATAAAACTATATATGATTTTGAGTCCAAGCTTGATTTCGAAACATTTACTAATAAGGTGAGCATTAGTTGGTTGAAAAGCGATTTTTGGACCAAACAGACTTCGATACTATAAATATTCAAATTGACCTCACAACTAAGTAGTATTTATTGTCTAATTGGTAGATTGGTTAGTTTCAATGGATTTAAGCCTTAATTTTTTTGTTTAAATGATGTGAATTGAACTTTTATCGAACCGACAGCATTCAAATCCTTCATTATGCCTGACTTATATTTGATCGGTCCGCTCGACTTTTCGGTATATCATGAGTAGGAGTTGGAGTATATTGGTTTGCTACAAAATTTAGGCATAAATCACCACATGTGGGATATAGCTGTGGCCTGTACACACACATTCACTAAATCCTCCATTGGCAGCTCCGGAGCTCACTGGCGGCACCGTAGAGCTCGAGCCCAACTCCGGCTCCCGGAATGGCGTCCATTCCCAGCCATGGTCTCAGACACCTCTCCACCACAAGGTGCTCATTTCAGGTCCACTTTCACAACTTCCGCAGCTCAACTTCACTTGCTGCCTCTCTTTCATCCACTACTTCACATGATGATTCCCAACGAGCCGAGGAGCACGACCCCCGGAGTTCCAATGGATTCAGCTCAAAGTCGCAGTCCTATTTTCCCAAACGAGGCCAAACCCTGGAATTGGTTTGCGAATCGTTGGCATTTAAGGGAAAGGGTCTGTGTAAGGTTTCTGATACTGGGTTTGTTGTCATGTGTGATCGAGTTCTCCCTGGCGAGCGATTTGTTGGGCGAGTTACTCGAAGAAAAGGGAACTACGCTGAGGTCAGCTTCATATTATTTCTCTTGGGTAAAAGAAGATGGAGGATTAATTTGAGTATCGACTTATTGTTTTTCTGTTTGAATATAAATTATATGCCAAGTTTTAGAAAATGTATTAGCTTTGAGATGTCTTATGGTCTTATTTTCTCATTTGTCGTTGTTTTATCTCCAGGTGACTAAGCTTGAGACATTGTCTCCTCATTGGGATTTGGTTGATGCCCCTTGTGAGTATGCTTCTTACTGTGGAGGGTGTAAAACACAAAATCTATCTTACGAAGCTCAGCTTAGATATAAGGAACAGCAAGTTCACGAGTTGTTGACTCATGTAGGAAAATTTTCTCAGAAAGAACTTGAATCCCATATTGTCATGAAGCCTATTGTACCTTGCGAAATCCAGTTTCACTACAGGAATAAGGTTAGTAAGCAAGCAGTGGTTAATTTTGTTGCTTGCCTTCATTTTGGTTGCATCTGTGGGTATCTTATGATTTACACGTGGCATGTGTATGTCTTCCACCGTGGAGCCTGTTTGAATGGAGTCATTTCTTAATTTTCTGAGAACTTTAGTCTTGTACATCAACAAATTAAAACTCTGTCATTGATTAAGTCAAGATCCTCGTTGCAGAATGATATACGAATACTATTACTTTCCAAATACGAGGAACTTAAACTATTTAACTGTTCACCCCAGACTGCATTGTATTGTCTTTTATACTAATTCTAATGATTTACGGAGCTTCTACCGGTAGTTCTGTACTCCATATTGATCTGTTTGTTTAGTCTAGTAGGTCGATGGTCCGCCCCCAAAGTAACTGAGGTAGTATTTCCATATCTGCAGATGGAATTCTCATTTGGTTCTAAAAGATGGGTGCCAAAGGATGCATTGAAAGAAAAACAGGAAGGTGATGAGATTAATGCTCTGGGACTGCATGCACCTGGATTTTTTGATAAGGTTCTAAATGTGGACAAATGTTTATTGCAAAGTGGACCTGCCAATCAGGTATTAAACATTAAGTACATAATCTTGGTTGTGGGATCAATTCACAAACACATTTCGTTCACATGGTGCAAATGAATGGATACATGAAATGAGAAGTAATTGGGCTCATGTTACCATTAAATAATAATAATAATAATTAAACAGAGAAAGAACACATAGATATACCACCTGCAAGTTATTATTTGATTTCAGTGTTCTTGTGGTGCATAATTGAGTAATTGTTGTTTACAGAGTTTTATGCCAACGTGTTCTGTCTCCGGCTGTAAAAAAAAAAGGAAAAAAAAACCATGCATTTAAATCGAGATTATTTAAGTGGTTCTTAAGATAAGAAGCAGTTAGCGTGTTCTGTCTCAAACTGTTTTTCAGATGCAAAGTTCTTTAGCTAAACTAACTAAAACTTCTGCACCATCAAGATCACTTCCTTGGTATATTTTTAACAATTTTGAACTTTTTCCTTTGGTTTGTACCAATGTCCGACTCTGAACTGATGTAAATTGTGGCTTCACACTAGATTGGCACTTGGAAATTACTCTACTGCTTCTTCATGGACTTTCTTTTTCCAAATAGGTTCTTGCATCCGTACAAGAATGTTGGAGGGATCCACTACTGGGTTTGTCTCCTTATGATGTACATTCTCACAAAGGATTCTTAAAGCATTTAATGCTAAGGACTGGAAGGTATTGATAAGAATTTTTTTTGTTTCCTATCAGTATATATGTGTGTCTCTTTATATTCTGGTATCTAAATTGGTTAGGTCTCATTCATGCTTGCACTTGTAGCATGTCAAACATGTCATTAACATGAGAAAAATCTATCTTGCTTAGCCTCCAAGAGAATATCATTACATCTGTCCCTATAGCCTATGTGCTTTAGTTGAAGAATGCTTTTAGCAGAAAAAGAAGTAGAAGTTGTCTCTGTATGAGATGGAACTATGAGTATGTTAGGATCCCAACCTAACAAGAGATACTCAAGAACACACAAACAACTCAAGAACAATCAAATATGAAAAATTTATTGAAATATATGCTATAATATCAAAGAACAAGTAACAATGTAACCCTTAGCCTTTTGAGAGGGCTAGTCTCTCCCAAATTCCCTCACAAGGAAAACACCACAAAATTCTTCACCCTTCTCTCCCAACCCCTCTCCTTCTATTTATAACTAAAATTCCTCACAAACTTAATATCTATTAAAAAACAAACTTAATATGTCAATTACCCATATGCCCCTTCTAAACACCCCACTAATATTCTCCTAATACTCCTATTAACTTTATAACTAGGGGCCTTACAGAGTACTGGTAGAATTGTTGCCTGATGCCATGTTCCTTGTTTGCTTTTGTTTTTTGTTCTCTGGTTGGATAAATTTTTTAGATAACAATTATCGCCCTTTCATATTCAATCAGTTTTCTCAATTAGATCTGATTCTTGCGTTAAGGGAAAAGTAGTCAAGGAAAGATTCACATGATAGGTTACAGTTAGCTTTTATGTCAACACTTTTGCATCTTTTTCCATATCTGTGATAAACACTGTTATTTTTGTCCTAATCGGTTCTTGAATCCTAGGATACCCTAACCATTTTCTACTGGAGAAAATTAATGAATTTGTATATTCAATCTCCTCTTATTGTCTGCCAGGGATGTAAAGACTGGTTTGCCTGAGCTTATGGTTAACTTTGTGACTTCATCCTACAAGCCTGAGCTGCTGATGCCTCTAGTTGAGAAAATTTCAGATATTCCCGAAGTGGTTAGTGTGAAAATACTTTACAGCAAATAAGAGATGTGACCTTGTGAAATTCCTCTTCAGATGCTAGCTTGACTATGTATTCTATTTTACTGTGTTTGATTCTTTCACTGTTCCGAAAGCATCTTAAGATTGTTTTCATGATAATTGACTATAGGTTGGCCTTGATATACGTAATCTTAAGTTGCTTCTATGGTTAGTATAATTTCCAGTGGCTTATGTGGGAAACTTTTTGCTTCTATCTTTGCTACCATTATCCTCTTTACGGGGGCGAAATTTCTTGAATAATAAATCTAAGCAGAGATTTCTATTGTTAACTTGTCACTGATGTTTCTAAAAGTTACATGGCATCTTCTTATCCAAAAAAAAGCGCTACATGGCAACAGAAAATTCCCTGCTTCATAAAATCATAGCGCTCAACTACCCTTTTGAATATTGGCAAAGTTTATTTTATACTAATTGCTAGTTGTTTCACTTTTTCTCACCTGTTGCTAGCGTCATACACATAAATTTAGATTGCCGATTTATCCAATCATGGATTTTTACCCTTTCACTTGTTAACCTTTTGCATCCCATTATGACTGTAGGTTAGCGTTGTGAATAATATAAATTCCTCTGTTGGTAACACTTCTGTTGGAGAGGAAGAACATGTTTTGTATGGTAAATCCAGCATAAGAGAAAGTCTACGAGGTCTAACATTCCAAATATCAGCGAATTCTTTCTTTCAAACAAACACTCATCAGGTAAACAGAAATTTATTCCATTGCCTGTCTCATCTTGATTATGACAATATTAACCGAGACACTGACCTAAATTTTGTTTAGGCAGAGGTTTTGTATAGACTGATTGAAGAGTGTGCTGGTCTTAAAGGAGATGGTTCAGAAATTGTTCTCGACTTGTTTTGTGGCACGGGCACTATTGGTCTTACACTTGCTAAAAGGTAACTTTGTTTTGATGGAGTCTTTTATTGTGAAGACCTGTGTAACTCCATGCTTTGAACCTCTTGGTTTCAGGGCTAGACATGTTTATGGCTATGAAGTGGTTCCTCAGGCCATCAAAGATGCCTGTTTGAATGCCAAGCTAAATAGTATTTGTAATGCTACATTTGTACAAGGGGATCTGAATAAAATTGACCAAAATTTTGGCAACAATTTCCCCAAGCCTGATATCATCATTTCGGGTCAGAAGCTTCATTTTCCTTTAGTTATTATTGTTATTTTTGTATCCTCAAGAGATCCTTAGCTATGGACCAGCAAGAAGTTCTTGTTTGTATAGTTTTGACTTTGGAGTATCCAAAGTCCGAGGAAGATTTACGTTTTTATATTAATGTTCTATCAATAGGTACTCTGCTTTTGGTCTTTCATCTCTTCTTAACTACAAGTACATAAATGATGTAGATCCGAACCGTCCTGGTATGCACATGAAGTTGATTAAATTTCTTCTCAAGATCAAGACACCTCGCATAGTTTATGTATCATGTAATCCAGCAACTTGTGCTCGTGATCTTGATTATCTCTGCCATGGTGTGGTATGTCCGAGCTCATTTCTACTATGTAAAAAGTTCTTTTTGTAGTCTGTCATTTGAGCTATTGATATATTATGCGCAGGTGGAGGAAGGCATAAAAGGTTGTTACACACTCAAGAGCTTACAGCCAGTAGACATGTTCCCCCACACTCCTCATATTGAATGTGTCTGCCTACTGGAACTCACACCTGATACCCAAATGGGATCATAATTTTTACTCAAATTGAAGCCTTCCATTTTCATCTATTATTCCCAATTAATGAAGAGGGAGCTCTAGAAATATGTATTGGTATTTTCAGTCAAATTTTGTAGCAGAGCAAGTGAGATGGTTTTGTCAGTTTGTAGTTGATACAAAATGTATAACTAATAAGTCATTAGTTAAGGCAATAATAATCTTCTTGTATTCTTTATATTAAAATTGGAACTACTGAAGGCTTATTAAAGCTACCATTTTATGTCATTTTGTTTTTCTTCTTCTACTTAACATGTTTGGTCTATTCTTATCTCAAACTTTCGAGAAGTATATTACAAAAGAAGACCATCTTAGGGTGGAGACTTTTGAAGTTTACAAGCTAAGATATTTTTTTTGGTCGCAAGGCCCAAAAACTCTCAGGACCAAATAAAAGAAAAGGTCGAGTTTAAAACTTTACTCTCCTCAACACCACTCCAGAGTTATTTTTCACAACACACAAAATTGGCAATCATCCCAAGAAAGAAAGAGTATGCTTTTATAACTTTCGGAAATCTATTCACATTTTCATTAGCCAGAAAAACGTGATTACAGACAAAATTTTCTAATATTTCAGTAAGAATATCTCAGATGGACTTCAACAACTCTGAGGAGCTCAAGTCCTCTGTTGTCAAGCAAATATAGATTTCTACAAATATAATTTTAACATACATCATAGTTGGTTTCTTTCTTCTTGTATCAACTGAAATATCCTAGCTGCTGATTCAGTTGCAGATCTAGGATGGTGGGGTACAACCCTAATGGCTCTTGATTTGTTCTCATTCATTTCTGGATTTGGACTGGACTCCTCAACTGCTGGTGGTTCAGTAGGAAAAAGAGGAAGCACATCTCCATTACCTCTCTCAGAGGGGCTACTAGCTGTACTTCCCAACAATTCACTTCCCTTTGATTCATGAAACTTCTTAACATTAAATGGCATCGAATGGCTTGTCTGGCTCGGCATTTCACACGAGTTTTCTTGATGTGTCAAGCAGTTGACATCCCCAGTTGATATTTGGTTTTCCTGTTCTTTTGACTTGACTTTACTAGAAAGACTCACTTGATCTGGAACTGACCCCGACATGGATTTATTAGTTACTGGAATGCCATAAGGTGAAAAGTACGCCTGGTTCAATGGAATCGAGCCAGGAAAATATCCAAATCCTTGGTGGTGAGATGCAGGAACAGCATAAGCCGGAGGGTAAAAGTCCCTAGCTCCACTACCTGTATTTAGGCTCATTGTTCCGAAGTTACCGTACATCGGTGTCATGAATTGGGAACTTGGAGGGCATGGCCCAGAATATGGTTTGTAAATAAGCCCTTCGGAAGGGGACATAACAGGAACCAACCATTGATTTCCTGGTGTAGGTTGGTTCAAGCACCAGGGATTTGATTTTGGGGCAGCAGCAGTGGGAGTTTGTGGCTGCACGTCTTTTACACGAAGCGCATTGCTTGCTTGTTCAGCAAGTGCAAGTTTACTGTTGTCCTTGTTGAAAGAAGGAAAAGGAAGCTTAGCAAGAGGATTCTTATCTGCACATTTTCTGTTGAGAATGAGATTGGCCTGTTGATGATTCTCTTTCACCGTGGTGCTCAGAGCCAGTTGTTGAGCACACTCAGTTAGCTTGTTCTTAACGGCAGAAAAAGTTGATGGTGGGTTGTCCAAATAGTCTTCAAGTAAGATGTGTGGTGATCCAGCAATGAGTTTTTGAACCTATGTTAAAAACAAGCAGTAACATTTAAACTATAGAACAACGACCAAAGTTCAAGTAATGACTGGAGCCAAATGATGTACCTCTATGAGTCTATGCAACTCAAACACCTGTACAGCAAAAATCCTTTGCTGACTGAAAACAGTTGGAAAAAAAAGAGAATAAGGGATCAGATAACGTATACCGAGATCTCAAACAAGATAACATTCGAATGAGTAGAATAAGCCAAATATACAAGAAATTGTAATCACAGAGGAATACTTAAGAGGTCCGACCAATTAAAGGATCATTTAATAGTAATGCTTGCAGTGCAAAGAGAATGTTACTTGATAAATGAACTCTAAAAAAATACCAACAAAGATTAACAGTACATATCAGATCATATAAGGAGGTTATAATGACATTTGCATCAACCAGAAGATGTCATAACTGGTGAATTAACAAAATTCTGAAACATCTTCTAGATGAATAGTGTTAAATCACCGATTAACCCAAAAGTTTAAGCTAATGGGTTGAGATAATTTAATTATATTAACACTTTAACACTCCCCCTTGCTATAGGCTTGAAAATTTTTGTAGAAGACCCAACAAGTCAAAATCAATATTAATTGGGAAGAAAATGGCATTACAAGTGTTTGATTGAATACATAACCTCCTATTCTAATTATGTCCAATTACCAATGACCCAAAAGTTCAAGCTAATGACTTGTGGTAAATTTAGTGTTGATTTAACTATATCAACACTTAACAAATAGATTGCAAACTGAATTTACAGAGTCAACTTAAGAATTGGTAGGCTAACAGAAGTATAGTAGTGAGGGTATCAGACTAGTAGATGGCCTTTCTATATGAAGTTCAAGACAAGATACTACTTAGCAGCATAATATCTGCGATGTACCAACAAGGCTTAGGTATAAAAAGAATACTCACTGAACAATCGCTTTTCTAGCTTTCCAGAACTGTTTTTCGCCAATCAACTCGACGACAACATCAGGGGAGATGTTTGGAGCTGAAGTTGAATCTACTAAGGAAGCATCGGGTTCCATGGATGAATTTTCCAAACCTGCAACCCCGCTGCAACCCACCTTGTCCTGAACAGCTTCAGAGCTCTGCTCAGCCAAACCTTTTGGATGTCCTCTCACATTTGCACCAAACAGTCTATTCGAAGTGCTGACCGAAGTCCAGCTTTCTTTAGCCATGGATGGATGGGGTAGCTTTGCCTTTTCAAAGTCCTTATACTTTGCCTCTAACAAAGGCTTGCCAGTGGCTGAAGGGATAAATGCAGACCTCTCCTCAGGATTCCGAGTAGTTTTGGTCAAATTTGGATTATCCTTGCCTTCCTGCCCCACGAATTTTCTAGAAATAAGATTTGTCACTGCTATATTACCCTGTGGTTCACAAGCAATTCCAAGTTGTGCAGAAGAGCTCGTACTGGGGCTTGACATCCTTTCCCTATCAGAGGCAGGAATCCTGAACTCGTCATCCTTGGAAGAAAAGTTCTTAAGAATCGATACTTTATTCTTAGTGATTAAATTGGGTTGAGGATTTGATGACAGTGATCTTGTTGCCACCAGACTTGTCTTTAGCAACTTTGCCTCGTTACTCTGCACAACTCCTCTAGAACCGTAAGAGTGAAGTTTCTCGGCCTGATGAGATTGTACAGAGCACTTGGAGGACGATAAGAAGATGCCCCTTTTTTGGCCAGCAAACTGCAGAGCAATAAAATTCATGCAATCAATAGCACAAAATGAATAAAGAACTAATGCACATGAGAAGACAAACACTTAAGCCATGTTGCCTCCTAGAGAGGCAGTCTGTTCCAAAATGGCTTACACTGATCAAACTGGCCCTCATTTTCTATTATTGATTCTGAGTATTTTCATCAAACATAGTACTACGAATATATGGTTTCAGTTTGAGTAACTACAAGGATAATCCAACGTAACTTTTCGGAGAAGAAAACATTGAGGTTGATACCCAAAAACCGAAAAAGCAAGCACTAGTGTAGTGATAAACATGTGGGTTGTAAATAGTTGCAGTAATCTATGTATCTTACATGGCTCGGAGAAGTCGAGGTAGCCGGAGTGCTGCTTGGAAGAGGAGGGGCTGAAGCTGATCCAGAGGTAAACCTTTGAGTAGGAATGGTGAGCTGCTCATATAGAGCCATTTTATTCCTTGGAGGGGCTCTTGGGCCTCCTTTCTCTGTGTCATTGACATGAAGCCTGGGGAACATCGGACTTAACAATTTTTCTTCATCCTTTCCCCCCCTCATCCTCTCACCAAAGTTCCAAATTAAACAAACTCACTAAATTCAAAATTCGCCAGAAGAACCCAATTCCATGATTTTCTGTGTTAAAACAAAGGGACTTTCATTTCAAAACACAGAAAACCCATTAATATCCTTCACCAGTTTGCAAGATTTCAAATACTTTTACAAGTAACACGATTGCAACCTTTTGAGGGAAAAAAATGTTAAAAATTCCACTTAATTTTAGAAAGCCCTTTCTTCATTTTGTTTTGAAAAACTATTTAAAACCAACCATCAAATCACAAAATTCTGCCAACTCAGAAAGAGAAAACATTAATTTTGGTGAGGGATTCACAATTGGCAGATACCTATCATCAGCCCACCTCAAATGAACAAATCTTCTGGCTGAAATTCATGAAAAAACAGGAAGAACACATGAAAAAACAAGGAGAAAACGAGAAAGAGAAACCAAACAATAAGTGGCATCACCCAAAAATCCAAACAGTAGAGAAAAAAGAAAAAAATGAAAAACAATTTCTTTTGATAGCAAAAACTGAAGATTCGAGTTGACAACAGAAATGCAGACAACAGCCACAAAATCGAACACCCAAATGGAAAAAGTACAGAATTTGGCAACTAAGCAATCAAAGTAGCTGAAGAAGAAAAGTTAAAAAAAAAAAAAGAGGAAAATATCAGAAAGAAGTGCTGAAGGTACGATTGAAACAACAACAAAACAACAGACCATACAAGGAAACACAGGAAGGAGGCTAAAAAATAGAAAAGTCAGCAGTTAAATATAAGGGAGAAAAAAGGAGAAAAGGGGAAAGAATAGAAAGAAAAGACTTATTGGATAAAGAATATAAATTGGGAAAGATGGATTCTGTGAAAGAGTAGGGTTACCTTGGATTTGCACTACTACAGAGGATCCCATCAACCCACAAGAAAGGGAAAAAAAAAAAAAAAAGTAAAAGGAGAGAAAGAGAAGAAGAATAAAAACAAAAAAAAGAACTCAAAGTTCACAGTAATGTGGGAACCAGGTGGGAAATAGGATAGAATGAGAACTACTTTTAGGCAAAAGGGCCTAATCCCAGAAGCCAAAGAAGGGTGTCTCTCCAGTTTTTCATATCTGCCTGTGCCTCCACAACAAAGGCTAGTTGTCAAGATTCAATTGGATTGAAAGACCCAATTTTGAAAACATTTTTGATTGTGGGGTAGTGACTGAGTTTAGCACATGGAGAAGTATTTTGTCTACGGTGTTCATCTTTCAACCTCATATTTTGTGTCCCTTACAGAAAAAATTTGGCCAATCTCTTAACGAAAAATCCGTTAAAGATCGTCTTCAAAAGCTTGGAGTCAAATTTTTCTCTTTCTTTTTCCGGTTGTATTGATTCAACCAAAGGCAAAGGGGAGACAGAATTTGGGGTCTGGATATTGTACGGTCTTGAATGGTTAATTTGACCACAAAGATCTCTCTTTTATTTATTTTTAATAAAAAAGACACAGAAAAATTTCTCCTTTTTTTCTCTTTGATTTCTGTGTGAATCAGTATTATAATCACACGTGATCCCATTCATTACGTGGCCAAACCAAATCCATTAAAATCTTTTTTATTCTCTTTTTCCAAAGAAGGAAAAAAAGTTTGCTTTCATTTTTGCATAAACTCCATCCATCCCACACGCTTTAGTTATCAGCCGGTACGACAAGTCGTTCTATGCTCATAAACTTTTCAAGATACTTGGGCCTACCCTTTATTTTAACGAGCCCATTTTTAAGCCCAAAGGCCTATTGAGTTCTGCCACTTCTACATTTTGGGCGGTCAAGAGAAAACCCATAGGCCCATGTCAACGTCCTAAGGCAAAGGCCCGAGAGGGAGAATCAATGTTATTCTATTCCTTATAAATATTATTCACTCTAAGAAGTATCGAATAAGTTTTATAGCTTTTTTTGATTCCTTTTCAAATATGTATGACTATTGCATATAGGACTAAATTGTTGAGAAGGTTGGATTTTGGTATCTTGTATCAAACAAAGTTTTAGAAAATCACGGGTTCCAATTACTATATAAAAAGATAAATGTTTTCTGGTTTTAAATTATCGTAGTTATAAACACTTCAAGTTTAAGTATGCTAACTCAAGTTAAATTCTTTTTGCATATATATATATATATATATATATATATATTGTTTGGGAGTGAGATTAAATGGTATAAGTAATATAAAAGTTTTGAAAGTACACTCTTGTTATTGAGATAGGTTTAAAAAATTATTTTGTTTGATTGTAGCAAATATTCACATATAGTGAATTTTCTTTCTAGTGGTTTTGTAGTTTTTCTTCCCAACAAGGAACGCAACTAAAGTTTCTACACTGGCCAAGAAAAAAATGTCGACTATATGGGTGAAGTATCTATAACAACTTGATTGGTAAGGGTTTCTTTTGGCAACTCAAAAAATAAAGCAACTGAGTGTACACTTATCCTTAACAATTGATAACGAAGTCATGTTCTAGACTTAGTTGTCATAATCACAATGGTTGGGGTTATTAGATAGATAGAGAGGTATCTTCTAACAAAAATTCAATGGGTTACGTTAAAAGTGAGATGCTAAGAAATCGATAATTATTCAAACTAATTTGATGGTTCTTCCAACAGCTGGAAATGCAACCAAAGTAATAGCTCGAGAAAAAACGACGGAAAAAGAAGTAAGAACTTGTGATGTAAATGAAACAAACATATAAATAAATATGAAGAGGGTTGGTTGGGTCTAAAAATGAAAAAACATAAAAGAAATAGAGAGAGAGACGGTGTCGTTTTAAAGGAAGAGTATAATATTTGAAGGGAAAGAAGACAAGAAAGAAAATGACGAAAAAGAAAAGAAAGATAATGTTAATTAATTAATTCTTTTTTTTTTTATTTTAAAAAAGACAGATTGGAATTTTTGAAAGAAAGAAAGAAAGAAAGAAAAGAAAGAAAGGGTTGGGTGTTAGGATTTTCCACGTGAGACAAGGTTATCAGGAGGAAGGCCAATGAGAGGAGGCCACGATGGAAAGAATGGTTGCGTTCACGTGTGAGCCGTAATGATGGAAATGACAAGGATATGCTTCTGGGGACCAATAATAGGAAACAAATTTAAACTCAAAACGAAAAAGAGAGGCAAAATGCAATGTAACGGAATTAAGGGCCCTGATTTCCCCTTTTTGCCTTTTATTTAACATAATTGGATGCATCCAACGGTCACATTTGGATCTGGGATGACAAGATAAAATGGACCCCAATTTCTTTTTTATTGTACTTTAATTTAAACCCCAATGTACTTTCTCTCTATTTTCCTCACTTTCTTTCTCTTTCCCTTTCAAATGCATACTATAATTTAAACCCCAATCCTCCACAATTTTTAGAAATAGTAGATTTTACAAAATATTTACAACTTATAACAAATTCTATTACTCATAGTAATTTTTCTATAACTTCTAAATATTTTAATTTATTTTGTTATTTTTAAAAATGTATATTTTTACCTTTACAACGGTGTTTTTAGGGGTAAGAAATTATATAAATTTGTTTTTTAAAAAGCTTTTAAGTCTAATAAATTTATGAATTTGGTAGAAAATTAAAACACAAAGTTTTCTAAATTTTTAAAACTTGTTAAACATTTTTTTTGAAGTTTAAATACATACTATTATCACAAACCTTTTTAAAGTTTTAGTTCAATGATGAAAAGAGGTAAATTGTATTTCATTCCTAAGCTAATACCTAAATTGGCCTTTTAAACTGCTTTAAATTATATCAATTAAATTTGATATGACTTTTTCAAGTAATTTTATCATAAAATATTTTAATACTTTATTGAACCAGATATTAAAATATACAATATACCAATTGGGTTTTCAATTCTCAATAAACAAATCTCATTCTTTGCAAAAGAATAATCATGTTCGTAAACTCCCTCTAAATTTTAAATTATATGACAACTAATTAGTGATATCGACTATTTGCAAGAGAAAGTTATTGATATTTAAATTTGCTACTTTGCAATTTAGAAAATGTAATGACATGAATCCTATTATCGTAATATTTTTTTTGTTATTTTTGCAAGTGCTCGTCGATGAATTTCTTATTTAGGATTATTTATTTATTTGAACAAGAGAATAATGCTTCATTTTAATATTTAAACCAAACTACTATATATATATATATATATACATGTCTATGTCATGTTACCTGTTTAGGCAAAGATGTGACAAAGTATGTTTTCTTTTTCTTTTCCATTTTTTCAATAAAGACAAAGAAAAAGCCAACAATTTAGAAGCTTCTTTTGTTTTCTAAATCCTTACACTATATAACGTTTCTTTTAGCTAAAATAAAATTGTACTATAAATTTTAATTATTTCTGTTCTTAGAGATTGTGATTTGATAGTTTGTATAAAACATGGAAACTATTGTAATATGGTGTGTTTGAATTACATTTTCAACTGTTTAATTTATAAATAAATTATTTTGAAAAAAAATTAAAATATTTGTAAGACACTAAAAATAGGTTTTTAAGTGTATTTAAAAAAAAATGTTTAAGCAAAAATAAATTTATTGAAAAATATTTTTTTTTTAAACTTCAATCCAAACCGACCCAATTTGGATTACATTATTCCTCGTTAGAAAGCAAAGGAAAAAAGAAGAAAAAAATTTGAGGGTATTTGAGTAATTTACGACAATATGCCTCCCCCTAGCTTTTATTTTATTAAACTCAATCTACTATTGCAAGTGGTTATATATAAATATATTGTAACATATACACTTCTACTTGTAAGAATTAATTCCTTCCCAACTCATTTCACCATCAAACTCCAAAAATTCCCCAATCTTTTTCTTCTATTTTAGAAAGTCATGGAAGCATACATCACGAAATCGAAATCTTTCACAACCATCTTACTTTTTTTACACCGCAATAAGTGAGTGAGGATTCGAACATTCATCGTTGAAAAACGACCTATATTATTAATCTCTTTTACACGTCTATAGTATAATTTCTATTTAAAGGATAAAAATGTATACATAAAATTTAATAGATGTCATATTCACACATTAATGAAAAACCAAAGAAAAAAACTATATAAATGTTAGAGATAACATAATAATAGAGAAGTAGCATTTAATGGGAGAGGAAAATCTTGAATAATACATTCAATTAATTACTATTGCTACACCTTATATTAAAATTTGATATTCAATCTAGCTAGCTAAGATAATATGCTTTTCTTTTTACTTAAAACAACAATATATATACGGTGGAAAAATAATCGAAGGTACGAGTTGAACTATACTCTAAAACAATAGAAATTTCAATATATCGATCGACATATGGGAGGGAAGTTCGTTGAAAGAAAGAGAAAGTGGAATAAAATAATGTGAAATGGGTAAGCCATGATCCGAAGTTTGAGACAAGTTGTAGGGAAAAAATGTTAGGGATGAGACAGTACATGATGTCTTAGTTATACCAAAGATAACATTTGTCCACTTTGTAACCCATTAACATATACAATACTCTGTTTCACACTTTCATATATATATATATATATTCTCTCACCCATTATTATTATTATTATGTAGTTTCTATCATTGATCATTTTTAATTACTGTTTCCATTTGGCTGGTTTTCCTAAATTACAAATATTCCCCCATTAATGCTTTTTCATGTTTTATGTTGGATGAAAATTGGGACTTGAAACATTCAGTTTTGTGGTCTTCTTTGAACATCAAACTCAAACTTTCAACTTTAAACTAATAGAAACTACGGTTGGAACTTGAAATAATGTAAAATTGGGACCTAAGTTCTACATTGTTTATAGCTAGTTGAAGCATATATATATATTTATACTCAATTAGTTGTTTGCTAAACTACTCATTCAAACTCCGAGCTTGAACTATATGATTATTATTGAAACCCAAGACATAGAAATGAGACTTGAATACTGAGAATACACTGTTTTCTATGGTTAACTCAAGCATAAATCAGTTGGTTAACTTTTGAGTCCAAGCGGCTAGAAACTATAACGAAATTTGAAATAGAATGGAGAGTTGTATAGCATCACATCTTACATTGTTTAAGTGGGTTAATTAACTCATAAACTACATATTTGAACTCAAAACTAATTTATTTTAACTCCAAGGTGATAGAAACAAGGAAGCAATGATGTTGAATTTGATTTTTGATGTATTTTAGAATTCTTCTCACTGTCATATTATCTGGTGCAAGAAAAATTTAGGGGGTATGAAGAAAAACATGAGAGTTGACAAATAACAAAGAGATGTTTCACCAAAACATAGCCTATTTAATGAGCTCACTGATTATGGGGAGCATGTGGGTGCTCAGCTCACAAGTCAGAAACCAAGTTTCTCTCTCTCTCTCTCTCTCTCTCTCTCTCTATTATGTAAGCAGTTAATAGAACCAGGAAGATGAGAAGAAAGTTTTCATTTTTATATGCAACTTTTTTATTTATTATATGCTCTCTCAAATCTAATTTGATATTTCAACTCGTTCCGGTGAAGTTTAGAGATAATTTTCGATGGTTAATTTTTCATAACAATCATTATGGATAAATGATGTAATGGTTCTGTTTTTGCTATGCATACAATGTTTCTAACTTGAACTACTCATTCATCATTACACAGTTAGATGTTTTTGGTCCATCAACATTTAGAAAAGCTAAGGCCAAGGGCCATTATGATGCTATTGACATTTCCAAAAGAAAAGGAAAGAGGAAAAATTTAAAAAACAATATACATCAGGAATCACTATTACACTTATCCTTTTATTTTTTTTCCCTCTTGGGTCAATTCTAGATTCATCTAATTTGTTTCTATTTCAGAGATAAACCAGATAAGGTATGGATATAAATAGATAAGGATCCCTTTCCAGTTTGTTTGATTTTTTTTTTTCTTTAAACATATAAAACTGTTGTTTTGATGCTTTGTTTTGATAATAATCTCTTAAACTTCTGTTGTTTGTCTTCAATAATTAAGGAATCATTAGTGTGAATTTTGCAAAGGGAGAAAAGGTAAAGTCTATATGATTAAAGCTATGATTAATAGGAAAAGTTTTTATTGTTTGAAAAAGATGCCTTTTTCTTTCTTTGGTCTGTCAAAATGACAGTTTTTACAGAAAGCTAAGGCTTTTTAGTGCGCATGGTAATGGTATTGGTATTGGTATTGGTATGGTATATATATATATTAGCAACCAAAAAGGAGGGTCGGGTCAGAACTAGAGATGAGCTCTCCCCACTTGAATAAACTACTAAAATAATATATTAAAAAAATGGGAAGAACTTTCATTTTTCAACAAAGTTTTGATACCAAATAATGAATATGGAAAACAAGTATGAGAATTAAGAATCCTTCTGCTAATTATTTGGATCAGCAACGAAGAAAAGTGAGGTTAGGATAAGTAGTTCCTTCTTGCAAATCTTATTTGAATGGTTGGTCATGTGACTCTAGATCAAATATTTCAAATGGAAATCGAATGAAACTTAAATTATTGAAAGAAAGGATGAACAATAATTTTGAGTCCCTGGTGATTGATATCATCTCTCCACTTGAATAAACTATACAAAACAAAATATTAAAAAAGTGGGGAAAATCTTCATTTTCCAACATAGTTTTGATTCAAAAATGCATCACTGAAATCTCATTCTTCCCAATTTGCAGAAATATATACACAGACATAGTGTTTTTATTTTATAAGAAAAAGGAAATCCCCCCACCAAACTGACAAAAGAAAAGCTTATCTTTTTCAAACGCATTATATTTCTGTCAACTATTTAGTTATTATATATAAATATTATATATATGTGTGTATATATATTTTTTATTTTCTTCCTTTGTGCTCATTGTTTTACATCTTCAAAGTACAATTACCACTATTTTGTTGCATTATATAGCCTTTGCCTTTGGACATTTTTCTTTCCATTTCCATTCCCATTCCCATCCCATCTATAAAAGCCAAACATTTCTTCTGTTTACCAGAATTTAACGTAGAATAATTTTCTATTTCTCCATTGCCATTTCACAGGTACAACAACATAACATAACAACTTTCTTCTTCTTCTTCTTCTTCTTCTTCTTCTTATTGCTTTTCACTCAGTTTCTTGTTTTATACGTTTTCTCTTTGCATGAATGTTTGGACTTTCTCTTTTGGAGTTTCTATTTCCTTTTCCAATGGTTGACAAAAATTAGTCGCCAAAAAACTGACATAAGCAAATGCCCATTTTCTTCCTCTTCTCTCAGTTTCTTCATCATTTTCCAAATTAAGAAAGAGTTGGTTAATGTCCTGACAGAATGTACAAAAGGAGTTTAAATACTTGAAGGAAACTTTGTATCTTTTCTCCCCTTATTCAAACAAGATCGGTCTTTTTCGGTTTTCGTCATCGCTTTGGTAAGTTTCTTGAATTCTCTTATCATTTAGGCTTTACTGAAACAGGAAATGAAGATAAACGAGAAATAACGTGAGTTAAGTTAACAAAGTTTTTTGTTGTGTTTTCATATTTCAGGGATTTGAATTGGTAATGGATCATTTGAACTGGAATGGATATGGATCGAGAGTTGCGAAGAAGACGACGGCGTCCACAACGTCTTCCCCGTCGTTTTGGAGTAATTACCAACAAGGAGTTGAAGAAAGGTTCATGATATCAAGCTCAAATAATTCCAACTTCTTCAACTCAGTTCAAGATTTCCCAATTAAAGTGGCTGCAAATTCTTCAACTCCGGTTTTAAAAGCAGAGAACCCTTTGGCTATGAGCCCTTCATTGACAAGCTTTACAACATCTAGCAACATGGATGTTGTTGGATTTTTATCACAGCTTGACCCCGGCTCCAACGGAGATAAATCGGCGACCGTAACGACGTGCTCTCTGGAGTCGTTAGACTGTTTGCTTTCAGCTACAAACAGCAATACAGACACATCAGTTGAAGATGATGGATCGGTTTCAATGATGTTAACAGATTACACCAATTTATGGAACTTTGGAGGCAATGCAGCAGTATCTTCAAAAGAAACTGAAAAGAATGGTTCAAATTCTACAAAGAGAAGCCATGAACAAACTCAATTCAAAGCTGCAGATTACTCTATTTTCTCAAATAACATCATAAATCTATCTGATTCCACTTCAGACAGTGGAGGTTTTAGGATCATAACAGATCATGATCTACCAAAACAGAAGAAACCCAGATCAGAGAAGCCACCAAGTTCATCAAACATCAATTTTCAACAATCATGTTCATCAGGATCTTCTTGTATTGATCAAGAACCTGATCCAGAAGCCATTGCACAAATGAAAGAGATGATCTACAGAGCCGCAGCTTTCAGGCCAGTGAATTTGGGATTAGAAATGATAGAAAAGCCTAAAAGGAAGAATGTGAGAATTTCATCAGATCCACAGACCGTAGCAGCAAGACAAAGGAGAGAAAGAATCAGTGAGAGAATAAGGGTTTTGCAAAGGCTTGTTCCTGGTGGAAGCAAAATGGATACAGCATCAATGCTTGATGAAGCTGCAAATTATCTAAAGTTCTTGAAATCTCAGATCAAAGCTTTAGAGAATCTTGGGCAAAAGCTTGAGTCTTTGAATTGTCCTCCAACTAGCATAGCTTTCTCTTTCAACCCATCTTTTCCCATACAAACATCATCCTCTCATAATAATTTCACACTCCTAAATCCCAACCATCTTATTAACCAATATCCTCAAAACTAATCTTTCTTCCTTAAAAAACTGTCCTCAAGATTACTCAACTTTTGATCAACTGATGTAGCTCAAATTTATTGGTTCACGTTTCAATCTTCAATGTATTTCTCTTTTTTTTTTTTTTACTCAACATAAATCAATAAATTTAAATTCAAATCCAATCGTCATAAAATCACATCCATTCACTACTAAACTCAAAAGCTTAAATCAATAAGTTACAAGTTTGTTGTTTCAATACTTTAATACTCTTCAAATCACATATGAAATTGAAAATGTATAAAAGGTTTAACAAATAGAAATCAATACTAAGAAGAGAAAAAGTGATATTATACTTGTTTAAAGCTATGATACCATGTTAAATCATCAATGACAACTAACAGAGCAATCTAAACTAAAAGAATCCCGTTTTTCTACCAAGTACAGTTTAGAAATGAAAGTGCTTTTTTCTTTTTGTTCTTGGAATTACAATAATAATAATAATAACGGGATTTATTTTCTAATGATGATTGATTGATAATGAGGCTTTAGCTTTTTGTATGTAGCAGGGAAAAAGGCTTAGTAATAATAACAGTATGATTAAGATGAAAGAGGAGTTAGAAAGTGAATGTTACTTTTGAAACTTTCATCTTTGTAATTGAAAAAGAATCAAACTTTTTCTTGGAGAAGAACTGAATTAAAAATTCTGATGTATATTATTCATTTTGGCCCTCATTTAATTTTATTTTTACTGTAATTACCAATGCTTTTGAAACATTCTCTTTGGAAATATGAGCCAAAGTCAGTGGTGTGGTCTCCTTGATTCAATCCAAAGCGTGCTCTTGGGAATCACTCCAAATTTATTGCTAAGCACATGCTTTATGCTTCTTTTTTGGCTTGGTATTAAATCTCTCTCCCTCCCTCTCTCTCTCACTCGGCACTATAGTAAGTAGATTTTTGTTTAGCTATGTCTTATATGTTCTCCAACTTAGCATAGAATCTGGTTTTCCACTTTTAAAATAATGATAATAATACTATGTAGCTTTGATTAAATAAACCATATATCATTAGTTCTTCCAAAAAGAACCCTCAATCACTATTTATATTATACTTCTAATTAGCATATCATATGATCATGCATACTATTGTGGATGCATGTGCAATATGATGTATGGCCGGCTATAATTATTTACGATTGGATTTGAGGTGTGTTTTTGCGAGATATCTAACATGATAAGCTAAAATTTGTTTACCACATCTCAATTTTAGCCACTCAAATCTTCTTAAGGTAACGACGATTTGTAAGTAGCACTGCTTTTTGACATATATACTAAAGAAGTCAAATATTATTGTGATAGAAACAATTGACGAACAAGAAAGCAAATAAGAAAATTGACACATAGATTTACATGATTCATTAACGATGTGTTAGATTCATAAGGTTGAGTAAGAAACTTTTTTATTATTTCGAGGAGTATTAGTGTGAAAAATACAAAATGTAAATGTGCATGTAAGTAAAGGTTTTATGCATGTTTTATATATAGCAATCTGTTTAAAGCCTAACATGACAATCTGAAAACAAAAGCTCAAATTATTGGCCGTTTAGCACTTATGATCATTCACATATAGCGTGTCAATTCTAATCAACGTGAGACTTTAGTCGCACTTCTATTCTATCCGTTTTTTTCTTAAACGTAATGACCAAACAATGTGAAGGAAAAGACAAAAAGGAAAGGGAGGAACGGTTGGAGTTTGATTGGATGCAAATTGATGATGAGGATGAGGATGATGATAATGATATGTTTTAGTAGAGAAATTTGAATTTGCCAAAGTTAAAGAGATATAGAATTGGGAAAGAGTCATACAAGGAAGCCTAAATTTGTGGGTTGAACATTTAAGCCCCTATGGGTTTGGTTTGGTTAATGACATAAATGAAGTGGAGGTGGTGGTGGTGGTGGTGATAATGTGGGGTCACATCCCAAAGTAACAAACTTTAGACAAAAGATGATATCATTTCAATTAATTATTTAATAAGTAACAATAAAGTAAAACAATTATTTATATAATATACTTTGAGCAATTTCAATTGGACTCTTATTTTGTAGGCTTTCCAACAGTTGACTTTGTCCAACCAATAGAGACATCACATAAGGGTGTCGTTGAAGCAAAATTCTAACATATAAATGGTCAAAATGAAAGGTGTCAAGCTCTCATTGGCCTGTCTTGCGGTGGCCAATACCGGGGTGGTTCCCTCATATCTCTTTTCTTTGTTTTCTTCTCCCCGGAAAAGAAGAACTTTAGAGGTCACTCTCTTAACCGTTTAGCTATTAGCTGTATGGATGCAGTACCATATCTTCTTCAAATAATATACATTTCTTTACCCCCTAGCTTTTTTTAGATGATATCTTGACGTTCAAGTAGATATCAATTATGAAACAAACGGTATTGCTACCGATATCTCGACTATGCTAACAAAGTATATCATTCTTCTTAAAGTTAGATGTGTTTGGGTTACTTTAGAAGCTACTGTACGTTTTTGTAGACAGATTTAAAAGAGATAGAAATGGGTCTAAAAAATGAATGTAAAAGATATGGATAAGAGAAATTTTGTTTCAAAATTTGGAAGGGGAAATGGAAGAAAGAACGTGCTGACCATTAATGGAATGTTGTAAGAGTAAAACTAATGGTGCTTGGAAGGGAGGATGCATCTAAATACCAAAGGTAACCGATTCTAAGTTCCAGCCTCTTGTTAAGTCGATTGATATTTGAGTGGATTGTGGTTTCTTTTTTCTTGAACGAAGATTTCTCTAAAATGAGGAAGAAAAAGAAAAAGAGGCAACTAAGATCGTTAAAAGCAAGTAATTTGAATTACCATTTGATGGTTTAATGTGTTTTCTGAGTTGTTCTTGCAAGCACATTGAAAATTTTAGGGTTCGTTTGATAATTGATTTCATGTTTGTTATTTAGGTACATTTCGAACAACACATATGTCTTTTTGCATATCATTAAGTTGTTCTATTATAGTTTGCTTTATATTTTTTAAATATTTTAATTTGTTCTTGGTATGAATGGTAGAGGGGGAATATATTACTCTTTTAACAAAGAAAAAGGAGTAACTATTTCTTGTTTCTTCCCCATGTTGAAAAAAAAATGGTTTGTTAAATATGCAAAAGATTCAACAAGCAAAAATTGGTATTAGTTGGAGTGAATAGTGTTGTAGGTTTTGACACTAAACCTCTGAACCACAAGTGAAAATCAATATTAATTTAAAGAGAATAACTTTGCAGATTCTCTGATACCATGTTAAATTGCAGATTAACTCGAACGTATTCTTCAAAAAGAAAAACGTTATTGAACAAACCTTTAGCTTTTTCTTGATACCTAGGGAGTAGGAAGAAATATAATAGCATTAGTTCTTTCTTCTCTTTTAACGGTGCTATCTTTTATTCATAGAGGCCATATGACTCAGTTATTGATTTCTAATAGTTTTTGGTTTTTTAAATGAAAGAGTTAGTCAAATACAAAAACTAAACATGTTTCTAAAAATACCTTTTTTTTACAAGCTTAGCTTAGTTTTTGAAAATATTGATAGAAAGTATATAATAAAGTAAGAAATTTAGAAGTAAAAGAAACGTTTATAAGTTTAATTTTCGTTAAAAAAAATAGTTATCAAACGAGGCATAGTTTTTATTCTTTAAATTTGATTAAGAATTTATGTGTCATGAAGAGAAAAAGAGAAAGTTGAAAACTACAGCAAAGAAATAATAGCACCTAAGTAAAGAAGGATTGGGTGAGAACTTGAGATCCAAGAAAGTACATAGGAGGGTAGATTGTTAGAATGGAGGATTGTTGTTGGATGCTCAGTTAGATTTTATTCATATAAATTCTTAAATCATCCATCAATTCAAAAACTTATACTGATGAGTGAAGGTAAATTCATTATATATCATCTACCAAAATATGAAAAAGTCTCAGAAGTAGAAAAGAAATAACATTACAGGAGTTTAAACACATGATATCTCTTTGAACAATTTACTCTGATACCATCTTAAATTACCAACCAATCCAAAAGTTTGATGGGTAAAAGTAAATTTAATTAAATATCATTTGACATAAATAATTTTTTTTAAAATAAGAAACAATTTCTTTCATGAAAATAGCAAAGAGTGGTATTGAAATACAGAAGGTCCAAACTAGAATATGAACAACTTATGCCATGCAAGTTCTATTACCTTTCTTGGGGATCTCTAAATGATGAAGTCAGAGGGACCAACACAAGGCTGGAACTGATTCCACCATTACTTTCCTGAGAATTCTCCAAGATAGCCAGACATTGCTTCAGTTCCATCACTACCTGGGTAATGGTTGGCCTCTCAGTTGAAGATGAAGATACACAGGCTATTGCCAACTCAATAGATTTCCAAATAGAACTATTGTTAACGTCCAATCCTATTTTTGGGTCAACTGTGTTCTTGATTTCTCCTTCCTTAAGCACTGAAATAACCCTTTTGATGGCATGGGTTTTGTCCTGAGTTTTTGTTATTGCTGGCTGACCAGTGACAATTTCAAGTAAAATCACCCCAAAGCTATAAACATCACTCTTCTCATTTAACTTGTTTGTTATAGTATACCTGCAGAGAAATATACACCAGGAAAACCTATATCAAAACACAGAATTTTTGGGGAATTTAACAAAAATGAAGGGGGCGTGCTCAAATGTGAGAACTTTTTAAGTGCTTGTTTGATAACGATGTTGTTTTTAGGTTTTTATAGTTTTCATCTTCCTCAAAGAAATACTGGGTTTTGAAAATATATCTAAAAATAACAAAACTAAGAAATGGATGGGCGAAATAGTATTTATAAGTTTAATTTTAAAAAACTGAATGGTTATTAAACAAGGTTTAAGTTATTAGAAGAGCGCATCAAGTGTGATAAGATACTATGCTCTATCCATGCTGGCACTAAGTTGGCTCCCAAATTCTTCTCTTTATCAATTTGGTTGTACTTTAATGACTATATCCTCGAAGCTGGGAAGCTTTCATTTTCCCTTATCATTGATTTGATATCTAGGTTTTCTTGTTCTCTTTTGGTGTTCTCAGTGTTTTGTCTCCTATCGTTTATATTTTTCTATTGTATTTTAATCATTTCATTTCCTTAATGAAAAGTTCCGTATCCTTTTAAGAAAAAAGTTCTAACAAGTGGTCTGCTGTTTGTATTTCACAGTCAATAATCTGACTACTGACAGGAAATCCAAGAAAAAATAAACAACAGCAAATACTTACTCTGGATCAAGGTATCCTGGGGTGCCAACAGCTGCAGTTGCTTGAGCTAAATCTCCT
Source organism: Cucumis hystrix (assembly GCA_025688845.1). Classification (NCBI taxonomy): domain Eukaryota; kingdom Viridiplantae; phylum Streptophyta; class Magnoliopsida; order Cucurbitales; family Cucurbitaceae; genus Cucumis; species Cucumis hystrix. The sequence continues at coordinate 26,699,819 of CM046883.1, forward strand.
GAATGAAATGCTTTTGACAAGCCAAAATCAGCTAATTTGGCATGGAGGTTTTTATCTAGTAATATGTTTGTAGACTTGAGGTCTCTGTGAATAATTGGTGGCTTACACCCAAAATGAAGGTACTCTAACCCTGTAGATAATAATAACATAACTTAGCACTAGCAGTCAAATGAACAATAAAAGAATGGGATTTTAGTTGAGCAAATGTTTGTTTTTCCAACCTTGTGCTGCATCCAAAGCAATTCTCAGTCTCTCCTTCCAGTTCAAGATATGATTGCTTTTTTCTAATCAGATTAGGGGAGAAAAAACTCAGTGAGTTTGTCAACAATAATCGAATTGACATAGAATTTTAAAGTCTAGTTTGATAATGATTTCCTTTTTAGCTCTTTATATATTTTCTTCCTCCCAATCAATTTTGAAACTATCTCACCCATCCTTAGAATACACTTGACTTTTTAGATATGTCAAAAACAAAAATGAGACCTAGTTTGATAACTATTTGGTTTTTTGAAAATTAGGCATGTAATCACTATTTCCACCTATAGTTTTTATATATTATTATTCCGTTATTTACTTCTTACAAATGTTTTCAAAATCCAAGTGAAGCTTTTTCAAAACTAAAAAAAAAAGCAGCTTTTAAAACTGTTTTTGTTTCTAGATTTTAGCTTAGAATTTGGACTTTTTCTTAACAAACATGCCAATGGAAATAAGATGTGAAAAACCAAGCCACAATTTTAGAAAACAAAAAACCAAAATTCAAATAGTTATCTAACAGTTAGGATTTAATACATTTTGGTTTTCAAATTTTGGCAAACGCTATGAAAATGTTTTTAAAAGGTAGATAACAAATCAAAGAAACCCATGTTCATAAATTTGATTTTTTGATATAAGAAAACCTAAGTAATTAGTTTTTCTTCTATTTTTGTATTTAATCTTATTTTGTACCCGATAGAAGATCTGCCAAGTTTCCATTTTCCATGTGTTCATAAACCAGTCCTAGGTGAGTGTCTTCATTACAATATCCAAGTACGGAAGTTAAGTTTCCATGGTGAACTGTTGTAAGTAATTGTGCCTGTAATATTGTTAGAACTAAAATTAGCTTAACTTAATTCAAGGTCTTATCAATTACTTTAACATAGAAGAGACTGTACATAAAGAATTAGTGCTGAATGAAAGCTTCACCTGCTGTTAGGAGAATTGTTTAACTGATATGAGAGATATTTGAGAGTAATTTTGAAACGGTTAAAATAATTTTTGATGGTATAATGTAGGAGTAGCTGATTACATTTTTTTGGTGGAATTGCCACAACATGGCATTCTTAGCAAGAATTATTGCACTAGGAGGATTTGAAAGGCATTATGACACTAAGATTCCTAAGAAGAATGAAACTGTACTTTGGCTAGTGTGTTTGTGTCAGATAGATGCTGTACACTTCGAAGTTTGAAACTTCGAAACTTTTCGGGCATGTATTGGATACTTAATAGAGCAATGGGCATGTTAGACATCAGTTGTAGAAAGTCACAATATGTCCAACATGAGTTAAAACATGCCTCGTTTTTTTAAGTACAACAATTGTGGAGATGGAAGTTTGAACCTCCAACCTTTTGAGAGGAAGACCATGCCAATTATTGTTGAGCTAAGTTCACTTTGGCGACCTCAAGCATTTGTTAATTATACTAAATAGATAAATATTGGAAAAAATAATCAATTCGGGAGTAAATTATTTCAAACTAGTTTTCTAAGCTTATAAATTCATAAACTCACTCTGAGTTCCTTCTGGCTTATGGTATAAAAATGATATATATTTTTAAAAATATGTCCTTGCCTTATCTTTTTCCTTGATTTTATAAAACATTGGCATGCTACCATATCAGTGTCGTGTCATGTCAGTGTTTCTTTGAAGATTTTCAAGGTTTACGCATTACTTAGGTTAGGTTTCACAGTTAAAAGTGTAAAACACTCTCAAACATGCCCCTTGTGTGTGACAATTGCAAAATTCCATACCTTTGTTTTGTTGTTTGATATATCATATATTATAAGAACATTGCTGAAAATTTAGTGAGGACTCAGTATGTTGTTGCTTACCTCTTCCTCAAATTGCTTGTAACCTTGAACTGATGCAGGGGACAGCATTTTCACAGAAACTTGGATGCTATGCAAGTAACCATGATAAACTGTTCCAAATCCACCTTTCCCTATTACCGTCTCAAAGTTGTTAGTTATACTCAAAATTTCAGAGTAGGTAAACTTTGTTTTCTCTGGCACCAGTAACGTCTCTCCTTGCTTGCTACTCCCAGAGATCTGTTTTTCTGCATAAGGTATTAGTGCTCCCACAGTTAAAAAAACGCTTAGTTTTAGTGAGCAACATTTGAGGAGTTACTGCATGTTTGATGAAAATAGAAGCATCTGACCATGGAAAACAAGATCATTATGTTTGTGCAATACCTTTCTTCTTTCGTCTCCTTTGGCTCCAAACAATTGCACCTCCGGTTAACAATGCTAATGTAACTCCACCAAGTGATGCTGCCAATGGAATTACATACTCCTTCTTCTTCTTACTGCAGGGCTCTGATAGACAAAGATATGGATTGCCTTCGACACTTCATAATGAATAACAGGAAGTGAGATGCTTAAGAATATCTCTGTGACATAATTTCTATTAATTTGGATAGTGTTGGGTTGTTATTATTAGTTACCTCAATGATAAGGTTTCATTTCTTGATCTTTTGACAAGTGTCTGCGGAATTATCCCTGAGAGATCGTTGTTTGCCAGGTTTCTAAAAATTGAAAAATGGTGACATGATAACTCATTACCATAAGATCTAGGTTCCATCTTAGCCTAAGTCGAAGGTGCAAGTAACTTACAGAACTCTCAAGAATGGCAGACTAGCTAGAAAATCTGGAATCGTGCCATTTAAGTGATTGTTGGACAGATCCCTAAATAAGGCAAGTCAATTGCTTTAGAAAATGCTATTTTGAATGGTAAAGATAATGTTTACAGGTATTTGAGATGCTTACAGGTATTGTAGCATTGTAAGATTTGATATGTAAGAAGAAATTCCCCCAGCCAATCCACTCGACGACAAGTTCCTGATTTCATACCAAGTCTTAAAAGAGAAATTTGGGTAAGATTAACAAGTTTTTCATTCTTGAATATGGATGAGGGCTCACAAAGATATGATTTTCGGTGGGCTGTCGCTAATGTAACTGCAATTAAGACTGGTCCACGCGTATTTTTGAGGGTAACATGGATCTCCTTGCCAGTTCTTCAGATTGTATGCTAATTTTATGTTCAGCAGTGCCTCAACTGGTATTGAAATGAATGAGAATGATGATCATTAACTTGTTATGAACACAAATGACGTATTAAGCATATATTGTGAAAAATCATACTTTCAGTTTGGTCTGTTTGGAACTGTGAGAACTGTTTTTGTACAAAAATCTCAATGGCATTGATTAGGGGTGGAAAACTTGAACTTTCATTTCTTTTAAGGGAGATCTCAATTTTGCTTCCATTTGCAGCTTTGGTGCCACTGCCGCTATAGACTGTGATTGTTGACAAATAATCAGGAGCCAGTTGCCCATACCATAATTGTCCATTGACCAAGATGTCGAAGGCTCTTAACTGCCCTTTCTCCATCTTATGGATATCTGCAAAGTGCATGTAAATATAGAACTGTTCCCTTTTGTTACGAGTATTCCACGAAATATTCAGGGGCTGATGGGAATGGTTTGGCGTAACTGCAGTTTCCAAGACAATAGATGGAATTGCAAATTCATTCAACTTAATTGAGCTGTTAGAAGATATGTTTTGCAAGCCAGGTATGGTTGAGGACGACCATATCCGATCATAACTATCATTAGGATACCTTACAGTTCGGTTGCTTTCTGAACCATAGTCTAGCCGCTGACGGAGCATCAAGGATCCAGATACTGTCACATAAGTAGAACTATCTAGAGGCCTAATCTCTATTGCTGATATGAAAGGCACTCCTTTTTGAATGTTTATTAGACAGATTTGCATATAATCTAATGTTGGGACATGTATCAGTTCTTTTGTTACTATTTCAGAAGCATTTGACAGATGAACTGAATCCCAATAATCAACTCCAAGATATAAATCAAATGTTGGTGGTCGATTTATGTTATCATAGTTGCCATACATGAAACTCACTCTGATCAAGTACTTTTCTCCCCCACTCCCTTGTGTTATGGTGTAACAGCTTCTGTTTCCTTCAGGAAAACTTCTTAAATTCCTGAGTTGGGCGTTGTTAAACTCACTCTGATCCAATTTTCTACTGTCTTCAGGCGATATGTCATGGTTTTCACCGGTATCGATAAACTCGGCATCAGAAACATACTTGAGCGTTGTTATACTGTCAGTATAATTGGAAGTTTCTGGTATACCACAATCTATGCTAATGAAACCTGCAAAGCAAAAGGAAATAAAATCATCATCCCTCTTTTTCTTTACAAGCTCGGAATGCAAAAAGCTTCGAAAGAATAACAAATTGAACCTGATTGATATTGACCATCAACATGGACCAGAAGGAGAGGCAAAAATGCATAAAGCAGGAGAAGTCTAGGCATTTCAGATCACCCTTTTGATGGTATAATTCCAAACAAACCCCCAACCTTTGAGTTACTTCTTGAAAGAAATATTGCAATAAATTAGATACATTCTTTTTGCAGGTGACCTCAGAACTACCAAATTAATTAATTGGGGCCAATGGAGGCAGCCACAAGGTTTAAGAAATGGTCATCTACCTGGAAAAGCAAGTACTATTCAACAGGCAACTTCTGCATAATTTTCCATCAGCAAGAGCCTTAAACACTTCCATTTGTCAATATCAAGAATGGATGTTTTTGATGGAAAAGAACCAAGGAAGAATGGAATTGGGAGTGAAAATTCCTTAGGAGAAAGTTGCAGAAAATGAAACTTTGTAGCCATTGATATTTCTGAGTTTGAAACAGTCCAAGTCAATGGAGTTGACCACTTCTTTATTTATGTTTTGACTTGTTTTTATTACAAAATGTACTTGTCTATTCTTATTATATTACATATGGAGCCACAAGATGCCTTAAAAAATATCATAGATAAAGAGCATCAGAAAAAAAAAAAAAAAAAAAAATCATGGGTGAAGTATTGTGAAATGTTCCATTTTCTTTCTTTCTTTCTTTCTTTTCCTCTCTGATGGAAGGATAGGTTTGTTTATTCATTTACTTTTACTATATCATTTTAAACTTCTATAAGACTCTAAATTGAGTGGACTTTGTAGTAGAGTTGTCGGTTAAATTAAGAATCTAAGCCTAAAAAGAATAATATAACCAATTTTGAATTGACATTTACTTAGAACTTATAGAACTTAGAGTATAAGACACGGTGATATTAACTAATACAAAGAGACAGTAAATTAATAAATTGTCAAAGTGATTATAGGTCATTTGAGTGTTTTTGAAATACACGTGGTTCAAACTTCGCTTCTTTGATTGTTCCAAAAAAAATAAAAATAAAAATAAATTGATTGGTTAAAATTAAACATAGTAGAAAGAATTACAACAAAACTATAAGAACCTTATTGTCGGTTTTACTTAGGTAGAAGCTCATTCATTGAGTCCGTGAGTCCTAGGATTAAAAATCATCAATTACACAAAGTTTAAATTCATAGGTTACAAACACTTTATATTAATTATATAATCATCCATGGATTTAGTATAAATCTAAAAAGAAATTCAAGTCCTCCCTAAACTCTGTGATGTTTATACGATATATGTATACAATAACTGAAATGTTATATTAAACTAATAATGATTCCCGCTCAATTAAACTAATTTACCGGAAAAAACGAACCAATTAGGGCACAGTTATTTACATGCATTGGACGAACAAGAAAGATCTATGATGCATTGAACGAACAAGATGAATTGAGGTGTTTAGCTCTGAAATTGCAAAATCTATGGTTCTAATTTTAAATTCGAGTTCAGTGATTATGTAAATATCAGATGAAGTATCGATTCGATGCAACCAGTTGAATTACTTCACAGGGGAACTGAAAGCTCAAAGCTGAAGGCAGAAAGAACGAAGAACAGTAATGCCAGTTTCGTAGAATTACTTCACATTGGGATGAGAATGAGATGGAGATCGTCGCAATGGGTTATTATTCGGTGATGTTGGTAAAGTAATGGAAATTGAGAACGTCTCAATTGAATCCCTTGAGTTAAGTGAGGGATTTTCTGTCTTCTGATTCATTTCCATGGACAGACAATCCCTTGTGGTTTATTTTCGGCCTACTGCTTGAATTTGAAGACACGCAAGCCATTGCTATTTCTACCGATTTCCAAACGGAGTTGGAGTCGAATTCCCCTTTTATTCTTGAGTCGATTACGTTCCTGATGTCTCCTTGCGAAATCATGGTGGTCGCCCATTGAATTATGTGAACATTTTGCCGAGCTCTGGAAATCACTGGTCTTCAAGTAATTATCTCCAACAATACTACTCCGAAGCTATAAACATCACTTTTCTCAGTCAGTCGGTTTGAGATGTAGTATCTGCAAGTCCGATGTAGAGTAAGATTTGAGCTGTATTTAATCTGTATCTGTTTCCCTTTTGGAGACTCACGGGGTTTTTGGTTCCTTAGGAAATTGGTATGGTTAATAGTTGAAGCTGAATCTGGTACTTACTCTGGATCAAAGTAACCAGGAGTGCCAGCCTCAATTGTGGACATGTGAGTCTTGCTACCATCATTTGGGAAACTCTTGGAGAGTCCGAAATCAGCAAGTTATCAAGCTTAGATGGCGAGCCTTGGTTTTGAAAAAGTTCAACAGCCTTTACAGGATAAACTTCTTCGTTGGTTTGCTCGCTTTACGGAGCATGATCAACATCTTGAACAAATTTTTTTTTATCAAAGAGGTAAATTCAGAATAGAAAATCCAACGTTGTCACCGAAAGCTGAACTTGTCCATCAGCAATAAACCCACAAGGGACGTTTCCATCAAGCTCATTCAAAGTTGTAATAAGTGTTGAAAAGCCTGTGGGCCTTTTGGCCCAATTCAAAGTTACTCATATATTGTTGTCTCACGTTGGAAAATTTGGAAGAAGCAAATGTGTTTAAATAGTGAAGTACTATTTGGAGAATACAAATTGTGTTGATGGTGATAGTATGACCTTGTCACCATGCACCTCTATTATAAATAGATCTCTTCTCCATTTCATTTTTATGCTTTCTCTCTAAATCGTCCTCCTACCGATATACATAGTTCTGAGCAATTCTTCATCGTTTCTATTCCGGAATAGGGAGCAGGAGCAACATTTGATCTTGATTGTCATCTTCGAATTATTTTTTACAACATTTGAAAGCAAAAATCAACTTGTCTAAACTGGAGCCACTCGACGGAACAAACTACCGCCGTTGGTCCCAGAAGTTATTGATCTTTTTTGAACAACTTGAAGTCGATTATGTTCTCACTGTCGAACTGCCAACCAATCCTCCAGCACCCTCTGATCCAGAATCATCCACGGGATCCCTTGTCGTCACTACTGACCAAGTAAAGAAAGCATCTGCAATTGATCCCGAGAAGTACAAGAAGGACAACAAGACAGTTCATGGACATCTGTTGAACCATATGTCGGATCCCATGTTTGATTTGTTTGTAATCCAAAAATCTGCCAGTGCAATCAAAGAAAGGGAAAATCAAACAACCAAAGACCAGCATCTCAAGCCAACCTTGCTGAACAAGATGATGAAGTCATAGCTGCAGTTGTGGAAGTAAACCTAATTGAAAACAAGACTGAATGGATTCTGGATACTGGAGCATCAAGACACTTCTGTACCAACAGAGATCTTTTCCATGACTACGAAGACGCTGCTGATGGAGAATACGTGTTCATGAGAAACTCAGCCACCGCAGGAGTAATCGGAAAAGGGAAGGTTATTTTAAAATTAACCTTTGGAAAAACTTTATCCTTAAGTAATGTTTTGTATGTCCCTTCCCTACGTAGGAACCTGGTGTCTGGGAGTCTGTTGAATCGAGCGGGTCTTAAAATTATAATGGAAGGTGACAAAGTGGTCCTCACCAAAAATGGAGAGATGTCGGTAAGGGGTATCTGTCTAATGGACTTTTTGTACTGAATACTGCCTTTGTGAATGCAAATGTTTCTAGTTCTGCCAACATAATTGAATCTATTGATCTATGGCATGGTAGACTAGGACATGCGAACTTTGCATCAATTAGGAAGCTTAAGGATTTAAAGCTAATTAATGCATGTGAATCGCATGCAACTGGTAAATGTCCTGTATGTGTAGAAAGTAAGTGCGTTAAGAAACCTTACAAACCTGTTATGACAAGAAGTACTGAATTATTAGAGTTAATTCACTCGGATCTAGCTGATTTTAGAAACACCCCTAGTAGAGGAGGCAAGAATTATTATGTATCTTTTGTTGATGACTTCTCTAGATATACTAAGATTTACTTGATAAAATCAAAAGATGAAGCTAGTAGCATGTTTATGAAATTTAAGGCAGAGTCTGAAAATCAACTAGGCAAAAGGATAAAAAGATTAAGATCAGATAGAGGTGGTGAGTATTCTGATAGAACTCTAAAAGAATATTGTGAATCAAATGGAATTATTCATGAATTTACTGCCCCTTACTCACCACAACAAAATGGCATAGCAGAACGTAAAAATAGAACTCTTAAGGAAATGATGAATGCTATGTTATTAAGCTCTGGTCTATCTGACAAAATGTGGGGGGAAGCCGTGTTGTCTGCTTGTTTTGTTCTTAACAAGGTTTCCCACAGAAAACTGGACAAAACTCCCTACGAACTCTGGAAAGGATACGAACCAAATCTCAACTACCTGAAAGTGTGGGGTTGCTTGTTTAAGGTACCATTTCCTGCACTGAAGAAATCCACGGTAGGGTCTAAAACCTTTGACGGTATATTTATCGGTTATGCTCAAAATAGTGTTGCATATAGGTTTATGTGTTTGAATGATAAAAACATAAATGAATCTAGGGATGCAGAATTCTTTGAGCATGTACTACCTTTAAAGAGATCTTTGTCTGTTTCTTGTCAATCGGAAAATATGCATGATCTAAATAATCCCAAGGTTGCGTAAGATGTGATTTAGAACCTAGAAGAAGTAAAAGACAGAGAACTGAGAAAAATTTTGGACCCGATTTCCTAAGCACCTTTATAGTAGAAAGGCAAGGTGAAATTGATTGCAATTTCACTAGCTTGTTTTTAATTGATGAAGACCCTAAAACTTATCAAGAGGTCTTAAGCTCGATAGAATCCAGTATGTGGAAGGAGGCCATTAAAAGCAAATTGGATTCACTAACCATGAATCAAACATGGGAATTAGTAGACATTCCTAAAGGAAGTAAACCAATTAAGTGCAAGTGGATCTTCAAAAGAAAAAGAAGACCAGATGGGTCAATAGAAAGGAACAAGGCAAGACTAGTAGTAATAGGGTATACTAAAAAATAAGGTATCGATTATTTTGACACATATTCTCCGGTGACCAAAATAACCACTATTAGAGCCTTAATTGCACTAGCTTCCATTCACAACCTTCTTATACACCAAATGGATGTAAAAACTGCCTTTCTAAATGGTGATTGAGAAGAAGAAATCTATATGACTCAACCAGAAGGATTCAAATTTTCCGGCTAAGAAAACAAAGTATGCAAACTTAAAAAATCTCTTTATGGTCTTAAGTAGACCCCTAAGCAATGGTATGAAAAATTTAATGACACTTTGACAAACAATGGATTTAAGGTAAATTCCTCAGACACGTGCGTTTATTCAAAGATGTCTGGAGCTGAATGCATACTAATATGTCTATATGTCGATGACATGTTGATCTTTGGAACAAACTTGGATTTAATAAAGGACATCAAGTTGTTCCTGTCATCACACTTTGAAATGAAAGACCTAGGTGAAGCAGACATAATTCTTGGAGTTAAAATTAGGAAAAATGAAAATGGTTTATCTTTATCTCAATCTCATTACACTGAGAATTTACTAAAGAAATTTGACTCATTCGATGTCTCTCCGGTGAAAACTCCCTACGATGCTAGTAAACATCTTAAAAAGAACAAAGGAGAGAGTGTATCTCAACCTGAATATGCAAAGATCATAGGTAGTGTTATGTACTTGATGAACCACACTAGACCCGATATTGCATATGCTGTCAGTAGATTGAGTAGATATACACATAATCCTAATAGATACCACTGGGATGCCTTCCGTCATCTGTTGAGATATCTTAAAGGAACTATAACTACAGTTTGCACTTTAATAAGTTTCCTGTCGTATTAGAAGGATATTGTGATGCAAACTGGGTTACAGATAACGATGAGGGAAACTCTACTAGTGGATACGTATTTTGCTCGGGGGAGGAGCAATATCTTGGAAGTCTGCTAAATAGACCTGCATAGCCAGATCCACTATGGAATATGAGTTTATAGCATTAGAACTGACAAGACAAGAGGCTGAATGTATTAAAAGTCTACTAGGAGATGTACCATTGTGGGGGACATCTGTGCCTGTGTCCGTATATTGTGATTCACAGGCAGCCATAAGTATCGCCAAGAACAGTGTTTATAATGGGAAGAGAAGACACATACGTCTTAGACATGGAGCCGTGAAACACTTACTGAAGGAAGGAACTATTTCCTTAGAATTTGTTCGATCTAAGAAAAACCTGGCTGATCCTTTAACCAAAGGGCTGTCTAGAAAAATGGTTGTAGATTCCTCAATAAACATGGGACTAAAGCCCTTCGGAGATCCATAGCACTTGATTTTGGGTGGTCTATTTAGACTTGATGGTCCATAGCCTCTTATTAGGTGGTCTGGTATGACAGACTTGATGGCCCATAGCCCATTTGTGCAGACAGTCATTTATAGACTAGATGGATACTACTAAAAACTTTATGTGATCCATAACTCTATGGACAATGGTGAAGTCTCCATATCCCTTATTGGGTGGTTTGCTTTAGCAAACTTGATGGAGCATATAACATGATTGTGAAGGTGGGGTCGCCTTTTATGAAAGAGTTTAAGGATCTCTTTCTAGAACTTTCATGATGACCCGAGGTTCATTCTATGTGCATGGCCATAAAGGCACAAATTGATATTGCAGAAACGATGACCAAAACCAGGGATAGAGCATGTCGTAAGGGTCTCAACCAGTGTTAAAGAAAGTTCAAGATCTAATTTCACTTTCTTTAACAAGGTTGTTGCCTTACTTCACTACGCATCAATTCAAATCTTCGGATATTGATGTCTAAGCTTAATATCCCATTCTTGCTCAGAACTATCTTTCTCTCGACTTTTCTGTAACTTTGTCGGTATAGTCTTTTGTGGGGGATTGTTGGAAAAGCCTGTGGACCTTTTGGCCCAATTCAAAGTCACTCATATATTGTTGTCCCACATTGGAAAATTTGGAAGAAGCAAATGTGTTTAAATAGTGAAGTACTACTAGAAAATACAAATTGTGTTGATGGTGATAGTATGACTCTGTCACCACGCGTGTCGTCGTCCGGGCGGGCTTGGGCGAATAAGGTTGTATTTTTTTTATACTCATTCAAATAGTTTTTTTGGTTCCCCTAAGGGTTCGGGCCACTTCTCTCGGTCTTCCGCACGTCCGTACTTCCCTCAATCAGTTGAGGAGGACTCCATTATAAATAGAGCCCTCATCCATTTCATTTTCATCATAAAAAACAAATCATTTCTACATTCGTCCTCTCTACCGATATACATAGTTCTGAGCAATTCTTCATCGTTTCTATTTCTATTTCCGACGAGTGCATGTCAGGAATAGGGAGCTGTGTTAATCTTGGGAGCAACCGGCATGGAGATTAGCACCACTGACCAAATTTTACTTTCAAGGCAGTGATTCATCACGATGCAGCAATTGATCTTAATCGTCATCTTCGAATGATTTTTTACAACAATAGGAAGATCAATCACCAAACTATCATCTTCCAAAGGAACCCCTCAAACAGTGGTGTCTTCTTCTTCATCATTTGCTTTAAGTTCTTTGATGTTTTAGTGATCGATTTTCAATGTAATCAATAAGTCATTGTTCTTGCTCGATTTTTTTGACTTCTACCTTGGTTTAGAGTTCCAGTGTTCGATACCACTCTTCCTCATCTCATTCGTTGCATTCTTCTGCTTGATTTATTTACCAACCAATCTAAAACTAACTTGATCAAATCTAAAGCTTGTAATTTACCAAGCACAACAAATTATATTAGAACTAAAACAATCTCAAACTAAGCCTTTTCTAACTACTAAGCTTTTTCCAACTATGGACGCTTCATTTCATAGATCGTAAAGCAACATAATGTGGCTTGTGCTACCTTAAATTATGTGCTACCTTAATGTTAGACTTAAGCGTTTAGTAACGAAGAATTATCATATATATAAAGAAATGGAAGGAAGACGTCTAACCAAACTTGTACGAACTTCACAACTTTATTTTGTATATACAAACAAATGAATTATTCAGGTACTACTAAACAATGAGTAATCACATTCAATCAAATATATATCTGTTTTTCAAACAATTGATTTTGAAGTTTCACTATTTTTGTATTAATTAGCCAAAATTGGAGTGATGCTCAACTCTTAACTATATCACCTTATCTTCGTAGGGTAGAAACTAAGGTACAATTTATAGAAATTATTGTTGCAAATTGGTAATATTTCCTTAAATTCTTAATAGAAAGAGAAATATGTAAAAATAAGGGATTCATCCATAAGCATTGGGTATTGCATTGAGTTAGAACTTAGAATAGGGAATGAAAGCCCGCGAAACAAACATATATATATATATATATATAGAGAGAGAGAGAGAGAGATTTAATTTGAACACAAAACAGAGGCGCAAATATTATTATTTTTATTATTAAAACTCAGTGTCTTTCTGAGAGATTTCTCCATTTTTTCCGGCCGATAACAAGCTGGCTCGTCGGCGGCATCACCTGAAAGCTCGCTCTTTATTCCCTAAATTACCATTAACTACTACATATATCTTATATATATATATATGCTTCCCTTCCCCATTACATTACCATCTTCATCTCTTCACTCTCTTCTTCCCTGCGACCTTCCTGGACTGAAAATCCTCATCTCCGGTTGTCCGTACTTCAGCCGCTGTGCCTCTTCCCTTGAAATCCTGTACATGTTCGACAGAACTCCCAATGGAAGCAACCTCATCTGTGAAACTCTTCCCGCCAGCAAGTTCGTGATTGCGTTGTCGTTTGTCTTGAATGCTATCCACTCGAATCCTCTCTCGCTTGCTCTTGTCATCACCACGAAGTTCTGGGGTATCACCAGTACCTGTCCTTCCCGGACCTCGCCGTCGAACACCGACTGACCGTAGTTGTCCACCACTTGTACTCTCGCGCTGCCTCTCGTAGCGTACGCCACTGTGTGGGCGTTCACTGTGTAATGCGGTGCCGAGATCGCGTTCTGCGGTGAAATTTTTTTGGTTGTTAAGGTTTTAAGATTTGAAGGAATCTTATGCTATTACTGTCGTTGTTAGATTGGGAGAAATGGTTTTAGAGACTTACGCTGTAGAGGACTCCTCGTTCGGCGCTGAGGCGGACTTGGCGGAGGAAGGGGAGGTTATTGAAGTTGGCGGTGGAGAGGCGGCCGCCGCGTGGGTTGAACACATCGGCATGTTCTGATCGACCAATGTTATGCTTCAATCGGAGTGTGCACACGGTTTCTTCGAAGCCATTTTCTGATTCTTTTTCAATGTATCTTCCTCTTGATCTTTCTTGATCGTCTCTCTCGGGCATAAGCACATCGAAATCTTCTTCGGCAAACACGATTCTGTCCCTCTCGTCGTTTTCTCCCTTCAACCGCCTAACCAATCCGCTGTCTACTTGGAAAGCTTCTTCCAGAAATTCATCTGCAAATCCACTGAACACATTGCCTGATTTCTCTCCAGTGGATTCTCTGAAGCTTCTTCCTTCCCGTTCCCCTCTTCGCATCATCTCTGGTCTTCCGGCGAGGTAAAATTTCTGTTAGAAACACACCAAAGAATTTTAAGGCTTCTTGTTCAAATAAGTAATTAAATCGTTATACTCTGTTTTTTTTTCTTTGTTCAACTTACTCTGGCGAATGGATCGATTTGATTGGCAACATTGCGTGTGTCAACGAACACGATCAAGATGAGATCAGACTGTCCACGGTTGTACATCCAGTGAGAAACTCCAGCCGGGACGACAAGGAGATCGCCCTCTCTGAACTCGCGGATCTTCTGGTGCTGGTCTCTGAAGTTTCCAGACGACTGCGATCTTCGTAGATCGGTTTCGTAAGTCTCGGGACAGCCAGGCATTGCAACACCGCGAATACCAGTACCTTGGACGACGAAAATGAGTTTAGGAGCATTAGTGAATCCAGGTAGAAGCAGACCTTTGGGTCGGATTGTATGGCGGACCATATTTACTCCGGCGCACTGGAACTCCTCATTGTTGGGTTCCCATAGTTCAGTGTAACCAGCCTCCGCCTCAATCCGGCGAGCGGGCTCTTCAGCTCTGAGATTCTCGAGATGGCAGGCTTTGGGAGAGTGGAAACGGTGCTGCTGCCTAGCTTCACTGCCTTGGAATCCCCAACTCCAGGGAAATTGGTCGGTCTGAGAGAGGCAGCCATTGATGAAAACTGCTAAACATAAGAAAGCAAGAAGAGAAGAGCGAGCCATGGTGAGGGAGATGAGAAGAGAAGAGAAGGCTGGTTGGTTGGTTAGTGTGAGGAAGGAAGAGGAAGGTGGCGGAGAATTTATAGGCGGGCGGAGGAAGGGCGGTGGTGACAAGTGGATGGCGGCGGTAGTAACAGAATACGTGGAGGGATTGATGAAGAGACGCACCAGTTGCCATGGCGTTTCTGACTTGTTGGTAGAGTGGGTGCTCTTCCAAGCCTCCACGGACCATTGTTGTTCAGGAAGGAAGATCCACCTCATTTTTTGTCCATTCTGAGGTACGTAAACCCTTTTCAAAACTAATAAATTCTTTCAATTTTTTGTTTTTCTCTTTTTCCCTTCTGATTCCTTTCTTCAGAAATTGGAATTTTATGTTTAGTTTACACTTGCCTGCATTTTAAATTGCTGATAACTACGGGCTGATATTGGAGATAGCATTTTTACAACTACTTATACATTTATTATCGTAACTTGCTTATAATTTAAGGGATTTTAAAACATTGCTGATCTAATTATTTGTGTTGTTAGGAATTGTGAGATCAGGTAAGCATGTTAGTTTATTTATAGTGAGACGGGGGATTAAGCACCAATTATTCTCAAGTCTAAACTATCAGTTGATTTTTTATTTTATTACCCATTTCAACGGAGAACCACCTTTTAATTTTTGGACAAAGCTTGGGATATTTTGTTTTAGAGTATGGAAAAACCACAAGCATTTATATGTCATCACTACATCAACGTTTCAAATTTAGTGTTATAAACTCTATCAAGGAGGAATCTTTTTAAGATGGTTAAAGGTTGTTATTGCATATGTTGGGTTCTCATGCAGTATTTTGTGTCCATGTTCTCAAGCTTAGATGACGTTCAAGTTTTCCGTTAAAGCTTTGGCTTGAAAGAGTCTAACAGTCTTTACAGGAGGAGCTTCTTCATTGGTTTACTTGCTTTGGTTTAGTATGGGTTCAAGCCTCTTTACGTCATACCTATATTGATTTTATTTCTTATGTTTAGTCCTTTTTTTTTTCTATTTTATCAATGGAAAGTTGTTTCCTTTAGGAAAAAAACTATGCCAAAGATGAAGAAAAGGGGATGTGTATATTTTTTCATTGCACAAAAGTAATAAATTTGATGTAGCCTAAGTAGGCTTAAGAAGTAATCCTCCGAGAATCAAGCTTGTAAATATTTTATTAGAATGATGATGTGTCTCATACAACACATACAACAAAAGATGAACTCTATTTATAGAGTTTGTTATAAGTGGGGTAAAAGAAGAATTTACCAAGAATATTATCCAATTAGCCCTATTTTTCATCTGATCCTTCTAGCCCTCCAAATAGAAAACTCTTCCTCGAGTTTTAGAAAGAAAAAATGAAGAAAACAAGGAATGAAATAAACTAGTTCAACATAACAATCAAACCTCCTACGTCTTGAATAAAAATATTTTGATCAGAGTTAAATTCAAGATAGAAAATCCAACATGTCCATTAACCATAAACCCATAAGGGATGTTTCCATCAAGCTCATTCAGAACTGTAACAAGAGGAATAATCTCTATGTCGTTGTTCTTGATCAATTTTTTTACTTCTACCTTTGTTTAGAGTTTCGTTGTCTAATAAATCTTCCTCATCTCCTTTGTTGGATTTTTCTTGTTCATTGGAGACTACTTCCGAATCAACATCTTAAAAAATTTCCTTTTTTTCTACTTTGTGTAATTTTTGTCCCAATCACCTCGATCAAATACATAGCTCTAAAATTTTTCGCAAAAGTTATCTTCAAGATTTTTTATTTGAAAGGTTTCCAGTGGAGATTCCTTTTTTTTTTTCAATATGCAAAATTAATTATTTTTTGAACTCTTGCAAATGAATTGATAATTAATCTGTACTTTAGTCTTTTTCCCAACACACATTGAAGTTCTTTTGTTTTTTTCTTTATTTACTCTAATGTTATAGGATTAAAGTACTTAGTATGTTTCAATCTCATAGTATGTAGTGGATTGATTAGTTGATTTTCTTGAATAGGAATGTCTTGCTTGATTGTATTTAATAACCACAGGAGTAATTTTGAGTCATGAACGTTTCTTGGCTTGCAAAAGTCCACGTTGGACGATTCTTAAATTTTTTTCTTTCTTATCTTGAATATTAAAGGTTCCCCCTTAAAAAAAGGAATATTAAAAAAAAGGAATACTTCTGTAGGTATGGGTAGTAAAAGGATTTGGGTAAAAGTGGCCAATTGAACCATAGCGATTAAGAGATAAGAAGTTTGAATCTCCCATCTCACTTGTTAAACTCAGTAAACAAAAAGAAAGAAAAAGAAAAAAAAGATCATTAGAGGTGTGAAATGTTTATGCAGGCAAGAGAGTAAATATCCTCTCAACATATTATTTCATAATGAATGTTTATGAGATGTGTAATATCCTCAGAAAAGTTTATGCGCACAAAAGAGTATTCAATTAATATTTCTGTTAATCCTTCTCAAATAAATAAATCAATTAATTAAAACTTTTGTCAATTGAATTGTTATCTTTTGAAATTTTTTGTCAACTGTAGACACTTTTGTTGCAGAACAAGATTATAAATTTTACTTTTTGGTTGGGTTGAAGATTTGTTTGATAGCATTTGAATGTTTTGATGCTGGGTTAGCATTATTTTCCTCTTTTGAATTTGAGTCTGGGTTTCGGTTAAAATTGACTTCATAAAATGACAATTGTGCCCTTCTCCAAAAGGTCATTAAACGAATTTAGGAATGAAACTGCTTTATGAATTAATTTATTTACTTCGCTCATGAGATAAGAAAGTTTTCTTCAACACCACCAAAAGACAAAGCAAATTAGAGAACAGTTTTTCACATTATTCTATTAACAATAGATATTTATGTTGGTGGTTGAAGGCGAAATTTATACATTTCAGGTTTCAATGACAAATGATAAAATCCAACAACTTAGATGAATTCTGGAAGTTAAACCCCCAATATCAGATGAATGGGAAAGAGCAAGATGCTCTTCAAATGAACTTCACCTTGCCATGGGACCTGATTGAGGGGGCAAAACCATGTAGATGGATGTCATTTCAATGGACTCTGTTGAATTAGGAGGCTGACTATCAGGTGTTCGGGTCAATTCTGTGGCTAAGCAACTTTTCAGTTCTGCCAGCACTTGATTTATTGTTGGCCTTCTCTCAGAATTAACTGCTACACAAGTCATTGCTACTTCCACTGCTTTTCGAACAGATCGTATGTTATATTCTCCTTTTAATCTTGGGTCTCCTATATTTCGAATGTCACCTTGTGCAACCATGGAACCAATCCATTTAACTATATGAACTGAATTCTGGCCCTGGGATTTTGATATCACTGGTCTGCAACTCACTATCTCCAACAGAGCGATGCCGAAGCTATATACATCACTTTTTGGACTCAGCCTGTTTGATGTTTTGTACCTAAAAGACAGGGCATAAAGTTTCTTCATATTTTTCTTTCACATTTTCTTTCCTTTTTAGGAAAAACTAAATGATCTCATTGAGAAATGTTTGAAATTAGTAGTTACTCTGGGTCAAGGTAACCGGTCTTATCATTTGTTGGGTAGCTCTTGGAAAGACCAAAGTCAGAAAGTTTAGCTTGGAAATTTTCAGTTAACAAGATGTTTGCTAGTTTCACGTCTCCATGGACAATTGGTGGCTTACAACCAACATGCAGATGTTCTAGTCCTGCATTTAATAAACTCGATACGGCACAAGGTTTTCATTTTGTAGAGGACAAAAGCAAAACTTGATAATGTATTTGTGAAGATGTTTGAAAGGAAACTTATCTCACCTTGAGCTGCATCCATTGCTATTCGGAGTCTATCTTCCCAACTTATGACACTTGTACTTATCTCTGCATATCCAATAAAAAGAACGGGGAAGCCTAATGTTTTCATTCTTTTTATTTAAGTGGAACTAAAATTTTCAGTAGAACTTGGATCGTGATGGATGTGTTTCAAATTTTTGCTAGATGTTAAAAGCAAACGTTACCAGAAAGGCGCTGTGCTAAACTTCCATTGGCCATGTACTCATAAATGAGGCCAAGATGAGTTCCTTCGTTCAAATACCCTACAAGGTTTGTCAAGTTTCGGTGGTGAACTTTAAGAAGAATGGTAACCTGTATGAAAGGGCATCTTTTTAGTCTGATAAGCTAATGTGTGCTAAATATTTTTTATGAGAATATCGAAATATGAGATACTATATACAAATACATTCCTCTTCTTTAAATTGATCGTGGCCTTGTATTGCTGATGGTGCTAGCATCTTCACAGCCACTTGAATATCATCAATCAACCCATGGTAAACTGCTCCAAAACTACCTCTACCAAGAATCTGGTCAAAATTGTTGGTCATTGTCACAACTTCAGAATAAGTGAACTGCCGCCTTCTCATTTTCAAAGAACTGCTTCCAATGCCCGGGTTGGTTTGCGGACGATCCACCTCCAAGACCTCTTTACCTTTTTCTTTCCTTTTTCTTCTAGCAATGCAAAAGAAAATCCCTGCAATTGTGGAAATAGCAAGTAGGCCACCAACGGATGCTACAACTGGAATCACAAACTTATTCTTTTTTTTCTGCTTCTCCCCTTTCTGCTCCTCAGTGCAATCACTTAAAGGATGTGCTTCAAGATTTGGATTACCTTTCACGCTGTCATCAATAAATTTTCATTAGTAGGCATGTTAGACGTACAACTTGAAATTTTGTTTGAAAAGGAGACAAGCTTCTTTATTATTAATAATAAACTCAATGTCCAAGAGAACTATACAATGACGTACAACTTGAAATTGAAATTTTACTTACTAGTTCATCTATTCTAAGAAAGATACCTCAGTGATAGTGAATTATCATTGAATCTTCTTAAGAGTTCAGGTGGAATTGGACATGAGAGATTGTTGTTCTCCAAGTTTCTGTAAATAGAGAGCATAAATTTTCAGTTATCCTACAAACTACCTGGTCCTTGACTTATTTATTTATTTATTTATTTTCATTGTAAGTAACTTACAGGACTTTGAGATTTGACAATTTGGACAGAGAATCAGGCAGTTTTCCTGTTAAGCCGTTGTTTGACAAGTCCCTGAAATTAAAACTCTATTTACTATTGGTTTTAAGATTAAATTGGAGATCCTAGTTTAGATATTGTTTAAAGAAGATACTTACAGGGTTTCTAGGGCTGCTAGATTGGATACATCTGGAGATATGTCTCCTGTCAGACTACTTGACGACAAGTTCCTGTAAGTTTTTTATTAGTTTATCTATCTCAACGCATATGTTTGGCTGGGAAACTTGGATGATTTATTTTCTAAGTAAAAAGCATGCATATACTTACAATGATATGATTCTTGGGATTGACTCATTGGTACAACCTACACCATTCCAAGGATATGCTTTGGGGATGCATGGATCTCCTTGCCAATCTTTGATGACTCCGTAAGTTGACTTTAATTTTCTCATTGTGTCCACTGATTTTCAGTGTATTGCATTCATGAAATCAGTACTCAAGATTAAATTTTTGTGCCATCAGAATGTAAAAGCCGAAAATAAGAATCTAACAATGGAAAGTCAAGTCATCATACCATCTTCCTGATCTGATTCTAGTTCTGAGATCTCAATTCTGAAATATACTTCTAAAGCATTGATGATTGGAGGAAGTGTTGAATTTTCAGTTCGAAAAAATGAAAAGTTGTGTTGTTTTTGTGGGAATTCCAATGGTTTGGTTTTATAATAGCTGCTTGGATACAAGTAATCGGGAATAATAGGTCCATCCCAATATTTCCCGTTATGACTGATGTTGAACCCTCGGAATTGCTTACGTTGAAGCTTTATCAACTCTGCAAAGTGAAGGTATATATAATACTGGATATTTTCATCATCTGACTTCCACCAAAGATTAATAGATGGACTCGTGTTTTTTGGTGCTATAGCAGTTTCCATGACTATGGCTGCTGGATGGTACTTGTTCTGGCCGTCAGCATTTACAGTAAGAGAGGTGTTTAATTGAATGAAATAATCGTCATCATCGAAAGGATACCAAATTCGATCGAAAACATCATAAGGGTACCTGAAACAAAGGGGCACACACACAAGAAATATTCATTTTAACCATATTAGAAATTTCTTGCTGTGATATACAAAAACGCATGGCAAAGTTGATGTATCAATAATAACTTACCTGTATATTTCATTTGATCTCGACCCCATATTCAGTCGATCAAAAGTTGACAATGATCCAAATTGAATTGGATAAGTATCATCTGGTAAAGGTCTAAATTCCAATGCAGAGATGAAAGGTATTCCAGTTCCCGTATTTATTAGACAGATTTGAACTCTATTTACTGATGGAACATGAATGATTTCTTTGTAGACCTCACCTGCTGCGTACTTAATCTCCACTTTATCCCACAAGCTATCTCCAAAGTAGAGATCAAATATTGGAAAGTTATTTAACCCATCATAATTTCCATACACAAAGCTTGCTCGAATTAAGTATTTCTTTTGACTGATAATATTGCTTATGTTGTAACAGTTTCTGGTTTCTTGACGAAAGCTTCTAAGGGACTGTAGTTGTCTTTGATAGAAGCTCTTGAAGTTTGCGTTTATGGTTTTGCTTTCGCCACTGTTTATATATGCTGCATCTGAAATGTAGTCAATGCTCGTTGTTGGCTCCTTGTATGTTAAATTTTCCGGTAATCCACAATCCAAGCTTATAAAACCTGAGATAATTTTAGTCAGATACGATTTGATGAATGTTTATGTAGAAATGTACATATGATGATAACAATTTTTACCTGATTGATCTTGAGCTTGAACAGCAAGTACAAGAGCTAGACCAACCAGAAAAGATCTTGTTGTTGCGTTCATTATCATGCCTTGGAAATTTCTCTCACATTTGCTGCAGATAAGAATTCAAGTCAGTTATCTTGGCTTGTTAGGCCTTCCAAGTAATGTTCTTATATGTCTAATTCGTATTTGTGCCTTGACATTGAACATTTCATTTCTTCTCATCATTATTATATTATACTTCCACCATAATTTTGATTAGACTTTTAAAATATATTTTGAAGATGTGACTTATATTGGTGACATTTAAGATTTAGAAGTTCATTTACTTTATTATAAAAGGCATTATCTTCATATGATAATTCAACTGATTATCTTAAAGAATATAATTTTGATGTATAGACTTTTAAAATGTGATATTCTCATTAAATTTGGCAAAATAACAGAAATTGGAGATCTAGCATTGAGACTCCAAAGAAAGGTTCATATTGTTAGATCTAAATGTTTTGCAGGTTATAGATCTTGGCCATAGATATTAAATTCATAGAACCTACAAGATATTTTCTAAACATTCCACTAATTCAACCAAATAAGGAATGTCTTTTTCTTCTTTAAATCAAGCAGTTCTAATTTGTGATGTTGTTGCTCATGTTTGCAAGTTGACTTGAACTTGGTCTATCATTTTAAAAAAAAATAAATTTTCTGAGTTCAAGAATGTACTGATTTGTTTGTTTGTTTTATTTATTATTTTTTTAATGGCAGGACTTGGTCATCTATTAGAATACAAACAGTTGGACAAAGAGAATTTCAGCCCAATCATTGGCATCATGCTTTCCTCAGCAACGTTATTATTTAGACTTTAAAAGCCCTCTATTTTATGCCCTTCTTTCCCCTTGGCAGTACTAGAACACCACTACTACTACCGGCAAAAATGATAATTGATATGACATTTCTCTTAAAGGTTCTATTTTTCATTTCCATGGTTCTTGTACTAAACAAAGAAAATTGGAAACTTGGTGAGCATCAATTATTTGAATGATAACGGACTTGGTTAGTGGCGCCAAGTCATTTGAAGACAAAAAAAGAAAAAAAGAAATCCAAATTCTCTGATGGCAATGTACTTTATTCCATCTTAATCTATTCATTATTCAACCTTAGCAGACACAAAGTCGATAGTTTAGGTTTAATTAAACAAAAGAGTTTGATCTGTCAAAATTCTATATTCTCATAAATTAAAAGTTTAGGACTTATCAAATGCAAAATTAAGAGAGGTTTGTGAATTTAAACTTATACACTTTTATATGTGATTATCGGCTAAGCTTTTTGGATCTTACTTAGTTTTCAAAATGTAACCTTTTCTACTTTTTAGATTTAAGCATTTTCATGAATGATGGCTTTGTTCACTAGTGTCAACTTCTAATTAATTTCAAATAATTGTGATGGTAATAGAAATAATTATTAAGAGATGGATAAGAGACCACCCAAAGAAGAAGTAATTAAAGCACGATTTTTATTTATTTATTTTTACATGAAGTCGAAATTTGTACGTTTGGAAGTTTTAAAAACACACTTCAATGATACATTCTGATATTCTGATGAATTTCACCTCGCCATGGGACCTGTTTGAGGTGGCAAAACCATGTAGATTGATGTCATTTCCGTAGATTCTGTTGAGTGAGGAGCTTGATTCTCTGGTGTTCGACTCAGTTCTATTGCCAAACAACTTTTCAGTTCTGCCACCACCTGATTCATTGTTGGCCTTCTCTCTGAATTCACTGATACACAAGCCATTGCTACTTCCACCGCTTTACGGACAGAGGTTATGTTATATTCTCCTTTTAATCTTTTGTCTGCTATGTTTCTAAAATCACCTTGAGAAAACATGTGGCCAACCCATTTAATTATATGAATTGAATCCTGTCCTTTGGATTTAGATATCACTGGTTTGCAACAAACTATCTCTAACAGTGTAAGGCCGAAGCTGTACACATCACTTTTCTGACTCAACCCGTTTGATGTTTTGTACCTGAGAGACAAGCCATTAAGTTTCTTCAAATTTGTTTCTTTCCATTGCTTTTCCAAGGAAAAGCCAAAATAAATTTGAGAAATGTTTGAAATTTGTGCTTACTCTGGGTCAACGTAACTGGTATTATCATTTGTTGGGTAGCTCTTGAAGACACCGAAGTCAGAAAGTTTAGCTTGGAATTTTTCAGTCAACAAGATGTTTGTTGGTTTCACATTTCCATGGATTATTGGTTGCTTACAACCATTATGTAGGTACTCTAGTCCTGTATTCAGGGATTTGGACAAAAATAAATGTGGATAATTTGTTGCAAAGAAGTTTGAAAGAA
Source organism: Cucumis hystrix (assembly GCA_025688845.1). Classification (NCBI taxonomy): domain Eukaryota; kingdom Viridiplantae; phylum Streptophyta; class Magnoliopsida; order Cucurbitales; family Cucurbitaceae; genus Cucumis; species Cucumis hystrix. The sequence goes on from CM046883.1 coordinate 26,723,676, forward strand.
ACTTGACAAACCTTGTGCTGCATCCATTGCGATTCGGAGTCTATCTTCCCAACTTAGGACACTTGAACTTATCTCTGCATATTCAATGAAAACAGTGGAAGTAGGCCTCAATTTTCATTTTTGTTCTTGAAACGAGTTTAAAATTTTCCATATAATATGAAAGCTGATGCACTTGTTTCAAATCATTGATAGATACTAGAAGATTACCGTAAAGGTGCTGTGCTAAACTTCCATTGACCATGTACTCGAAAATTAAGCCAAGGTGAGTTCCTTCACTCAAATACCCTTCAAGCTTTGTTAGGTTTCTGTGCTGAACATTAAGAAGAGTAGCAACCTGTATGAAATTACCATCCTTTTAATCTGATAAACAAGTGTGAGGAAAATATTTTTATGAGTATCAAATATGAAATACTAAATATAAACATCAAATACATTCCTCTGCTTTGAATTGATCATGGCTTTGTATTGCTGATGGGGCTAGCATCTTCACAGCCACTTGAATATCATCAATCATCCCATGGTAAACTGCTCCAAAACTTCCTCTCCCAAGAATCCTCACAAAATTGTTGGTCACTCTCACCACTTCAGAATAAGTAAACTGGCGTATTCTGGTCTCCAAAGAACTGTCACCAACGTTAGTGTTGGTTTCTGGACGATGCACTTCTACGGCATCATTACCTTCTTGTTTCCTTTTTGATCTAGCAATCCAGAAAACAATCCCCGCAATTATGGCAATGATAAGCAGACCACCAATTGATGCTACTACTGGAATTACAACTTTGTTTTTCTCCTTCTTTTCCACTACTATCTCGTTATTGCATTTTACACTGTCATAAGATTTTCACAAGCAGGTTTGTTAGGCTTGCAGTTTGACATTGGAATAATATTTATAAATTCATCTATTCCAAGAAAGAGACCTTAATGATAGTAAACTATTATTGAATCTTTGTATGAGTTCAGGTGGAATTGGACATGAGAGATTGTTGTTCTCTAAATTTCTGTACAAAGAATAAATACATTTTTAAACATCTTTCAAACTGCATCTTCCTTCATTGACTTCTTCGTTTTATGTAACTTACAGGACTTCGAGTTTTGACAATTTGGATAAATCGGGTACTTTTCCTGTCAAGTCATTGTTTGACAAATCCCTGAAATAAGAACTCAATTAATTTTGTTATTGGTCAAAGGATGAAATTGTGTCTTGTTGATCCAATTTCCTTTTACCATTTAAATGAGAGAATACTTACAAAATTTGTAAGGCCGTTAGATCAAGTATATCAGTTGATATAAAGCCTGTCAAATTGCTCGATGACAAGTTCCTGCAAGATTTTTTTTTAGTTCAATTATGCTGTTGTCTGGCAAAATCTTAGATGAAAAGGTTGTTATTTCCTAAGCGAAGTGTTTATATACCGTATGTACTTACAGTGATATGATTCTTGGGCTTGATTCATCGCTGCAACCTATACCACTCCAAGGATATGTTCTCGGGATGCATGGATCTCCTTCCCAATCGTTGATCACTTTGTAAGTTGACTTTATTTTTTTGATTGCATCAACTAATTTCATACAATGGATTTATTTAATTATCAATCTCGTTTAAACTTTTGTGTGATTGAATGTAAAAGGCAGAGCTAAGATGCTAATAATGAGTAATGGAATCAGCATACCATCTCCCTGATCTGATTCTAGTTCTAAGATTTCAATATTGGAATAAATTTCAACAGCGTTGAAGATTGGAGGAAGAGTTGAATTCTCAATTTGAGTTAAAGTTAAGTTGTGATGCTTTCCGGGGTCCAATGGTTTGATGTTGTAAATACTGCTTGTGCTCAAGTAATCAGGAATAATAGGTCCCTCCCAATAATTCCCATTATGACTTATGTTGAAGCCTCTAAACTGTTTGGGTTTAAGCTTGACCAGCTCAGCAAAGTAAAGATATGCATAATACTGGATATTTTCATCACCTGTCTCCCATGTAAAAGAAAAAGGCCTACTTGCATTTTTTGGGACTATAGTAGTTTCCATAACAATGGCTGGTGGCTGGTTCTCTGATTGGTTTACATCTACAGTGAGAGAGGTACTTAATCGATCGTAATATTTATCATTATTAATGGGAGGCCAAATTCGATCGTAAACATCATAAGGGAACCTGAAAAATGGCACTCACAGAGAATAGAAATGAGCCTCGTTCAATAAAAATTCATGTTGTGATATAGACCAATTTCAGTCTAAATTGATAAATCAATAATAAGTCACCTGTACCTGTATGGGATGTTTGATGTCGAACCAATATCATAACGGAAAGCAAGCGAGAGGGACCCTGATCCAATCGAGTAAATATAGTCTGGCAAAGGTCTAAATTCTAATGCAGAGATGAAAGGGGTTCCAGCTTCTTTATTGATCAAGCAGATTTGTACTTTGTTTGTCGATGGAACATGAATGATTTCATAATTGAATGTATATGTTTCTGACGTAATGTTCACTGTTACCCACAAGCTATCTCCAAAGTAGAGATCAAAGATTGGTGGAGATCGCATCCCATCATAATTACCATACAAGAAGCTTGCTCGAATTAAATATTTGGTGCCATCAGTAATATTGCTTATATTGTAACAGTTCCTGGTGCCATTAGGAAAGCTTCTAACGGTCCATAATTGTTGTTCATAGCTATTTTTGTACAAGTCTATGTTTTCTGTTTCACCACTGTTTATATATGCTGCATCTGAGATGTAGGTGAGATTTGTGGTGTAGCTAGAATTTGCTGGTAGTCCACAATCCAGGCTTATAAAACCTGAGAAATCAAAAAAAAAAAAAAAAATTAAGCCAAATATGATTTTAGAATGTTTATTGAGAAAATACAAATATTCCTTACAATATTTACCTGATTGATCTTGAGCTTGAATAGCATGTATAAGAGCTAAACAAAATAACAAACTTTTAGTTCTTGTATCCATCATCACCCCTTTTCGAATTGCTTTCTGGTTGATTGCAGATACGACTTGAAGTTAGTTTTCTTTGAAAGAAAACCTGAAGATTGATCATAAACTTGAAGCAGAGTGCTGTTGTTGCGGAGAAGAACTGTCAGCTTTTCAACCTATTAAAGTGCTTATGTATACACTTGATACTGATATCTTGATATTACATATATCGTTTTCCGTAGTTGGCAATGGAATTTCAACTACATGAATTTTTTATTATATACATGGTGAGGAGACTTCATAAATTATTGATTACTTATTCAAAATCAGAAGTTCATTTATTTTATCAAAAGCCATTATCATCCTATGATAATTACATTTATTGGCTTAAACAATATCATTTCAGATGTATGGACAAAATTTGAACACTGTTCTACCGTTACTTTAAATTTGGCAAGCTAACAGATGTTGAAAATCAAAAGGTTCAGATTGTTGAATCTAAAATGTTATGCAGTTAATCGATTAAGGTCAAAGATTCTTAGCCTCTGCAAAAATACCATTCACCAATTTTACCAATAAAGAATACTAGTTTTTTCTTCTGAACAAAAATATTTGGCAATTTGGTGTATTTTTGCATATGTTTGACCTTGGCAACAGCCAACTCTTTCAATACAATCCGTTGACAGGAAAACTTCAACCCAACCATCCACATCATGCTGACTGCAGCATAGGATATTGTCTAAAGTTCAAAGTCCTATGTTTTATGGCCTCATTTCAACCCAACCAACAACCATCCACATCATGCTAACTCCAGCAGAGGTTATTGTTGAAATTAGTGCAAATCGAGCATGCTAGCACGAATATGCTAACTACATGATTTGATGTAGTCTAAGTAGCCTAAATAGCCTCTTTTGAGTAATCTTTCAAGAACCAAGAGTGAATCTTTTATTAGAATGATAATATGTTTGGTACAAGTTCCTCTTTATATCTATGAATTAAAAGAGAATTGACGTAGAATTGTACTTAATTACTCAATTAGTCATCCTTCTTCTTTACATGCAATTGTTCAAAATTTGTGAGGATGACAATGGATGTTAGGAATGAAATGAATTCTAGAATCAATTTATTTACTTTGCACATTCAGCATGTCCAAAGACGATGCAATTAGGCATAGTTATTTATATGCATTCTACCAACAAGAGAGATTTTTGTCGGTGATAAAAAGGCCACAGTTTGTACATTTCAAGTTTCAACAACCAAATGATAAAGAGATTAATTCTGAAATGAAAAAGCTTTAACCAAACAATCGGAAAAAATATTGTACTGATTCTGATAAAAGAAGTGCTCGGTTAAATGTTGTAGAGTCAACTAGATATGGTGTGAGATTGATGGGATGCAAATATGGTTACGTAGAAGAACTTAATCTTTTTCCTTTAGGATATAGTCAATTTGAGCACAATCTAAATACTTGGACATCTACTTGCATTCAACTTTTTTTTTTCTGCAGGAAGAGACACTAAATCTCAAGTACGATCATCATCTAAGATCTTAACATAGTTGAACTATCCAATTAAGCCTAAAGACCTAAACCCAAGCTTTTGCTGCCCAATGGTACCTTAGGGTTATTTGATTGCAGTTCATTAGGTTACTGTAAAAAATCTATAAGTTTCTTATTGTTCAATGGTTGTATAGTATGAATCTGATTCTTCGTTTCAAAATTGCATAATTGAGGTGCTAGTTCCAAAATTGCAAGTGAAACAGACTGATCTTATTCTCATATTGTTGTAATAAGGATGAATAAAACACATCAACTTCATTGCACACTGTTCACACAATTGCAAACTAAACTTCAGTGATACAACAAATCAATTCAAATAGTTCAAAGGGAAACTGAAAGTTGAAATCAGGAAAGAACGAAAAAAAACTTGAAGTCAGTTTGTAGAATTTCTTCACCTTGGGATGGGACTGGCATGAGTGGCATTCACAACCATAGTTGTGGACATCATTTCAGTGAATTCTTGATTCTAGTGGACGCTGTTCTAATCTCTGATTCAACTCCATGGCCAAGCATTCCTTCAGCTCTATCACTACTTGATTCATCGTTGGCCTTTCACTGGAGTTTTCTGATACGCAAGCCAAGGCTAGTCTCACAGCCTTCCAAACAGAGTTACTTTCATATGCTTCTTTTAATCTTGGGTCAACTATATTCTTGATATTTCTCTGAGCAACCATGGTCCGCATCCATTTGGCTATGTAATTCATTTCTGGGTCTTCGATGTTGGAAATTACTGGTCTGCAACTAATTACTTCCATTAAGGAAACTCCAAAACCATACACATCGCTTTTTTCAGTTAACCTGTTTGATGTATAGTACCTGACAGACAAGCCACCGATGTTTGTTAACTTCATTTTTCTTTTCATAACTAATCTATTTGAGAAGTTGTGGATTGAAAAATGTAGGAACTTACTCTGGATCAAGATAACCCGGAGTGCCAACAATAATAGTGCTCATGTAGGAGTTGTCATCTGTTGGGTAAGTCTTTGAAAGACCAAAATCAGAAAGTTTGGCGTTGAGTTTTTCTGTCAATAAGATGTTTGTTGTTTTCACATCCCTGTGGACTATTGGTGGCTTACACCCATGATGCAGGTACTCCAGCCCTGCGTATTTATTTTGCAATATTAAACACTTCTTAAGCTTTTCTCTCTGAAATGCCAATAACGTGTTTGCCGAAAGTTAAAAAGGAATTATGAACTTATTCCACACACCTTGAGCTGCATCTATTGCAATCCGAAGTCTGTCTTCCCAGCTTAAGATACTTGTGCTTTTCTCTGTGTTAGACAAGCAAAACGTGTGTTTAAGCTTCCGGTTTTGATTTCTAAAGTTGAATTTGATGTTACATTTTCATTTCATAAATTGGGTTGTGAAGCATGTGTTGTAACATGTATCTTGTAGCTAGAGCTAGAAGATTACCAGAAAGATGCTCGGCCAGGTTTCCTTTGGCCATGTACTCATAAATGAGGCCAAGGTGACCTCCATCATTCATATACCCTACAAGGTTTGTTAAGTTTCTGTGGTGAACTCTCATAAGAATTGTAACCTGAAAGAAAGTGGATATTATTTTCAGTTTAGGGTTTAGGAAAGAAGTATGAGCTAACTTTTTCTGAAAATTAGATATTATATCTTAGGCGCATACCTCTGCTTGAAACTGACTGTAGCCTTGTACTGCTGATGGAGAAATCATCTTCACAGCCACTTGAGTGTCATCTAGAACTCCATAGTAAACCATCCCGAAACCTCCCTTGCCAAGAACCTTCTCAAAATTGTTGGTTATCATCACAACTTCTGCGAAAGTAAACTGTCGTCTCCTTGTCTCCAAGGAACTGCCTAATTGTGTGTATGCCTTTGTGGGATTCCCTATCAAAGCAACATCATCACCTTGTTGTTTCTTATTTGATTTAGCAATCCAATAGACAATCACTGCAATTATGAGGAATGCAAGCAATCCACCCACTGAGGCTACTGCTGGAATGATTATTGTTGCTTTTCTTCCTCTCAGGTGTCATATTTGTGCATGAATCTAAACATAAATTGGGATTGCCTGATGGTCTGTCATGAAATACGATTTGTTAGTCCAAAGCTAAATTTTTATCACGGACATAGATGTTATATGTATGAAGAGGAAAGCAAGTTCATGTTCCCTCCCTATAGTGGACCTTATTGTAAGACCGTTCTTCTGTCTATTTTTAAGCTCAGGTGGAAGAGAGCCTGTGAGATTGTTATTCTCTAAGTTTCTGCGAAGAGAAAAAAGAATGGTTTAATTTCTATATTAGGGTTAATTTGTGCTTCACTTTTTTCATTTGGATTTACTTACAGGACTGTGAGGTGTTTCAACTCGGACAGAAATGTAGGTACTTCTCCTGTCAAGTAATTATTGGACAAATCCCTAAAGTATAATTTCATTATTTTTAGCATTATTTTAATCATATTGATCTAAATACTTATGAATAGATTCTTACAATGTTTGTAACATATGTAGACTGATTATGTACGGAGATATCTCCCCCTTCAATTCGCTTGAAGACAAGTTCCTGGTATAACAGAGTTCCATCATCTCTCACAAGAATTGTAGCTAGCAGTATAGTTCAATCTCTCATATACACTTTACAGTAACTTTGGCTAGTAGTTGATAGAATTGAACTTTATTTGTCACTTTGCAACTGAAGATGTAAACTTACAGTGATGTGATTCTAGGGATTGGATCAGAGCTGCAACTCAAACCACTCCATGGATATCCACTTGGCAAACATGGGTCTCCTACCCAATTTTTTATTACTCCATAAGTTGACTGAACATTACTGATTGCATCCACTGATGTTTTCAATATATCGTCCATTAGTCTAAAGTAATGAGTAAAAATTAAAATAAAACCCATAAAATGTTTTCCATACAAGAAACTTGCTCGAATCAAATATTTAGTGCCTTTAATGGCACTTATATTGTAACAGTTTCTAATCTCTTGAGGAAAACTTCTTAGAGTCCATTGGGATCGTTCATATGTCAGGAATTCAGGCGCTACACTTTTACTTTCACCTGTCTTTATATAGTCTGAATCTGAAATATACTTTATATTTGTGTCTGGATCATTGTAGCCTGATGAATTTGCTGGCAGACCACAATCTAGACTAAGAAAGCCTGGAGAATCATTACTTGTAAGTCATATATTTAAACTATTTTGTTTTTTTTTCTTCCAAAAAAACAACAAACAAAGATAGTTATTAAACATATTAATGTTTAACTGGTCCAAGAGTTGAGTAGAAGATGTCAACTGCAATATCAGCATCAATGCTGTTTGCAACATGAGATGGAATTATGTAATCTTCATCACCATGCCTCTTCCACTCAAAGCCAACATTCTTCAATTTTAAAAACAAAAAGGAAAGTCGAAGCTTATCTTATTCAAAATGTAAGAGTACAGTAACCAAATCTATACGAAGCATGAAGAAACTAAACACAACGTTCAAGTTTTGTTCGTAAAAAATGAAGAACTGAAAGTTTACAAATAGATCCCAGAAGAAGATGAAGAAGGCCCACCGAAGAAATTATCCATATTTTCAAGTACGATAATTCCATATTCACCTCGCCACGGGACTTGAATTGGAAGCATTGATTCCTATAGAGATGGACCTCGTTTCAGCGAAATTTGTTGATTCAAGTGAACCATTCTCATGATTTCGACTCAATGCTGTAGCTAAGCAATCTTTGAGTTCCGCCACAACGTCACTCATCGTCGGCCTTCTACTGGAATTTGCCGCTACACAAGCCATTGCCACTTCCACCGTCTTCCAAACAGAGTTTCTTTCATACTGCCCTTCTAATCTTGGATCCACTATGCTCTGGATATCTCCTAGCGCTAGCAAAGAGGTAACCCATTTAGCTATATGTGGTGTATCTCCTGTTCTTGATATTACTGGTTTGCAACTTATTATCTCTAATAGAGCTATCCCAAAGCTGTATACATCGCTTTTCTCTGTTAGCCTGTTTGATACGTAGTACCTGAGAGGAAACCCAATGAATCTGTTTAATCATTTTTTGTTACATTTGATTGAGGTTTCGTTTTAATTGCATATTAAGAAAAGGAATTAAGTAGGATCAGGGATTGCTGGGCTTTAATGGAGGAGGTTTTCTTGAATTCTGTTTCAGGGAGTAGGAAGAAATTCTTTGGCAGACTTGTCTGTTTGGCTTTTGGCATAAAAGACATGCCTTGAGAGGAATTATAGGCTTCCTAGAGGAGCTGAAAGGTCGGAAGTTGGAGAGATTATTAGGTTTAATGGTTCGTTGTAGTAATTAGCTAGACTTCGTTCTTTTGGATTGGAGTCCGTTTTGTGGTTATTTGGACTCCTTTTGTTGGACTGTCTATTTATTTATTCTTGTATGTTATTGTATATTCTTTCATTATTTTTAATGAAATCTCTCGGTTTCTTATAAGAAAAAACGGAAAATAATCAAGTTGATGGCTGATTGAAACTAGTGCTTACTCTGGATCAAGATAACCAGGAGTGCCAGCAACAACGGTGGACATGTGGGTGTTGCCATCTGTGGGGAAGCTTTTGGAAAGACCAAAATCTGCAAGCTTGCCTTGGAAATTATCTGTCAACAGGATGTTTGTTGTTTTCACATCTCTGTGGACAATGGGTGGCTTACAACCGTAGTGCAGGTATTCCAGTCCTGTTATGTTCAGATTATTAAATAGTTAGCGTTTACTTTGTTTCGGGAGAATTGTAAACTCAATCAAACAAGAAATTTTGTTTGGGGAGAGAAATAGTGCTTATAACTTGTTTGAAGAAATGATTAAATGCATGACAAAATTTGTCTGGTTTTTTTACCTTGAGCTGCATCCATAGCTATTCGAAGTCTATCTTCCCAGCTTATGATACGTACACTCCTCTCTGCTTATAAGTGGAACAAACATACGAGAAAGTTAAATTCTTTGTTCTTTACTGGAAGGTTCAAATTTAGACTAATCTTCTAAGTAGTATTGTGAAACTTATCACCATTGGGTTTACCTGAAAGATGTTCGGCCAAATCTCCATTCGCCATGTACTCGTAAATGAGGCCAAGGTGGTTTTCTTCGTTCAAATATCCAACAAGGCTAGTCAAGTTCCTATGGTGAACTCTCATAAGAAGGGTAACCTGCATTTTTTTAAGTTATCAGTTTAAGTTTGATATAAAGTGGTAAACGAATTAGTAAACTATGGATTTAGTTAGCGTGCCTCTGCTTGAAATTGCCGATATCCTTGTGATGATGATAAAGACAACATCTTCACTGCCACTTCAATTTCGTCAATGACACCATAGTAGACCTCCCCGAAACCTCCTTTACCCAGGACTTTTTTGAAATTGTTGGTCATTTTCACCACCTCAGAATAAGTAAATTGTCGGCTTCTCACCTCCAATGAAGTACCTAACGGACTGTTGGTTTCTGACTTATCCACCACTGAGACAACATTTTTACCTTGTTGTTTCTTTCGAGATTTAATGATCCAAAAGGTTATTGCAACAATTGTGACGACAACTAGGAATCCGCCAATTGATGCTACAATTGGAATGATGATGTTGTTTTTTTTCTCCTCATTCTTTGGACAAGGATCTGATGCACATCCTTCCAGATTTTGGTTACCTCCCACACTGTCATTCGTACCATTCATAGCTAGATAAGTTTGACTGAGATTGTGACTTTGGAAAATTTTCAGTTTCCAGGAAAAATGCCATAATAAACGAAGCATAAGAGCTCAAGACAGCTAATTATAATTTCACTTCTTTTCGCTCCATCAAACTGACCTTAATGATAGTGATCCATCATTGGATCTTTTCAAAAGCTCAGCTGGAATTGGACCTGAGAGCTTGTTGTTACCTAGGTTCCTGCAAATAGGGACATAATAACTCAATTTTGTTCTAGCTCAAGTTGAGCTTCTGATAGAACACCAATAAGATGTGTTCTTATTCAATTGATATAAGCCTCACTATTGCAGAGAAGAATCGATGAATATCAAGTCTGAGATGAAAATGGAGAAAATAATTAAGAACAAGTAAAATCCTACCCTGTCTGCCCATCCTCTCTCAAGTAAGAGTGCAGAAAAACTACCACAAAACTGATCTCCCTTTCTTCCCTCATCAACTTCCTATTTATAACCATGTAACTGCCTTCATATCTAATTACCCTTATACCCCTGCCCTATACTAATCTAGGTATCTAACAGCTTCAAACATATTTGTCCAAATAACTTACAGAGTTTTGAGGTGTGACAAACTAGACAGGAAATCAGGCACATGTCCTGTCAAATTATTGTTTGACAAGTCCCTACAGAAAGAAATGCAGTAGATTAGTACTTGTTTTCCAAATTCAGCTTATTATTTGGAAAACATAGAAGGAGACACTTACAAAGTTTGCAACATGGTTAGACTGGATATGTAGGAAGATATTTCACCGTTCAGTCCACTTGCAGATAAGTTCCTGTGCACAAAATTCAGATTCTGATGAATTCCTTTGATTCATCCGTTTAAGGGAAATTAAAGCTTCATAGAAGTTTTTCACATACAATGATATGATTCTTGGTGCCGCTTCATTGCTACAATTTAATCCACTCCAGGGATATCCCATCGGCATGCATGGATCTGCTTGCCAATCTTTCTTTACCCCATAGGTTGACTTGATATTGGTAATTGCTTCCACTGATTATCCAAAGAAGTAATCTATTAATATTCATTAACCTTTGACAAAGTCAACTCTCGAAGTGCTTTTGAAGAAGTATGCCTACCATCTCCTTTGTCTGCCTCAAGCTCTGATATATCTTTCACTATATATACCTCGAAAGCATTAACAATGGGAGGAAGCGTTGCATTTTCAATTGGAGTAAAAGAAAATGTATGTTTATCTGCTGCATCCAATGGTTTATTGCCAAAAATGGTCAGAGTGGATAAATAACTTGGAATTAGAGGTCCATAAAAAAGATCCCCATTGTGCATGATATTGAATCCTCTACTCTGGTTGCCTTGAAGCTCTTCAACTTCAGCAACGTGGATGAATACATAATATTCAGATGAATCTTCTGTATCCCACCAAATTTCCAGTGGATCGCTTGCATTTAGTCGGGAGGAAGCAGTTTGCATGACAATGGATGGTGGTTGGTGATTGTTGTGATCAGTTTCATCTACAGTTCGATTGGTGCTCACTTGTGTCCACTCTTTGAAGTTAAATGGTGCCCACATCCGATCATAAACATCAAAAGGGAACCTTAGGAGAGAGTAAACACATAAACAAAATATCATCTCTGCATTTAACTAGAGGCTTGTTAAAGCATATATTGTTTGCAATATTAGTGCTCAAATACCTGTATGTTTGATTTCCAGTTGAACCGACGTCCAATCGATAATCCAGTGATAAGGACCCTGCGGCTGTTTGATAAGTGACATTAAGTAAAGGTCTAAATTCTAAGGCTGAGATAAATGGCACCCCATTTCCTGTGTTGATCAGACAGATGTGAACTTTGTTTGAGGAGGTAATATGTATTAGATCTTTCAAAACGTTAGTACCCACTTTTGTGACGTTAATTGTCTCCCATAAGCTATTCCCGATATAGAGATCAAACATCGGAAGAGAATTCAGGCCATCATAATTCCCATATAAGAAACTTGCTCGAATCAAGTATTTGGTATCTTTTTTAACGCTTACATTGTAACAATTTCTAATTCCTTGGGGAAAGCTTCTAAGTTTCCTCATTTGCTGTTGGAAGGTGTCTCCATAGACTGAAGCTACACTTCCACTTACACCGCTGTTTATGTAGGGTGCATCAGAAACATAGTCAATCTTGGTTGTTGTTTCGGTGTAACTCGTACCCGCTGGCGTTCCACAGTCTAAACTAATGAAGCCTGAGAAACATACAAGAAACGATTTAAACTTCTATTCTTTACACAACTCTTTGTATATGAAGATGATTGGAAGAAAGACAGATTGATTAGCTTCGGACATATATTTTTTACCTGACTGATCCTGGGCTTGAACAAGAAGTAGAAGAGTTAAACTGCATAGCAGTAAACCAAAGATCGAATGGAGCCCTGACATTTCCATTGCCTTCATCTTCTTGGTTCTATTTTCTGCTGCATTGCTTGATGAGAATTAAGAAAGTAGCCAACTTTATGCAGCGCCTTGAGACATTTATATTGAATGTTTGATGACAATAGGAAGTCAATACTACAGGGATTCTCTTAACACAGATTGGTCAAGATTCACCGCTGGTCTTTGTGACATGTAAGGACACGTTACATAGGCAAGTTGCTCACGTACAGAATAATTTACAATTAATCATCAGTTGAATTCAATTAATTTAATCGTTGTAACTAAAACCCTTTCGTTTGTTAATGAGTTTTGGGTTGTTCCTAAACCTAGTTTTGCGGAATAATTTTTTAAAACTCTGTACTAAATATATCATGAGAATCATATTATATAGAGTTGAAGCTCAATTTCTCCATTATGAGCTGCTAAATAATAAAAGATTAGGGAAGGCTTCCCGCTTCCATTTCCATTGACGTTGACATATTTGTTTTGAAGGGAAGTCTCAAGGAAAATAACAGAGACCAAGTCCAATAATTTATTGCCCAACTGGGAATGCAAGTTGAGTCAAGCTTTATGGCAGATAATAATTTGCATCCTATTACCAATTAGCCTCTGCAAAAATAAATCTGTGCTGGGCACGATTAAATTTTTTAGCCTTGTCAAAAACCTTCAATAAGCCAACAATTGCAGGAAGCGTATTATGTGAAGAATCTCACATTACTCGTCATCTTGATATATAGATTATTTCTCTACAACTAATTGGTTTTAGAATGGAATTCTATATTTATCTAATATAGCATCAAAACCAATAAAATCCAAGAGGTATTAAATCCAAAAACGAAAAAAAACACGATCCAAGATTGGTCAAATCTATGTGCTCTCGTCAAGGATTTCACATTAAAAGAAGAAACTTTTAGAGTTACTCTTCTCATCGCTTTTTGATTTTAATATGAAACTTCATATTTATTTAATATATTATTTATTTGATCTTAATTTACGTATAGGTTGAGAATTATTTGGATGTGTATCCAATGAATGTGATGCTGCCATTGGAGGCAAGGGAAGGTAGACTTGGCTGCTGATGATTTACTGCCATTCAATTTGAACAAAAGATTGGGCACATGGGAAACCGTAGACTTCATGGAGTCAATGGCCGTATTAATTACTTTCTTCCACAATACGTGTGGAATAAAAGAGCTTAGACATTCATTATGCATTATTGGTTTAGACATTCATTATGCATTATTGGTTGGATTGCTGTAAAGACGAGAACTGAAGTTTTAACCACACTCAAAAAGTCCATTACATTAGGCAATATTTTAGACTAAACTTGTAAGTTTTTCTCTTTTTTTGTTTCTAAAGAAAGGCTGGCCAATCAACTCACCTAATCAATAAGTAATTTCATGTCAACTTGTAGTTAGTCAAAGTCAATATAAAAATGGACCAATCATTCATAATTACATTTAAAACCTCATTAATAAAATGTCATTTATGAACAAAAAGTTTCAAGAATCTAAAAGCTATGGTCAAGGAACCAACATTATTTTAAAACATAATTTCAAGAACTATTGTAGGCACGGCACACTGTGGAGGCTACACTCAGAAGTTCATATCCAAATTTGAAATAAGAATTAACGTCTATCAAAAGTTAATATAATTATGCAGTAAGGTTGTCTCTGTTTTCAATACAAATTTTCAATCTAAGCTCGAAGTGTGAGATGAAGAAACATGAATCTTCAATACCCATTTGAAATTAAATAAGATTTCATCTTGCTGATGGATGGGATGCAGTGTAATCCAGAACAATGGACATTGTGTTCATGGAGGAGTCTGTCGAATTCAAAGCTTGATTCTCCCTGATCCGTTCCAATTCTATGGCTAAGCAATTCTTCAGTTCTGCCACCACTTGGTTCATTGTCGGTCTTCTTCCAGGGTTCTCGGATACACAAGTTATCGCTACTTCCACTGCCTTCCAAACTGAGTTCACTTCATAATTACTGTCCAATCTTCGGTCAATTATGCCATTAATATCCCCTCGAGCTGCCATGGAGTTTACCCATTTGATGATATGAGCTTCAGACTCAGTTAGTGGCCTTACAGGTTTGCAGCTGACTATCTCCAATAGAACAACCCCAAAGCTAAACACATCACTTTTCTCAGTTAACCTGTTGGATTTATAGTACCTGAAAGACGAGCAGTTAAATTTATTTATATACATTTGAATCCGCTCGAGAATCCTTAATTTGAAATGAAATCTGTTAAATTTGGTTCTTACTCTGGATCAAGGTAACCAATAGTGCCAGCAACAACGGTGGACATGTGGGTGTTGTTGCCCTCTGTTTGGAAGCTTTTGGACAAACCAAAATCTGCAAGTTTGGCTTGGAAATTCTCGGTCAGTAAGATGTTTGTTGTTTTCACATCTCTGTGGATTATGGGCGGTTTGCAACCATCGTGCAGGTACTCCAATCCTGTTCTAAATTGTTAGAACTTTTTTCACGTTGATAAGGTGCTTGTGAAAATGCTCATGTGACATAATCAATTTACCTTGTGCTGCATCCAAGGCTATTCGGAGTCTATCTTGCCAACTTAAGACATGTGAGCTCTTCTCTGTTTGAATTTGATAAGTTTTGAAAATTTTAGTGTCAGCTTTTGAGTTGAAATTGAAAATGAAATTGCTTAGATTAATCAATTGAAAATGTTTAACTTGTTGGAAGTTGATCACCTGAAAGATGCTCTGCTAAGTTTCCATTGGCCATGAACTCATAAATGAGGCCAATGTGGTTTCCTTCGTTCAAATACCCCACTAGACTTGTCAAGTTTTTATGGTGAGCTCTCAAAAGAAGTGTAACCTACAATGTAGAAAACAACATCATAGTTATTATACAGGTGAAGTTAACTTAGAAGTGAAAATTTTAGTGGTGTGGACATACCTCTGCTTGAAACTGTTGATAGCCTTGTCCTGATGCTTGAGAAAGCAACTTTACAGCCACTTGAACGTTGTTGATGAGGCCGTAGTAAACCATCCCAAAACCTCCTTTCCCCAGAACTCTCTCAAAATTATTTGTCATCTTCAATACTTCTAAATATGTAAATTGTCTCTTTTTTGACTCCAATAAATCACCAATTCCATTTTGTGGTTTCTTCTTCAATTTAATAATCCAAAAGATGCTAGTTGCAATTGCAGCAATAGCTACCAACCCACCAATTGATGCTACTATTGGGATAACTACGTTATTTTTCCCACTCTTCTTCTTTGCACATGAATCTGACTGACATGCATCTAGATTTTGATTCCCCTGAACACTATGTCAATAGGGTACAAAATAATAATAGGTTAGACTTGAATCGTGACTTTATTGCCTAGTTGTGACAAAAAGTTTATAATTTAAGAATACATCAAACTTGTAAAGTTAGACAACTATGTAAATCATGAGGCTTTTGCTGAAAATAAACCTTAACAATAATGAACCATCAACGGATTTTGTAAGGAGTTCAGATGGAACAGTCCCTGTGAGCTTGTTGTTGTCTAACTTTCTGCGAATAGAGATCGATGTATTAATATTGCATATCCTAATTGCTAGGATTCAAGTTGGATTATGCTCATCACTTACAGGACTTTAAGCTTTTTCAATGTAGAAAGAAAAGTTGGGATATTTCCTGTTAGGTTATTATTAGACAAGTCCCTGCAGATATCAAGTACGATCAATGACTAATACTAATATAGTTCCAATTGGGGTCGGGGTTGAATGTATCCAACACCATTTACTTACAAAGCTTGTATCATTTCTAGATTCATTATATATGAAGAAATTTCCCCACCCAATCCACTTGATGACAAATTCCTGAAAAGAGAAAGTTACTTATTTCATCATTTCATGTAAAGATATTTTAGAAGTCAAAGGTATATTTGTCATGAGATTACTTACAGAGACCAAATTCTAGGAGCAGTTTCGTTGGAACAGTCTATACCCTCCCAAGGGTATGCTCTTGGAACACATGGATCTCCTTCCCAGTCTTTGATTATTCCATAAGTTGACTTGATGTTTTTTATTGCATCCACTAGTTATTCATATATTATTCAAAAATTAGAAGTAGCTAAATCTATTACAAGCCGATTTGGATTGACTTTTTTAAAAAGTGTGAATTTAAAATGGCTCAAGATGAGAAAAGACGATCCAAAGGAAAAGAGAAATATAAGCATATACCATCTCCTTGATTTGATGCTAGTTCAGACAGATCTATTACAGTATAAGTTTCCATAGCATTTAGGATGGGAGGAAGTGTTGAATTTTCAACCGGGACTAGTGAGAATTGATGCGTTTTGGTCGGCTGATTTTGAAGTGGTATTGGTTTTGTAGTATAAATAGTTGATGTGATCAAGTGACGAGGACTAAAAGGTCCATACATATATTGGCCATTATAGGTAATGTTGAATCCTCTTGTTTGATTGGGTTGGAGATTTTCTACTTCAGCAAAGTGCATATATACATGATATTGGGCTGTTTCATCTTCTGACTCCCATTGGAACCGCAAGGACTCATTTCTATTTATTTGAACTGCTGCTGTTCCCATGACAACAGACCCTAGCTGGAAATTAATGTTATCATCAGATTTTATCTCAAGTGTGGTACTGATGCTTGTCCACTGACCAAAGTTGAAAGGCACCCAAAAGCGATCATAGGCATCATCTGGAAACCTAAAGAAAAACAACTTTTAGGAGAGATGATCTTGGTGAGAACAAAAAAAAAAAAATGAAATAGTTGTCAAATGAGGCCTTTATTTGCTACAAACCTATATGTTTTATTTGTCGTTGTACCGATATCTAACCGATTATGATACAACAACGAGCTGGTCGAGACGTAAGTCTCACTAGGCAAAGGTCTGAACTCTAACGAAGAGATGAAAGGAGTCCCGTTGTTTGTATTTACAAGACAAATTTGTACTTGATTGTTTGAGGTCACATGTATGATGTCTGTTGCGATATCGATGCTTTCATCGGTGAATTTCACTGTCATCCATAGACTATCTCCAAAGTAGAGGTCGAAAGTTGGCAGTTCACTAAGCCCGTCGTAATTACCATACAAGAAACTTGCTCGCATCAAATACTTGGTGTCTTTTTGAATGGCTATTGTGTAGCAATTCCTACGTCCTTGTGGAAAGCTTCTAACATGATGATATTGTTGTGGAAATAAAGTTTGATAATTAGAGGATAAGCTTTTGCTTACACCACTGTTTATATAGGGAATATCTGAAGTAAAGAGAAGTGCTGTTGTTGATTCAACATAACTTGTATTTGTTGGCAATCCACAATCTAAGCTGATGAAACCTACCAATAAGCAAATGAAGCTTAGAATCCTTTTTTTTTTTTAACATTAATTTCTTCTTTAAATATTTGAATTCTTAGTTAAATTTGGATAAACACAAAAATAAGTTGGATTATAGTTGTGTTTATAACAATTTTCTTGAAATTTATGCTTGTTCTTTTTCTTCAAATTTTTATATTATGGTTTTAACATATTTAGATAGAATACTTTGATTCCAAGTTCAAATCTTTTTTTTTTTTTAAATAAAAACATTTGGAAATTTTTGTTCTTTTCAAATTTTAGTTCAGTTTTTGATAATATGTAGTAGAATTGGATAAGAAAACATAGAAACTTAGGCATGAAATGAGTTCATAGAAACTTAGGCATGAAATGAGTGTTTTTAAGTCTAAATTTGAAAAACAAAAGACTTACTATTAAAAAAAATCAATGAGTTATTTAGATTTATTAGAGTAATATACATACCTAATTGATCTTGAGGCTGGACAAGAATGGCATTAAGAGCTAAGCAACCCAAAAAAGCAAGGAGTAAATGTTGGGTAACAACCATGATCATGATCATTTTCTTAATCTTACGATGGATTGAGTTAAATATCCGAAAGTCACAAACATGTATAGTTTTTATATATATGTGATTGTTACGTACTTTGTTTTGATCGATCCAATAATTTAATTAAGGCTAGCTAGTTTTAATAAATAAGATTTATTTAATTGACTTTTTAAGCATGTTGATGTGAACTTAGAATAAAATTAGCAACCATGTCAAATTCAAATTCATATACCATATCATGCAATGTTGTTATTATTTTTCTAGATGTTGGTGGATTTATAATAATATCATTGACTAAGCTTTGATACCGATATTTTCCTTTTCCATTTATATTTTCTATTTAATAAGTAAATAAATTATACGTTAACTAATCATAATTTTGAAATTTTCGTCCAAACAAGACTTGCGTACAATTAAACCCTAAAGGACTAAATCCATGCACGAAAACTTACAAAACAACCTTCAATGTTTGGTTTGCGTCGTGAATTATCTAGGTCTCTTCCTCCTTTCTAGTTTTATCGATTTTTTTTTATTCTAATTTTAATATTACATTCTAGAAGTCACAAAAATCATCCGAACAACGTCGTGTCGATGAGGTTATTGAAATTGGTGGATTAATAAGTGAGTGACCATGGTCAAACAAGAAAACGTAGCCAATCGATTACAAATACTTCAAAAGGATATAAATTTTTTATTTTTTTTTATGTTTAATGTTGGACATATTTTTGTTTAAATCTTAATTGAATTAATTGTGAGTCAGCGTAAGATATTATTAAGAAAACAAGAAATAAGAAACATGAAACAAGAAATAGTTATCAAATACAGTTATCAAACACATTCTTGTAAAAAAAAAAAAACGAAAAATAGAAACAATGTGAAACGAACTCTTAATAATCCCTTGAGTGTAATTCTCTCGTAAAATTTCAACTGTCCTCTCTCGTTCAAAATTTAAAATAATAAATAGTTAAAGAAAAAGTAAGCAAAATTAGATGTCACATACTCACACTTGTAAATATATAAATACACTGACTTTGCTTCAAAACCATAAAGTAAAATGCTTGTTTGTTAATTTAATTAAACTTTACAATCCAACTCGATATAGTTTACAATCAAACGCAAAATCAACAAGATCTTGCAATCCCCATATGAAATTCAATAACTTTGTCATCTAGCCATTGGAGTGGCTTCACTATAATCCATTACAATGGACATCATGTTGACGGAATTCGTCGAATTAAACCCTCCACTTTCCGGCGTTCGTTCCAATTCCATGGCTAAACAACTCTTCAGTTCCCCCACCACATGGCTCATCGTTGGTCTTCTTCCAGAGTTCCCAGATACACAATTCAACGCCACCTCCACTGCCTTCCACACTGAGTTACCATCATAGTTTCCTCCCAATCTTTCATCCATTATTCCATTTATGTCCCCTTGAGCCACCATCGAGTTTACCCATTTACTGATATGAACATTTTCTTCACTTCTTGATATCACAGGTCTGCGGCTGATTATCTCCAGTAGAGCTACTCCAAAGCTGTACACATCGCTTTTCTCCGTCAGCCTGTTCGATAAGTAGTAGCTGGAACACACAAGCCATAACGTAAACTTTATTGGAGCTTTGAAAATAGGATCTTCTACTTTTATATCATGTTGGGTTACTGCAGAATTTATTGTTTATGCAAAAAAAATATCATATTGACTTGGCAATTGGAAGGGCGTGAACAAATTTTGGTTCCTGTTCTTACTCTGGATCAAGGTAACCAGGGGTGCCAGCAACAACGGTGGACATGTAGTTGTTAGTCTTGTTGGCATCTACTGGGAAGCTTTTGGATAAACCAAAATCTGCAAGTTTTGCTTGGAAATTTTCTGTCAATAAGATGTTTGCTGTTTTCACATCTCTGTGGATTATGGGTGGCTTGCAACCATTGTGTAGGTACTCCAAGCCTGTTTTGAACAGTTAGAACTTTGTCTTATGTCGATTATGTGTTTGTAAAAATGCTCATGGGAACCAATCAATTTACCTTGTGCTGCATCCAAGGCTATCCGGAGCCTATCTTGCCAACTTAGCACATATGAACTCGTTTCTGTTTGAGTTTGGCAAGTTGAGAGAAAAAGAGAAAAACTGATGTCAAATTTTTGGGTTTTGCGTTGAATGATAAAAATTATTGTAAAAAAATGCAGAGAAATAAACACAACTTTGGAGAATAAAAAACAGGGGTGGAAGTTTTTTTAGTTAATTGCAAGTAGATCACCTGAAAGATGCTCTGCTAAGTTTCCTTTGGCCATGAACTCATAAATGAGACCAAGGCGGTCTCCTTCATTCATATATCCCACAAGACTTGTCAAATTTTTATGGTGAACTCGCAAAAGAAGTGTAACCTGCAATATGGAAAACAATACTTTGATGAATTATAGGGATGAAGCTGATTACTCAGTGATAAACTTTAGTGATGTACACGTACCTCTGCTTGAAACTGTTGATAACCAAGACCTGAAGCTTGAGAAAGCATCTTCACGGCCACTTGAGTGTTGTCTATAGTGCCATAGTAAACTATCCCAAAACCTCCTTTTCCTAGAACTCTTTCGAAATGATTGGTCATCCTCAAGACTTCTGAATATGTGAACTGCCGCCTCCTTGTCTCCAAGAACTGATCACTTAGTTGGTCATTGGGTCGTGAGGGTCCTGATGGATCCACTTTTGGAACAGCGGTTTTATTTTGTTGTTTCTTCCTTGATTTAACAATTAAAAGAACGATGATTGAAACTACTACGATGCCTATGAATCCACCAACTGATGCTACAATTGGAATAACAATACTAGTTGTCTTCTTCTTACTCTTGCACGAATCTGATGTACAAACTAGATTTGGATTCCCTTGAAAACTATCTCGATAAGACATACAATAAAACATATGAGAATCAATTTGTTTTTATGAGAAGAGTCTATGAAGGCATCAAACTTACAATTATATTAACATAAAGCATAAGTTTTTGTTAGAAACTAAACCTTAATGATAATGAACCATCATCGACTCTCTTAAGAAGTTCAGATGGAACAGAGCCTTGGAGCTTGTTGTTATCTAACTTTCTGCATAAAGAGAAATCAACGATATTTTAATATTGTGCGTCTTAAGTCCTATCACTCAAGTTGAGTTATGCCTGTTACTTACAAGACTTTAAGGTTTGACAAGGAAGAGAGAAAATTTGGGATATTTCCCGTCAAGTTATTGTTTGACAAGTCCCTGCAAAGATCAAAGGTGGTTAATCTCTAAAGTAGTTCCAATTAGGATAGGGTTGAATACATCTAACCATTACTTACAATATTTTTAGCATTTGTAGATTCTCTATACTTTGAGAAATCTCTCCTGTCAATCCACTTGATGACAAATTCCTGAAGAAAAAAAAGTTAATCATTTCATGTAAATGGTTAGAAAGGAATATTTGATCGTGAGTTGCTTACAAAGACAGAATTCTAGGAGCAGTTTCATTTGTTTTGGTACAATCTATACCCTCCCAAGGGTATGCTCTTGGAACGCATGGATCTCCTGCCCAATCTCTGACTATTCCATAAGTTGACTTGATGCTTGTTATTGCATCCACTTATTATTCATATGCCAGACAAGGATTAAAATGAGTTTAAAGTTCACACAAGTGAAGGAAAATTTTAAGATAGATAATAAGATTTAGTAAATACCATCTCCTTGATCTGATGTTAGCTCTGACATATCTATTACAGAATATATTTCCATGGCATTTATGATTGGAGGGTGTGTTGAATTTTCAATTGGTATAAGTGAGAATAGATGCTTCTTTTTTGGTGTTTTTAATGGACTTATACTATAAACCGTTTGTGTTGTCAAGTAGTTGGTTATGAGAGGACCATACCAAAGAGTCCCATTATAAATGATATTGAATCCTCTGGTTTGACTGGCTTCGAGATTTTCAACTTCCGCAAAGTGCATATATACATAAAACTGGGTGTTTACATCTTCAGGCTCCCACCAAATATCCAAAGTCTTTTCGGTATCTATTCTAACAGCTGCAGTTCCCATGACGGCCGACCCTGGTTGGTAACTATCATCAGTTGAATCTATCATAAGTGTGGTACTTATGCTTGTCCACTCAGGCCAATTGAAGGGCGGCCAAAATCGATCATATATATCACTAGGAAACCTGAAGAGAGAAGTTGACACATACTTTTTAGGAGGATTATGAGTATTCAAATTAGAATATGTCACATGTATGGAATAAATTTCATTTCTTTGGAACCGACCTGTATGTTTGATTAGTTGTTGTACCAGTATCTAATCGGTTGTAAAGTAACAACGATCTTGTCAAGGTCTTATAAGCGTTATTTGGCAAAGGTCTGAATTCCAATGTAGAGATGAATGGAATTCCAGTGTTTGTGTTGACGAGACAAATTTGTACATGATCGTTTGAGGTTACATGTATGGAATCTATTGTGGTATCTAGATTCTCATCAGTAAAATTCACCGTCTTCCAGAAGCTATCTCCAAAGTAGAGATCGAATTTTGGCAGTTGGTTGAGCCCATCATAATTCCCATAGAAAAAACTTGCTCGCATTAAATAATTTGTATTCTTTTTTACACTTATATTGTAGCAATTCCTACGTCCTTGTGGAAAGCTTCTAACATGAAGATATTGTCGCTGTAGATATTCGTTATAAGTAGAGGACAAACTTTTGCTTTGACCACTGCTTATATAAGGAACATCAGAAGTAAATTGAAGTGTTGTTTTTGGTTCAACGTAGTTTGTGTTTGGTGGCAATCCACAATCTAAACTTATGAAGCCTAAAATACAAGCATATGAAACTTAATTAGTTGATTGGTTTTATGAAGAAACAAGCAGTAATTAGACTGAGTTTGGGATAAATATACATTACCTATTTGACCTTGAGCTCGAACAAGATTGAGTAGAGCTACGCCACTCAAAAAGATAAAGATCAGCAAATATGTTGAAACATCCATCATGATTAGATTACCTTCTTAATTCCATTTCCATTGAGTTATATATCTATAATTGCTGATGAGCAACAAATTTATGTGTTTTTCATTAATAAACAAAGATGTAACTTCATTGACTTTTTTACATTGGTGTGACAGCTTATGAATACAAGTGGACCAGATCAAGTTCAATTACCTAATATAAACTTGAGTATACATATGAATGCAGATGTTTCAATTTTTCATTTTTATTCTTTTCTAGCTGGTGGATTTACAATAATATCATTGACCAAGTGAGATACATTAATATTAATAATAATATGTTTTGATGTTTTTTTTTTTCTTCTTCAAGAAAAATGAAGTTTTGTTAATGGTATTTGCATTTGCAAATTTGTTTTTTAATAGTCATTATTCTAAAGTCTAATGTATGTAATTTAGATGGCCATCACGTACTTATTTATTTTCTAAAATTTTAGCTTCCATTTTGTATATTTTGGTTACTGTTTACCCTAGTTTATAAAGTCAACTAGCTAGTTTATAGAGAGAAAACTAAAGAAGTAAATGATTTTTCATTCCATGGTAATTAATTAAGCAGATTATACTATACTACTGACTATGCTAATGAAATATATATATATATATATATATATATATTTATGAGTGTTATGTGGTTTTAAAACTTAGATGTAATGGTTTAATTTGTAAGAGAAAGTGACATATACAGTCACAATGGCCGACTGCTATATAAAAAACTATAACTCAAATTAAGTCTTTTGATCGAAAAAAACTATATATATTGTCTTAATCACTATATTTCATTCATCCCTTCAATCAAACCCTGATTTGACTAAGAGAATATATAAGAAAAGGGCATGTTGTTTTATAATATATATATATATGTATATAGGGTTTGATTGACTAAGAGAATATATAAGAAAAGGGCATGTTGTTTTATAATATATATATATGTATATATGTATGTATGTATATGTATGTATGTATGTTGACCTTCACCCCTTAGAATAGAACAAGTCGAAGATTCCATAATTCTCATAAATAAATAAATGGAAAGAATTATTTCAATCACTATGATTACTGTTCTTTTCTAATATAATATTTCTTTGCAATCACAATTTATTTTTAGTTTCTTTTTTTTATTTTCACCGAATTTATTTTTACTATGAAAAAAAAAATTAGCCGTTTTTGGACGGATAAGTTAATCAAAATACTTGTATTGATTATTTTTCTTTTATTTAGGCAAATTGAAAATAATCTTTTTATATCTAATCACGTTATATTATATAGTATGGATATTTTAAATGTATAGAGTGAGAGGATAAGTTAGGAGACAACTCGAAGATTATTTCTAATTTTCTTAAGTCCAAGAACGTTGTTCACTCACAAGAACCAACCCAAAAACAAATTAAAAAACAAAATTTGAAAAGAATCAAAGAGCATTATTGGTTAGGAGATCAGACTGATCACATCATGAGAAGGACTTTCATACTTTAATTTTTTTGGTTCATATGTATATATAATTAATGATGAATCATTTTTGTTGAGATATGGTATAGGGAGCATATAAGAGAAGAAAGGTGCAATCCAATCAAGAAATTCATGTTGTCTGCCAACCCACATAAATTGCCAATAGCTTCAAATTTATTACAACTCTCTCTTGAAATGTGAACCAAAAAAATAAATTCTCTGAGAAGAAACCAAATTTGCTTTCCAAAGGTTGAAAATGATGTGGAATAATGTTTTAGAGTTTCGAAGATGCCACCTCTTTCGTCACCACAAAATGTTTGAGAATCAATTGAATTCATTATTGAGTCAATCTTATTTGATATTTATTTAAATTTCTCAAAATTCTAAGAAACGAAACCAAATAATACATACAACGACGTGAATAAAAACAAGAATTTCTAACTTCTTTGGTACTTGAGCCATCTAAATATAATACACAATTGGTGATATGACAAAATTGTTAATAAATAAAGTCAATAGTTCAAAGTCACCCTTGAGATTAAAGAAAAGTATTGCTTACATACATTATAATTTGTTATGTGATTGATTATAACTGACAATGTGTAAAACTATAGGTGTTGCACACGATGTATTTATATACATATATATTTAGAAAACATGTTATGTATTAATGAAAAATGATGGAACACCTCATAATTTTGCACCATTTTAATTAGGTGTATATGTATGTGAGATTTGAGTATCATGATATGATATTGATAGTCAAGGTGTCCCTTTCAATATAATTGCATATGGAGAAAGAAAGGGTTCAAATGTTGCATTACCTCTCATTCCCACATAACACAATCTTTGCAACATTTAAATTAATATCACATCATCACCTAAACTTTCTTCCCCTAATTCCTCTTAAAACTAGGAAATAATGTCTCTATGGTTTAGTGGGTCATAATCTTGCACCCCTTTTGAAAGTATAGGTGCACAATTTATGATTTTAATTAGGCCTTATAATTAACTTGATGGCCATTTTCGTTTTTAATTAATTTTTTGAATTTTAAAAATTATGCCTTTTATTTGAATGAAAGAAGATCACACTGTGTATGTTAATTTCTCTGATATATATGCTTCTTCAACATTATTTACCTTCTCCCTTATGTTAATGAAATAAATAAATAATTATGCATTAAACTGCTAGTTGTGAATGTATGTAATATTGTCCATTTTGGTGGATTGACTTTTGGGTTATTGTAGCAAAACATCATATCTCTCATATATATCAACAAATTAATTGATAAAAAAAACTTAAAACAAACAAATATGCGAAATCTTAAAGCAAAATTTTCAAACAAAGTACACTGCAAATTAATATATATTCCATGCCTAGCCTAGCTTGGTTTGATCATCACGAGAAGATGAAATCAATATGCATGCATGGTGTCACTGCACCCATCAAAGTTGATTAATTTTGCGTAATATTTTGGAACATGGTTGGAAAAGTTGGACTGTACAACGTGAAATAATTATAAAAGAAGTCAAAATTGTACAAATATTTCAAAATATTATCACTTTAGTTTGCTTATTCAAACCCCATGGTTTCATTATAAATATATGAATCCATACAGCTTCAAAATCATCACCAATAATCCAAAAAAGTTTGAGTATACACGTACGTACTCATTAGTACATACCCCTTCACTTCACTGTTATCTCTACAACATATTCTACCAATGGCCATATCTAAACTCCCTCTAACTTCTGTTTTTATCACCGTTCTCGTCTTCGCCATGGTTCTCTCTCCCATGACAACTCCAACCGCCAGTGCCACTCGTGTTCTTCTACAGCAAAGTAAGGATTTGGATTTCTTAAAGACTTTTTTTTTTGTTTTTTAAAATTAAATATAGACAGTTTGTACGTTTGAATTTGATTAACAAACAACAGTAGCTATTTTCTTTAATGGAAAAAACTTGGTTTTTAATATTTAAAGCTAATTATGAGTTGGGGTGGTGTGTGTATGTGTGTGCAGTTAATAGGCCGCCAATATGCCCGGCGTGCGTGTGCTGCGAACCGGCACCGGCGGGATCCTGTTGCCGCTGTTGTGCTTCTCCGATTCAGACGTCATCTCAGAACGGGTCGCCATGAAAAAATCAGAATTTGCTGATCATACCTGCTGTGTCCATGGGAGTAAGGATTTGAAGATGCATGCATGCTTTGAGAATAAGGAGAAGACGAATCTCCATCATCCAAATAATAATAATAAATACTAATTAAGATTTGTTTTAATTAGGTTAATGTGTGATTAGATTAATGTTACGTGTTGTTATATGAATTAATGAAGTCTCAGTTTGATATTCTAATTGAAGAATAAAATAATGAAAATAATATACTTCAAATTTAGTGTTTGTGAATTCCCTTATTCCCTTAGCTTTGATATTATGCTTTGGAGATGAACTTAGGAAAAAAATCTCAAAACTTAAAGAATAAAAAAGATGTAATGAAATAAAATTATTATATCACTATTTACCTTAAAATTCAAACATATACCACTGGTTTTCCTGATATCACACAGTAGACAAAGAAACTCTTTTATGATCTAAGTTATCACTGTTTACCTTAAAACTCAAAATCTAGACCTCAAAATAACAGTAAGGGAAAAAAAAATACAAAGAAAAACTTGTTAGAAGAAAAAGCAAAAAAATATGTTGATCCAACCATGAAATAAATAGGGTTTACGATGCGTTTGAGATTTGTCTCTTTCTTTTTCTGTGTCTTCATGATGGAAATTAGGTTTAATTTGCTCATTTTGGTTTTCTTTATTTTTCAATCTTGAAAGATTTAAGAAGAATGCTTGATTCGTGATGTTATAACCACATCAGTGTCAGTTTGTTAGATATATAATTATAATGGGCTAATCAACATCAATATATTTTAATCCTTACTAATTTGAATTAGAGTTTCTCAAGTGGAAAAGTCAATCTAAAAAACCCTAATGGATGCAACTAAATTCTCTCTAAGATCCATTTTGTTGGGCGATTGTCCTTGTATATATCTGTTGGGAAGAAAAAGAGAGTAAATTATAAAAAGCAAACGACTGTGAAAATTTTCTGATATGTAATTAAAAAGTTGTTTATTTCCTTTCATGGAAGAAGTCTACTTGATTAATTGATTTCGTATCTATTAATATTCACACCTTAATTATATTAAACCGAATACTAAATATTGAATAAACAATAAAATTAATACTCGTCATCTAATTCATCAGTTTCCATTAGTTGAAAATTTGCTTGTGACAGCTAGATGGGATCTTAATCAATTAAGTTCAATTCACTATACTTAGCCAAGTTTGAATAATATAATATTTCTATATAGCTTGATTATAAATTTTTGGTGGATTTACGAATGGTGTTTTGAGTTGCATACAAGATTGAAAATGTATTGTTTTTATTGTTTAATACAAATTGGTGCTCAAAATTCTGATTTGCAGTCTAAGCAATAATGAAAATATATCCTCAAGGGTGACTTAGCTAGATTTGTCTTCGCATTAAAGTAGTCTGTCTCTTCTAACATTCAATTTGAATCATAACCAAGTCATTGCAAGATTATTTTTTAAAATATATAGTGATGATAAGTTTACGATTAATAAGAAAAAGGTATAATAAAAGCTGGGGGGAGCTAAAAATACTTTTGAAAGTCAAATAGAGAGCACCAACTTTGGTTAAAACAAAAATGGCATACAAAAATAATAACACAATAGATCAGTTGTGTGTGTGTATTATATATAAATATAAGGGAGAAGGATGTGATTATTATGACAAAGTTGAAAAAATATCATAACGATGGCTATTCTAAGGTCTCATAACTATACTCTTGCTTTTGTTGCTCTTTCATAGTTTTCATGATGGTTTCTTCTCCTCTCATGATAACAAGCTCTCATGCAGCTCGTTTATTGACCAAAACAGGTGAGCAAATTAGTCTCAAATGTTTCGGAGTTTTCTTGAAATACGAAATATACAGTGTTTAGGTTAAATAATTTGATCTCTAAGTGAACTAAAAGTTTAATTTATTGTCAACTTAATTTCATAAATGTTTGTCTGATGGTATTAGTTTGATTAGGGCTAATCATAGAGAGCTTTTTCAATTAATGAGTTGACAGAATTAAAATGTTTATAAATGGATGTGTGAGAAGTTGTTATATATATTGTACATGTGTAGATGGGGTTCTGAGAATATATATCAAAACATGTAAGTCTTACTGTGATATATGTATATATATATGTGTGTGTGTGTGTGTGGGGATCATTGGATCAAGGTGTGTAAGGGTTTAGGTACTTAGTTAGGTTGAAATTTAAGATGAACAAATTTGGGTTGACTTAGACTTAAGAGATCCTTCATGCAACCTTTGTATATATTATTGGCATGCAGATCATATTCAACTTTTGTGTTGCGAGTGCTGTGGTTGTTGCTCTACTTCTGATCCGTTGAAGCCGTGAATATAATTTCATTGGACTTATATATATTACTGCTTCATCAAATCCAACTCAACATCGTCACCTATCGTCTCTAATATATAAAGATATCCTTCAATAGTAAACCAGCACTCAGCTCAATATATAAGCTTAAAAGTCATGTACTTATAATGTCCATTTGAATGGTTGGAAGCTTGAATCTCCATTGATCCGTATGAATTCAAATCTAGCTTGTTACTTATGGTTTTTGTTGTATATACACGGATGTATTCTATGTAATGGTAATTTGAACATTGATTAAACGAAAATTAAACCCATGTTTTCATTTTGATCAAACTTAGCAAAATTTTTGTCATATCTTTTTTTTAAAATTTTAATTTAATATATAATTAACAATAAATTTTTTAAAAAACAAATGACCATGACTAAGTTTTTCATACCCATTTATTAAAAAATTAATTAGAGCAATCATACCTCTTTAATAAAGCCAACAAGTACATAAATAAATAAAAGACCATTGCACCTAGGTCGTGTTGGATTAGAAATGTTTTAGTTAAGTAATTGGAATCACAAATATATACAAATTATTGGATGCTCATTATTTAATTCAAAGTTGAAAGCTTCATGAGACTATTATTGCCACATTAACCCTTGCACTACAATCAAAGAAGAAAGGGTAAAAAAATCCACATTACTTAATCATATACCATATAATTTTTTTTAAGAAGAAAAAAAAAGTCAATCTTCATTATTTTCTAAATTATTTACCAAAATGAGCCTAATTTTCACACCTCAAGCTTACCTTGTATTCTTATAACCTTAAAATTAGAGGTATGATTATTTTCTACGTTACATATTAATTATAGACTTTGATACTGTACTTCCATAAAAATTTAATATTCAATAATTTCTTTATGAGTGTGTGTTCCCATATGCCAACATTTTCTATTGTTGAGTATATATCTTGTTTAAAAGGAAAAAGAAAAAAATCGCTCTTTTTACATTCAAAACTCCATCTTTGTATTCAATAATCCACGAAAATTTAATATTCAATAATCTCTTACGCATGTTTATGCTATATACTAATTTTTTCTATCATTAAGTAAAAAAAAGAAAATTTTAATGAATGTGTGAACTCAAACAATCTCTTTTGAGATTCAAAACCTCATGTTTGTACATAAATTAAGCTAGTTAATATCAAAAGTCTTAGAGATGTGCATAAAAAATGGAATGGGGATAAGTTTGATGAGAATAAAGTGAATATAAAAGTTGAGAAATGTTTGAAAGTCAAATAGAGGGGCTATGCTTTGCTTCATAATTAAAGGAAAAACAGCCTATAAAAAGCATGCAATAGAGAAATTTAATTTGGTTTAATTTGGTTTAGTGTTAAAGAATATAATCATGGCTCTGCAAAGGTGTGGCAATAACGTTGGTTTTGTTGCTGTTTTCATAGTTCTAATGGTGGTTTCTTCTGCCCCTGATCTCATGCTAATTAGTACCTCCCATGCAGCTCGTTTGGCCAAAATAGGTGAGCAAATTTCATACATCAATTTGGATATATATATATAATGTTTAAGATTGAATACATAATTGGATATATGTGTATATAATGGTTTGGTTTTGGGTATGGACAGATCCACCAATGTGTCCTCAATGCATGTGTTGTAGTTCACCACCACCAGGGTTTTGCTGTGATTGCTGCCCCAATTCTCAGTTGCCACCATGAATAAAATTCATCTTCTTTACACATGTGATATGTAATATTATTAAATCTTTCATAATCCATTATATTGGATTATTATTTAAGCTTTATATATATAATTATTATGTAATTTCTAAACAATAATAGCCTTACTTACTTTATTTTTCGTTTTGTGTAACCCTACTACTCTATTTTATTACCCTTGCTCTATGTAATAATAGTAATTATGTAAAATATTTCTATGTATTCTAATAGTTATAATATAAACTACTGATTACTTTAGGTAATTAAGCTAATGGTTCGAGTTGTTGATATCACTTGTACTCTTTAGATATAATATCAATAAAAAAAATTTGATACATATAATACTATATATATCATCATCTTCATGACGCATTGTATGTGATAGGAGCGGAGACAAAATTAATATATACTCTTGTTTTGCTCATTCATAAATAATAATCAACTCTTTGATTATTAATTAAGGGATTTTGTTATTGATCACCAAAAGTAAAACAAAAAGAAAAGAATATATATATTTCTTTTAAACAATAATATATTTATTCTCAACACCCATGCCATTTAGATATAATCAATTACTTAGAAACTCATGTAACACCTTTTAATTTGGAATTTGGATAATTTTTTTAAACGTTAGTATACTTTCTGAAATGGACATTACCATTTAACAATTAATTGGAAATTATGAAAGTCCTTACATTACTTATACAATATATATTTTTTTTATATAACATGTTGGAGGTGCAGGGATCCAAAAAAATCCACAAAAATACTTCAAATCTATATCTATTACTTGTAATTACTGACACCTCTATAATATTATGATAATTTTAATGTATTCTAGTGATCATTGAATGTTTGATATAAGATTAAAAGACACAATAAAATATATATAATGTGAATGTATATTTTTTAAAATTCATAGAAAGAATGGTATACAACATACTCAATTCCTTGAAATTTAACATTACCTATAAATAATGATAGTAATTACCATTTAAAATATATTATAAACACACATGAATTAAGTTTAGATATTTAAAGATATATGAACAAATATAAGAATTCCCATTATACTATATGGAAGCATTCATCATTTCATCTCATATATACTTCGTCGGTAGAGATATCAAAATAACTAGAAATTTGTGTTCACGAATTAGGGTTTTTAATACTAGTGAACACTTAAATTGTTTTTAACTTTTTTATTTTTTTTCTTTTCATCTATATCTATGTATGTATATAGATGTTTGAGCATTGACCCTAGGAACTAATTAACAAGTGGGAGAATCAATCATATTATATTTGTAAACTTTAATTAAGTAGAATATATATAGGAAAATGTCAAATGTCAATGAAAATTCCAATAGCAACTAATAATTTGTTTGGATTATAATTATAAAGAAGGATTAAGAAATAGGAAATATGCAATTAAAAGCATAGGGTTTTAGAAATGAATTTGGTCTATGTGGTGTGTCTATTTCTTTTGGCAATTGGCTTCCACTTTCTATGCCTTCATGCCGACGATGCTCCTAAAGGTAACCAAATAATTATATTTTTCTTTTAGAACATCTTTAAATTAGTTTTATTATTTTTAATTTGTAAAAGAAAAAGTCGATATTAATCTCATGATAATAATTCAGATTTAGAAAAACATGCCTAAACGTATTTGAATTCTTAATTACCTAGATTTCAAAAGAAACAAAACCCAATTATTTCAAATTTCATCAATTTTAGGCGTAGTGTTTGCCAATTTTGACGTGGTTTTAAGTTGAGTTTTGAAGTTTGGAGTTAATATGTTGAGTAAAATGTATTTGTTCGTGGCATAAAGTTATAAAATATGAAGTTGGTTGGTAAATTTTCAAAAAATGAAAAAGGGATGATAAATTTCCTCATTAAACGTGCAAACTTCAATAGTGAAGACAATTGAATCTCGAATTATTTAATATTGACTTTGCTAAACATCTTCTAAGAGTGATTACAAAAGAAGTGAAACTCTATCGGACATGGTGTTAGCATTTGAATCTTTTGGATGATGACTTTAATTTGTGGGATGATTAGGGTTGATGCAAAAACTGTTTTTAAGAAATTTCTAGTAAATAAAAAAAATTGAAACTATTTACAAATATAACAAAGAAAAATTAAAATTAATTATAAAGAATTCGATAAATTTTAAATAGTTTAAACTTTTTTTTTTTGGTTATGTTTGAAGATGTCCTTTTTAAATCATTGGTTTAAATAATTGTCGACCTTCCTTTATAAAAATTTAGAGTTTTAATAAACAAAATTATATATGCTCTTTATTTGAAGAGAACGTAATAAATCAAGCATACAAAAGATGTACTAAAAAAATTGATAAACTTATAAACGTTTATGATCAAACTTGGTAAAATTATTGACTCGAAGTTTAAATTAATACATACCACAATGTTTTAAGGGTGTAGTTGACATTTTTCATAAACAAAAACAAGTCGTCCAATATTTTATTCATTGTTGTTTTTAAATATAATCAAACAAATCAAAATAATTATAAGATATAATAAAGTTCAAATTCTATTAGTGGAAGATAATACTCACCGATAGACAAGAGGTATATTGATGTTCCGTTCATAAATGTCTATGAATCAATATCTATCGTGGAAGAAGTCTAAAGTACTTTACGAGTATTAATACTTGATGCATTTGAACATCACTCATTTTTGTATATTTTTTTTATCATTCACATGAAAAAAGAATTAATTTTCATAAATATAACAAACTGTCAAAATATTTATGGTTTGTGTAACAAATGAAAAAAAAATCATGAAATTAACCATTTTTAAAAAAATACTTTGGCCTCGTCTTTCTTCCCTTTAATAATAAAAATTAATAACGGTGTATTTTTGGTATTACGTGGGTATGGGATTTTTTGTTTAATTGATCATATTTGATTTGTTTATTTTTCTGATACGAAGCGTATTTTTGTATAAATTACATAAAATTTGAAATTTGCCGCCCTGAGTTTGTTTGAAGATTTCATTAGCATCGACTGTGGCGGAGTTGTTGATTCTGTAGACTCCGAGAGTGGATTTCCATACAAATCAGATCAAAATCTCATAGATTCAGGAGTTATCGGTCAGATTTCCTCAGACATTGCCGATAACTATCGTCTTCAATACAGACACCTAAGAAGTTTTCCCCACGGCGTGAAGAACTGCTACACTCTCCGCCCAGATTCCGGCGGAAACAACAATTACTTGATCAGAGCCATTTTCGTTTATGGCAATTACGACGGTAAAAACACTACCCCTGTTTTCAGCATCTATGTCGGCGTTAATTTGTGGAGTACCATCATATACGACGATGCTAGAACGGAGGCCATTGTCGTGCCTCCCACAGATTACATAGACGTATGCCTTGTCAATATTGGGAATGGAGTTCCTTACATTTCTACCTTGGAATTACGCCCCTTGGATAACTCTGTTTATCGCACTGATCCCCAGCAGTTCATGGTCTTGTCCACTCGACGTGATGTTGGCGGCGATTATAGACTCAGGTAATCCATTTGACTGGAGTGCCTTAATTCTTTGTTTCAACCTGTTTAATTTTAAGAATTATTCCATTTCTTCAATAGATATCCACAGGATGTTGATGATCGAATCTGGGTAGCGTATGATGATGACTTCAATTTATCGTGGTTGAAGAAGATTCAGACGAACGGGAGCATCACGCAGAATAGTAATGATCCGTACAAAATACCAGCATCGATGTTGAAAACCGCTTACGGAACCCTAAATTCCAGTGTTCCTTTCGTCTATGAGTGGTTCCCTTACGACTCCAGCCCTACTATATATTTCTGCTTTCATTTCGCTGAGATTGAGAAGTTAAGTTCTGGAACGGTTCGAGAAATGAGTATTGTGTTGAATGACATCTACACCATTGCACCATCTGTAATTCTCCAGTATCTCGTACCACAAACCATATGCACAACTCCCGCTGGTATTCCTGTTAATATCAATGAAGAGAATTACTTGCGGATTTCCGCTGCTTCCGGTTCGAAACTTCCTCCCATTATCAATGGGTTTGAGGTTTTTTACTTCGCAAACCTCACTTATTCACCTACATTCTCACAGGATGGTATGTTTCTTCCTTTCATTCTCCAATTCTTGTTCATTACATTAATATTATTGTCTTTAGATATAAGTTTTTGCATTATTTTTGTCTGTATGTATAGTTAATGCTGTAATGGACATAAAGAATACGTTCAAGCTATTGAATAGTGACTGGCGGGGGGATCCATGTTTGCCTGAATTTTCTATATGGAGTGGTTTAAACTGCAGCCAAAGTAATCCTCCTAGGATCATTTCACTGTGAGTGCTTCATTTTAACTCAACAAACTTGACCTTGTCGATAAATATTCAAATAATTTCCGATGTAAATAATTTCTGGGAAAGCAGGAACTTGAGTAGGAGCAATTTAACAGGAGAGATCCCATTTTCCATCTTGAATCTCACTCAATTGGAGACTCTGTACGTGCTTTACTGTTTAAGATTACATGAAATTGAACTTTGATTGACAAAATCATTACATATAGCTCTTTCTTTGATTCTAATCCTCAACCTGCTTTTTTATCTTACAGGGATTTATCCTACAATAACTTAAGTGGATCAATTCCAGAATTTCTAGCACAACTACCTCTTCTGAAAATCCTGTAAAATATTAACTTTTTTAACCCTCAATTCTCAATTGCAAGTAGAACATTTTGCAGGATAGGATCAGTATAATTGATTGAATTACTGATTATATTTTGACCATTTTCTTGCAGCGATTTAACTGGTAATAATCTTGGTGGCACAGTTCCGGAAGCACTTCATGTGAAATCTAAAGATGGAGTTTTGGATTTGAGGTATCACTGATTGTCTTCCCTTAAACTCTACGAGAAATTCGAATATTCTTCTTGTCACTTCCTTCTATTTTGTGATTTAGATTCTCACTATTCGCTTCTTCCTCTTGTTGAATGCAGAGTGGGTGATAATCCAGAACTCTGTTTGTCACCTCCTTGCAAGAAAAAGAAAAAGAAAGTTCCTGTTCTTCCTATCATCATTGCTGTAGTAGGAAGCGTCATCCTAACCATAGCCTTGGTCGTACTTCTAATTTATAAGAGAAGCAAGAAAAGTAAGTCATGTCACTTCTTGATGCTGCTTTTGTGTTTCTGATGATAAGTATTGGGCCTTAGAGAGAATTTGGAGAGGAAATATCTGCTTGTGAATATGTCTTGTGGATTATATTTTGTAGAGAATTCGAGAAATTCGACGGAAGAGAAAATTTCACTAAAGCAAAAACATCGGGAGTACAGTTACTCTGAAGTCGTGAGTATTACAAATAATTTCAGAGACATCATTGGAGAAGGAGGATTTGGAAAAGTATATAAAGGTGCTTTGAAAGATAAAACTCTGGTTGCTGTTAAGCTGCTCTCATCAACATCAAAGCAGGGCTATAGGGAATTTCAAACTGAGGTTATAAATAATATATGTTTTAAACAATTATTGAATCTTTTCTCTCTTCTTTTTTCTTTCTGTTTTTTCAATTCTGATTGAATTCATATGATAATGCTTTAGGCGGAACTCTTAATGATTGTTCATCACAGAAACTTGGTTTCTCTCGTTGGATATTGCGACGAGGGTAACACCAAGGCCCTCATTTACGAATACATGGTCAATGGAAATTTGCGGCAACGTTTATCTGGTAATCATGTTTTATGATGAGATTTCACTTTCTAATGTGTTAATTAGAAACAACTCAAATAGAACTGGAATAGTATCAAAATATGAAAGATATAGCAGTAACATATAATCAGATACTTGGAACCTCCTATCTTTAGTAATTTCACTCTAAGTCTAACTTCTATCCTAATAGAATTTCAATCAAAATCCTAGAACCCTAAATTTTTTTGAAGTCTTGAGACAAATACTCCCTAAGACGTGTGAATGAGGTTAATTTCAACTAGAATTAATAGAATCGTTTTGGCTACAGAGGCAAACACAGACGTTCTGAGT
Organism: Cucumis hystrix; assembly: GCA_025688845.1. Taxonomy (NCBI): domain Eukaryota; kingdom Viridiplantae; phylum Streptophyta; class Magnoliopsida; order Cucurbitales; family Cucurbitaceae; genus Cucumis; species Cucumis hystrix. The sequence goes on from CM046883.1 coordinate 26,760,740, forward strand.
TGGAATGAAAGACTTCAAATTGCAGTGGATGCAGCACATGGTTACCATCATCATCAACCTTCAACTTTCTCACCTTTCTTCGTTATTATTATTATTATTTTAATTATTTTCTTTCCTTCCTCTTCCATGGATGTTTCAGGACTTGATTATCTACACAATGGTTGCAAGCCAACAATAATCCACAGAGATTTAAAACCTGCCAACATACTATTAGATGATATGATGCAAGCCAAAATAGCTGATTTTGGATTGTCTAGAACTTTCCAAGTTGAAAATCAATCTGAAATGTTAACACGATTAGCTGGAACACCAGGGTACTTTGATCCTGAGTAAGTACTTCAATAAAATTGAGTTTCATCTTCTACACACGTTGTCTTAAAATTGATGGTAATTTGATCATATTTTTTTATGTTTTCAGAAGCCAAACGCTTGGACATTTGAATAAGAAAAGTGATGTATATAGCTTCGGGATAATCTTATTTGAGTTGATCACTGGCTCCACTGCAATAACAAGAAGCTACAATGGAAACAACGTTCACCTTCTAGATTGGGTTGCTCCAATAATGAAGAAAGGGAAGATTGAAGATGTGGTTGATGTGAGAATAAAAGGAGAATTTAACCATAACTCAGCTCGTAGAATGGCGGAGATAGGCATGTCATGCACCAAACCAAATGGTGACCAAAGGCCTGACATTAGTGTTGTTTTGGAGGAGCTTAAGGAGTGTTTGGCAGTGGAGATGAGTACACTTTCAGAAAGCTGTGAATTTTCTTCAACAATTTTTGCTGAGTTTAATGTTGGTCCTAATCTTAGGTGATTGAGTTTCATTTTTACCTTCAAAACAAAATAATATCTAATAGTTATCATGACTTGTGTGTACACTCTGATTTTTACATTTTTGTTTTTTTTTTCTCTTTTTTTCAAAGTTAGAAGATTCAAACTTATAATCTAGTTTGATCACTATACCCATTAGTTCTCATGAAACTTTTGGCCAATTCGTAGGTGACTTCTCATTCTAGCATCACAATATGCACAAAACAACAACCAACATTTTAGAAAAATAAAAATAAAATAATTTGAACTGGAAAAAAAAATATTTTCTCCTAAACTATTTTGGTTGTTGCACATACACACTAGCAAAGAAAAAAGAAGGTCCTACCGGGAGTCGAACCCAGGTCGCTGGATTCAAAGTCCAGAGTGCTAACCACTACACCATAGAACCACATGTTTATACTATTTAAATTTATTGAACTATCCTGAAAAGGTATTTGGTTCAAATCCTTCCATCCTCCCTTGTTGTATGAGAAAAATCACTCTTGGATTCCAAAATAACTTGGAAAAATATAGGATGTGAGGAAGTGATTTTTAATTAACTGCAAACCATGTTGGTAGAGAAGAAAAAAGTAGAGGTTTTGATTGATGGAGGAATCCATTAAAAGAGAATTTAAGGTTGGGTTAGGGTTAGTTAGCTCGACTTGGAGTTGGACCAAGAGGAAGGCCACCGACATAATTAGACTCAACTACTAATATCTTCACTTTCTTTAGTATATAATCAGAAAACCAAATTGTGTAGTCCATCTAAACTCAATTGTCTCCTTCAACTTTAATTTTTCCACTCAATGCTTCTCTCGAACTACATACAACTCTTCCCAAATTATTAATACATTCAAAATGTGTCAATTACTCTAACTTGAAGGCTCTTTTTTCTTAAATCATTTTTTTCCTTCGTTATAGGATTTCGTGTGTTTTGTAAGGAAATAAATTAATTTAATGTATCCAAATAATATTATTCCTAGTGGGTAGTAATATATAAGAAATTGAGGTTAAGAAGAAAAAAATTACAAAAAAAACAAAATGTTATTATGAATATCAAAATTCCGTTGTCGTCCAGCGGTTAGGATATCTGGCTTTCACCCAGGAGACCCGGGTTCGATTCCCGGCAACGGAAACTTTATTTTGATTTTCTTTTTTTCTTATGGGGGAGATGTTGAAGAATTTTCAAAACACTGACGTGGAGCTTTGGGATGGCTCCATAGACTTACTGACTTTTCCAAATCTTTTTCTTCTAGGTGGCCCGCATCCTTCTCTTCCCCTTCAATTTAGTTTATTACGCCGTTGCTTCCTCCCCCTTCACTTTCCATTCTTCTACATCCCCAAATTCCTCCCTTCCACCACCCTCACGTTATTATTTCTTTACCCATTTACCTTACAACAAAATTACTACCATTTCCAACCTTTTCTTGTTTTTTTTGAAGTGGCATCCATCTTTTTAAAATAATGTTTTTTTTTTTTTTTTTTTTTTCATTAGAATAGAAGACTATTCCTTTTTACTTACTCTAATTGAATTGAAAGTCACCATATGGGCAGGCTTATGTCCTTTCCTATTTGAGTTTGACGCGCTTTTCTTCTCTTTTATTTATTATCATTACTTGCTTCTGTCCACTTCTTCTTCTTCTTCTTCTTCTTGAGCCTGTGGTTGATGGCCACACTTTTGAAAGCCAAGCTGAGCAGGGCAGAGCTGAGCTGAGCTGCTTCTGGGGACAGGGCACCTTTCCTTCATTGTTGATTCTTTGGCTAACTTCATAATCTTTAAGGATTTTTTGGCTTCTTCAATGTCCTGCTTCCATTACTAACTATGGATTACGTTAGAAATGGCCATAATGTTCTAAGCACCAAAATTTTTCTTTTATTCAAATCTTGCTTCATCTTCTTCTGCCTCTTCACTATTCTCTCCAACTCTAAACTGGCTGCTGGATATGCATATGGTGCTCGGAATCTTGCCTCAGATACCCCTTCAGGTGATTTGGTTGACTAAGATTAAAACATACCAAGTCTCTTCACGGATTCTTAATTTTACTTTCATTCTTTCCTTTTAGATTGTAAATGGATTCTGATTTCTTCTCCGAGATTTTTGTCACCCATGACCAAACTTCACGGTTGACATGTAATTTGATTTGACCCGTTTTTTTTAAAATAATGAATGAATACTTTTGTTGATGTCACAAACCACTTGCAGCACCTTTTTCTCAGAGCGGCGAGCACTAGTGAGAAAATAACCTTGTGTAGGAAAGGAATGGAAAAGGAGCTCGGATAGAAATAAAAAAGTTGTGCATCCATACTTCCAAATTTTGGGTCAAATGACAATATCAATTTGGATCATCCATATTCCATACAAAAATCTCTTCTTCTTGATGAAAAAGTAGTTACATGCCATATACTCCCATTCCACTACTTTGGAGAGGAAAAGAGAAGTTACATGGAATGAAACACTGGGCACAAGGTGTCACGAGCCAAGGCAGAGTTGTTTATAGTTTTTGAGTTGCACAAACTGAGGGATGGAATTGTTAATATGAACTTTTCTATCTTTAAACATTATTTATAAGAAAATTTCTACCTTAGACCTAATTAACAATTCAATTAACTTTGATCTATTTTTGCCTATTGGACCTTTGCTTGTAAATTGGAAAATGTATATCTTATTGGTTTCCTTCTCTCAAACACTTGTACTAGGTTTCATTAGCATTGACTGTGGAGCAAATGAAGATTATATGGATAATGGCATCTTGTATAAATCAGATAGTGACTTTGTAGATACAGGAATCAACCAGCCAGTGTCCCCTAACATCTCTAGAAGTCTTCGGCCACAGTTAAAAAATGTGAGAAGTTTTCCTGAAGGGAGAAGGAGTTGTTATGTCCTAAAACCTGAAAATGGAAAGGACAACACTTACTTGATTCGAGCTTCGTTTCTATATGGAAACTATGATGGAAAAAACTCTACCCCTAGTTTTGATTTATACCTTGGGTCCAATCTGTGGTGGACAGTGGACTGGGACAATGGATATGTAGAGACCCTTTATACCCCTTCCACAGATTACATTACCGTCTGTCTTTTCAACACTAGCAAAGGGGTGCCTTACATTTCAACATTGGAGTTACGACATCTAGATAATACCATTTATCGAACCCCTGCCAGGGCACTCGTAACGATGCAACGTTTCGACCTAGGTGGAATATCAAATTTAAGGTAACTTGCATTTGTTGATGTAGTTCAGCTCTCCTTGTTTTATGTAATAAACTGAGTGTTAGGCGATTAATGTGGTGGAACAAATGTAATTTGTTTTGAAGTTGTTGACTTTTGCAATTTTTGTTAACTAGATACCCGGCTGATGTTTATGATCGAATTTGGAACCCCTTGGACGTTGCCACACTGAATTCCAGTGCCACAAACTCTAGCATAAGCCAGGGAAATAATGACGCATACAAAATACCAGATATAATGCTGAGAACTGCTGCAAAGGAACAAAATGCCACTTGCTCCTTGAGCTATTTCTGGGAAACCCAATCTTCCAGTACACAGTTTTATGTATACTTCCACTTTGCTGAGATTGAGAAGCTTGTAGGGAAACAGAGGAGATTGAAGGTTGATTTGACTGGCCAACGAAATGCAACAACAAATGCTACACTTGATTACTTGAAGCCCCTATCTGTCAGTCTAACTGGCACCCCAGATAACGCAGGCCAGCTGCAGTTTTCAATTTCTGCTGCCAAGGGATCAGACCTCCCTCCGCTACTGAATGGCTTTGAGATATATGCTGCTAAAGATATGCAAAATGCATCAACCGTTCCTGTTGAGGGTACATATCTTCTGTTCTTGTCTTTGCTTCCTAAATTCCTAATATTATTTTGTGTGTAGTGCTTGCTGTTATTTAAGATGATGGAGCCACATCGACTGCTTGTTTCTAAGAAAGGATGCTACCAGATTAGCTGGTAGATTAGAATCACCTTTCCTGACCTGTGATAATTTCAAAGTACTAAACTTAGGAAGGGTCATCTCAAAATTATGAATATGGCATCACTTGTTTTTCTTTTTTCTCTCAACTTATTGTCATTTGATCTTCTGTTTGCCACTGGAAACAATAGCTGATGCTATGATGGGTGTCAAGCGAGCATTCAAATTGATCAGAAACTGGGAAGGTGATCCATGTTTTCCAAGTGAATTATCATGGTCTGGCTTAACCTGCAGCAACGGTAGCGCATCAAACATCCTCTCAATGTGAGTGCCCTCTTAGGCCGTCAAAACCTGCTACAAAGCATGAATTTGAACTGTTCATGACTTGTAAATCTCAAACACAGAGCCCCATTTAACAGTTCCTGGACTCTTGGTGCACATTCATTTTCTTTTTTGTAGCTTAGGAGAATGTTCAAGTTGACCAATGTTCTCTTGCACATGTGATTATATCTGTTAAAATAAATGCCTCTTTTCTCATTTTTGTCTTTTAAGCAGAAACCTGAGCTCAAGCAACTTGACAGGAGAAATTCCTGTTTCAATCGCAAATCTCCAAGAAATAACATCACTGTAAGCGTCCATCTAGAGTTATTCATTTATGTTATAGTATTATCAAGTGGAGTTAAAACCAAAAAGGGCTTTAAAGAACTAGAAAAGTTAATGAATACCGATTTTGTCCCAAACTAATATTCTGTTCTCTACAGGGACTTGTCCAATAATGAGTTGACAGGAGAGGTGCCAGAATTTTTAGTAAATTTGCCAAATTTAAGAAACCTGTAAGTTTCTTAACTTTAATTTAGACATCCTGAAAATGAAATTCTAGGAGGAAACTAAACATTGTCTATGTTTGCAGTAATTTAACCAACAACAAATTCACAGGCTCGGTTCCCAAGGCTTTATTGCAAAAGGCCGAAGCTGGATCACTTACATTAAGGTAGCAATCAAATAAAGTTCACTTCCCTTCGCTTTATTCTAAGTTATTTCTCACTTTCTGACCTAATCTAGGCCTTGTTTAATAACAATTTCATTTTTACTTTTTAGCTTTTCAAATTTATGCTCATTTCCATAGCTCTGCTTAAATTTCTTTACTATGATTTTCATATCTCGTCTTATTTCTTATGGTGGTTAGAAAAAAAAAAGAGTAGTCGACAACAAAGAAACTTATAGGTTACAAGTTTCATTTTCAATTTAAAAAAAAAAAAAAAACCAAATTTTTATTAAGCAGCCTTAATGTTTAAATACTAAATGATTAATAGAAAACACAAATGAAAATCCATTTGCTTACGCCTGACATTTTCTTCTGCTTGTACTAGTGTTGGTGAAAATCCAGATCTTTGTACATCCCTTAAATGTTCTGACAAGTTGAAGAAGCACTTGGCTCTTATAATCATCGCCTGTATACTTGCTGTGCTCCTACCTATCGTAGTGTTTGCTTTGGTAATATACAGAAGGAGACGACAAAGAGGTACTTGTCTTATTTTTTCAGCTTCAGGTTCCATAATTTATTTATCCTTTTAACATATATCTTTGGATTACTGATGGCGTCATAGTTTAAATAAATACAATGTAACTGAGGCAAACAGGGAAAAGAGTTCCCAAGTGATGGTTGACTTTGAAGGTGTAAATGTACCATAATTTGTTTATTTTCCTTGTTGCAGAGAATCTCAAAAGAGAGATCGAAGAAAGGTTGCTTAAATCGAAAAACCGTCAAGTTAGGTATTCAGAGATACTCCTTATCTCAGATAACTTGAAGACAACTATTGGGGAAGGAGGGTTTGGAAAAGTGTACTACGGTACACTGGGTGATAAAACCCAAGTTGCTATCAAGCTTCTGTCTGCATCTTCACGACAAGGCTCTAACGAATTCAAAGCGGAGGTTCAGTTTTTCAATACTTCAAATTTTGCTTGTAACTTTTACAAAGTGCACTAATGTCTGATACATTATGCAAATGCAGGCTCAAATATTAACCATTGTTCATCATAGAAATCTAGTTTCTCTCATTGGTTACTGTGATGAGGCTGAGAATAAGGCTCTCATCTATGAATTCATGTCTAACGGAAATCTACGCAAGCATCTGTCTGGTAATAGTCGTACAAAGGATTTTGCTCTAAAATATATGTACGTATGTATCCTGATGGTTGGTTGACTATACAAGATGATTTCTCCCCTTTTCCTGGTACAGATCCAAACACAAAGGCCTTGAGTTGGATGGAAAGGCTCCAAATTGCAGTTGATGCAGCACAAGGTTATTTTAATCAACACAGGAGCTTATTAATCCATATTTTTATTCTTTACCCTTCTAATTTGTGAAATCTAGTAAACAAATTGCAGGGTTAGAATATTTACACAATGGTTGCAAGCCACCAATAATTCACAGAGATATGAAAACTTCAAATATCTTGTTGAATGAGAGAATGCAAGCAAAAATATCAGATTTTGGACTGTCCAGGATATTTGCAAATGAAAGTGATACTCATTTGTCCACATGTCCTGCGGGCACTTTCGGATATGTAGACCCTTTGTAAGTATCAACGATCACGACATTGCAAGCATCATGTTCATTCAGTATAATGCATAATTAAATAGACACTACTACTATGACCTTACTTTAATAGGATATGTTCTATAAGGTATACACAAATACGTCCTTGAGTTCAAAATCTACGCAAGTGTGAAATTGTGATGACTATATTTACACTTTAACCTACTTTTTCATACTATTCAAGCAAATTTCAATGTTGAAACGGTCAGGTTCTCTATTTCCTGTTTGAGAATAAGAAAAACTCCTCGTTTACACAAACTAAAGAATTTAAAAACAAATAAATGTATTGCAGGATTCATTTATCTGGGAACTTCACCAAGAAAAGTGACGTTTACAGCTTTGGGGTTGTGTTGTTTGAGTTGGTGACTGGGCAACCTGCCATAATCAAGGGTGAGTACAACAAACACATCGTGGACTGGGCTAAGCCTTTCATTGAAGAAGGTAATATCCAAAACATTGTTGATCCAAGGTTAGAAGATAGCGCAAAAAGTTGTTCTGTTGGAAAATTTGTGGAGTTGGCTCTGTCTTGCACATTGCCTACTACAGCTGAAAGGCCCGACATGAGTGATGTTGTGTCACAACTCATTGAATGTTTGAAGATGGTTCAAGACAAAATGCCACAAATGCCACAAATGCCACAAATCACATCACACAGAACTGAGGAGTTCTCTTACAATTCAATTGGTTCTGAATCACTGTTCAGTCCTAGATAAAAAGTAATTAAACAATTCATTCTTTTTTAGTTGAGTTGAACTGTGAGGATTATCCAAACTTTCAAATCTGTATAATAGGTCCTCAACTTTCAATCTTTTTTCAATGAAGTTGAAATTTGAGAAAAAAATTATCTATTAGATCTAATTTGTAATTAAAAATTTTGTGTTTGTATAATTAGTGAATTTTCAAAGATAATCAAAGTTCATCAATTAAATATGTAATGTTAGATGATGGTATTTTTAAGAGTTTGAACTTACATCAAATTCCGTTAAAAGTACGAAGATTCAAATCATGGACTTCTTGATCATCAACGTATATTAATACCAGTTGATGATAAACAAACATTTGAATTTCTAGTCAAATAAAAATGGAGGATAGCTGTTTTTCTTTTTCTTTTGCTTCTAATTTCTCTATCAAACAAATTATCAACCAGAAAGGATTAGTATTAGTTGATATATTTCCTAAATCTCCAACATGGAGAAAAATTGTTATTCTCAATGATATATAGTTTATATGTTCAAAACATTGATATATATTGAAAATTGAAATCTGATATATAAATCAATCTAATATAGTTTATATGTTCAAAACATTGGTATATATTGAAAATTGAAATCTGATATATAAATCAACATAGATTGGTCCATAAATTTACAAATGAATTAATAAATATAACATATCAAAGTATCATTAATTTACAACTCATATGATAATCAAAACTATAATTGAACCCAAAACTTTCAATTGTACAACATTCTAAGGCGAACATAACTCAACTATCATACAAATGTGTTTGCAACCAAGAATTTTGTGGTTGAATCCTTCTACTTATGTTATACTTAAAAAATAAACAAACAAATGATACATACACATATAATCAAAATCAAACTTATATTTTAAAAATTACAAAATAGTGGAATGAAATTATAAATTTAGTTCTTGAAGTTTAAGTTTGTCTATTTGGTTCATAAATTTTTCAAATTATAAATGTAAGTCCTTGGATTTTCAAACTTTTTAAAATTTACATACTGCAAATATTAGAAACAAAATGAAAATTTCTTAGCAGTAGATGATTTTAATTAAGTTGAACTTAGACTTAGGTCATACATTGATAACTGTCATAAAATCATTAAGTACTTAAGAACTCTACTAATCCAATCAAACTTGTTGATATAAAGTCAAAGGTATCCCATCCCATGTGCCCAAAGTACTTAATTTAAATTCTCCAATCTCCCATTCTGTAAAGGGAATTCCTCTTGTGTTGACTTTACATCATCATTACAAGTTTTCCATTTATGTCTCAACCTGCAAAAATGGGTGTTTTCTGATGAATTCTCACCAATCAATGCACCCAAAGATATATACCCAACATAAAGAGGATGATGATGATGGGAGTATCAACCCATTTCTTCTCTGTTTTGTTCCCAAGTGCTTTGGCATTGACATTGACTCTTCTACTTCCTCTTCAAGCTTCGGATCAATCAGGTAAACAAAATTCTCCAACTTACTTTCAATATTTATATATATAAAGAGACACAGAGAAGGTTAAACTATATGTGTTAAGAGTAATAATTTATTTTATTCTAATCCATCCTCTTAAATTTTTGGGTTGATCGGTGATTTAACGTCGTATCAAAGTAGGAAGTCGAGGGGAAGTGTTAAAAGTATTGATACATAGGAATATATCGTAACTTCACGCTTTTGAGTTGATGAGTAATTTGATGATATGTTTTTTGTTTCTTAGGTTTCGTTAGCTTAGATTGTGGATCACCAGAAGGTACAATGTATACTGAAATTTCAAACAATATTACCTATGTTTCTGATGCACCCTTTGTAAAAAGTGGAGTAAGTGAAAGCCTAGGTTCAAGAATGGGAGCTGATAGTGTTCCATTTCCAAGGCAAATGAGGAGTCTTAGAAGCTTCCCTCAAGGAATCAGAAACTGCTACAATGTAAGCATTGTAAATGGTACTAAATATTTGATTCGAGCTAGTTTCTTGTACGAGAATTACGACGGCCTGAATATTCTGCCAGCATTTGATATCTATATTGGGAATAGCTTATGGGAAAGAGTAAACTTCACTGACATTCACATTGAACCCTCCTTTGAGCTCATACATATTACCTCCTCAAATGAAGTCCATATGTGTTTGATCAATATAGGGAATGGAGTGCCAATTATTTCATCCTTAGAATTTAGACCTTTACTCAACATCACTTATCAAACAGTTTCGAGATCCTTATCGCTTCAGTCTCGATTTGACTTCGGCTCATCAGATGACGAAGAATACAGGTATTCAAGCACTACTTTTGCAGAAACAAAATTTTGGAGATACTGACTTACATTGCGTTGTTTCTGTGTCTGCTCTTTCTTACAGATACCCTATCGATGTTTACGATCGCATTTGGTCGACGATTAACTACTACGGGCAAGAACCAGTTAAAGCCAGTGCCACAACAGGTGCTGTTGAGGAGAACAATTACAAAGTGCCATCAATTGTGATGAAAACTGCTTCCGCTATAAAGGATATTAGGTTGAATACAAAAAACTCATCTCAATATTATGTGTTTATGCACTTTTCTGAGGTTGTTGAGTTTCAACCCAACCAGAGTAGAGTGTTCAATATCACTCACAATGAGAATTTTTTTTATGGACCTCTAATTCCAAGTTACTTGTCCACACAAACTGTTTCCAATAAAGATCCATTCGATGCCTCAAATTTACATTTATTTTCTTTCATTTCAACTAACAACGCAACGCTTCCTCCCATCATCAATGCGTTCGAGGTATATTATGTGAAAGACATAATAGAGTTGGAAACAAATCGAGGAGATGGTATGATTCTTTAAATCCACTCTTTGAGTTTATTGAAAGTTAATGAATACTAATGTGATTTTTCTTTGGATCATTAGTGAATGCAATTACCAAAATCAAGTCAACTTATGGGATAAAGAGGGATTGGCAAGGAGATCCATGTGTGCCAATGGAATACCCTTGGAGTGGATTGAATTGTAGTAATGCAACTGCTCCAAGAATCATTTACTTGTAAGTGCAAGTATTTTATGAAGCAAATATTTTAAAGGATGGGATTACATTAATTCATGAGAATAAATGCAAAATCTTGTGTACAGGAATCTGTCAGCAAGTGGATTGACAGGTGAAATATCTTCTTACATATCAAATCTGACAATGTTGCAAACTCTGTAAGTGTCTCTCTGTTATGATTCTTAATATGGATTTACATTAGAGATATTATTAGGATATTAGAAAAGCATAAGTGTCATTAGTAAAACAGTTTGTCAAAGTGCTTTGGGTTTGGGTAGTTTTAAGAAGAAATCAGGCCTCTGTAAGTGGTTTGAGTTTTGCAGTTTTACATTTTAATTTCAATGCTCTTTTCTATCCATTTCTGTTTAAATGTTTGGTCCTATCATATCCATATAGATGATTTCTTCAAACCTTCAATAACTTTGTTCTCTACCAGGGACTTGTCCCACAATGAGTTGACTGGAGAGCTGCCAGAGTTCTTAACAAATTTTCCAAATTTAAGAGTTCTGTAAGTTTTTTGGTTTTAGTGCTGACATCTAGAACATGAAACTCAAGATGAAAATTGAAGGCCATCAACCTTCTAGTCTCTATTTTTTTGCAGCATTTTAACCAGAAACAAGCTCACAGGCTCAGTTCCTGAAGTTCTCTTGCAAAGGGCTGTAGCTAAATCACTCACTTTAAGGTTATTTCCCCTACACTTCATTCTAAGGGCTGGTTTGGAATGAATTTTCAAGGACTTAATTAAAAAGTATTTTCACAAAAATATACTTTTAAACATTTTGAAAGTCAATCCAAACAGGCATTATGTTGCTTCTCATATTTTTTGTTTTGTTTTCTTTACTATAACGTTGTCTATGTAAAGGCCTGTTTGAAACAACTAACCAAGTGCTCAAAAATATGTTTGTAAGTGCAAGAAAAGTACTTTTAAGTACAAAAATAATCATTCCAAATCGGCCTACAGTGTTCTTATATTAAATGACTAACACTAACAGAAAAGACAAATGAAAGTTCTTTTGGTTAAACCTGATATGCCTTTTGCTTGTGTAAGTATTGGTGAAAATCCAGATCTTTGTACATCACTTAAATGCGATAACAAGAAGAAAAAGTACTTGGTTCTTATAATTCTCTCAACTATTATAGCTGTGCTTTTACCTACCCTAGTGGTTACTCTTGTGCTCTACAAAAGAAGAAAACAAAGAGGTAAATCTCTCATTTCATTTGCTTCAGTTTCTGTACTTTGTTAATTCCAGCACATTTCAAGTAAAAAACAATGCAACCGAGGTAAAAAAAGGATCAAGATTTCCTGAATCATGAGTGGTTTTTAAAGGTTGAGAATTAACCAAAATGTGTTGATTTTCCATGTTGCAGAACATCTCAAAAGATCAATCCAAGAAAGATTGCTTAATTCAAAGAACCAACAGGTTCACTACTCTGAGATATTGGTTATAACAGATAACTTGAAAACTTCTATAGGAGAAGGAGGATTTGGAAAAGTATATTTGGGTGTACTGAGTGACAAAATTCAAGTTGCTGTCAAGTTGCTGTCTGCATCGTCACGGCAAGGCACTAAAGAATTCAAAGCAGAGGTTTCAGTTCTTACTATGTTGTTTGGTAACGATTTCATTTTTAGTTTTAAGTTTTTGAAATTTGCTTGTTTACTCCTTATTTTTCAATTATGGTTTTCACTAAAAGCACTTGAATCTCTAGTCAAATTCTAGAAACAATTTTTTTTTTTTTTTGTAGTATTCAAAACTTAACTTGATTTCTTTAAATATTGGTACAAAGTGGATCGCAAAATAACGATACTTATAAGTTGAAGTAGTATTTGTAAGGTTAATTAGTGGTTATGAAATGGGACTCAAGTAACTAAAATCTGATATATTGTGTTCTCAAATGGCAGGCTGAAATATTGACCATTGTTCATCACAGAAATTTGGTTTCGCTCATTGGTTACTGTGATGAGACTGAGAATAAGGCTCTCATTTATGAATTTATGGCTAATGGAAATCTACGCAAACATCTCTCTGGTAATTATAATACTATTTTAATAATTGATTTTGGAGGATTTATAAAATCAGGAGTTCATATACTCATGCAGTTTATGGTTCCAATTCACTGGCGTTTCAAAAGTATTTATTTGTCAACAGCTTTGATTTCAAGAGGATCCATATCAACCCAATTCTTAGGGTTGAAATCAAATATTGATTTCAGGCTTTCGTGTTTGTGACTACAGAAGATGATTTTCTTTACAACTTTTATGCAGATTCAAGTACGACAGTTCTGAATTGGAAGCAAAGACTCCAAATTGCACTTGATGCAGCACAAGGTGTATATTATAAATAAAACAAAACTTATTAGTTCATACTTTTTTTTTCTACTTATCCTTTTAGTTTGTGACATATAATAAACAAACTGCAGGGTTGGAATATTTGCACAATTGTTGCAAGCCACCTATACTTCACAGAGATATGAAGACTTCAAATATCTTATTGAATGAAAAAATGCAGGCTAAAATATCAGATTTTGGACTCTCCAGGATATTTGCAAATGAAAACGATACTCATTTGGCCACTCGCCCTGCTGGCACCTTTGGATATGTTGATCCCACGTGAGTATCAACTATTAAATTGACTAGTTTAAACAGTGTTTGCATTCTTTTGCTTTGGTTCACTTTGTTCTCAGTATTTTTAAAATGTTCATTCTTGGTTCCTCTACTTTCAACTTTCAACCTTCGTTCATTTTGGTCTTCATACTTTCAAAATGTCTATTTTGTTCCTTAAACTATTTACTAAAAAGAAGAAAACTGAGACATAGTAAGGTGTTGCAGGATTCATTTATGTGGAAACTTCAGCAAGAAAAGCGATGTTTACAGTTTTGGGATTGTGTTATTTGAGCTGATAACTGGAAAACAAGTCATAATAAAGAGTAGTACAGAAAGTGAGATACACATAGTGGATTGGGCAAAGCCTTTGATTTTAGAAGGAAATAGCCAAAGCATTGTGGATCAAAGATTAGAAGGGTGCATTGAAATCTGTTCAGCAACAAAATTTATGGAGCTAGCTTTGTGTTGCACACTCCCAACTTCAGCACAAAGGCCTGATATTAGTGATGTGGTGAAACAACTGATTGAATGTCAAGAAATGGTTCAGAATAGAACTACCTCACATAGGCCACCTATTAATCCCAACTTTTCTTACACTTCAATTGGATCTGATTCTATTTTAAGTCCTAGATAAAAACTCATCAACAAATTTATATAATTCCTTCCTTTATGGGTTATGATTTAATCTCAATCTTGCTTGTTTTCCACATTCTTTTGATTGCTGCCTTCCAAGTTTCAATCATTCCTTCTTTGACAATTGAAGTCAAAAGCAAAAAGCCATGCAAGTAAAATTTGCTATTTACTAAAACAATTTTATCTCCTCATCAATGTTTGTTTGAAGTATTGTTTTATTTGAGGGTTTCACATTATTCTAAAACATTTCTTCTGTGGCAAGCAACAAATAGAGTCAGCAATTGAAAATCACAAACACATTTTTGTATAGTAAATTGTCTCTATCAAATAAATCAAGAGCTATTTTAAACTCCGTTTTGAAACTTAAGTCGAAACCTAAACTTACTGACCAAAATTTTAATTTAATATTTAAAAAAAAAAAACAAAACAAAAAAAACAAAAAAACAAAAAACCAAAGGTTCAAACCTCTCATCACTCTATTTTAGAGTTCCGTTTTAAAATAGTTCATATAACATTTTTACATGGACTTCTTTGAATGCAAGACTTATCTCAGGAATTATAGAGTTTTCATTAATATGATTAATTTTTCAATCTAAATATCCTAATGGTTTTGGGTTGATTTTGTATGGAATCAAAGTGAAATAGTTGGCAACCTATGTCAAAATGGTTCAAGTTTCCATTCCCAAATTATTGTATTTTAAAAGGATAAGGAAAAAAAAAGTGTGGAATAGTTATAAATCTAAGTTTAGATTTTAAGTTTGATTCAATCATTAGTTTATTTCAAAACTTTAGGGTATAAATTGATTTTTAATTTGTACAAATTTATAATAGAGAGTCAACGGCTTCCCCATGTGCCCAACTTAGTGTAATTTCAAAGAACATGGCAAGCTAAGCTCAGAAGAAGATTTCTTCAAACATTGATGGCAATGGCGTAACCTTCTTCTGCAATCATATTTGCCTCAAATGTCATTCATCCAACACACTCCCACAAATTTGTTCATAAATTATTCTGCATTTGGTTTGTCTTTTTCCTTCACTTTCGTAGTAAATAAGTTCAAAATTTCTAGAAATGGAGCATTTGTCCACTTCAATCATTCAATTTAGACACTACTCTGCTACATGTTCGTCAATATTTAGATTAATTGAATTCAATTTGTGATTCAAGGAAATGTAAATTTTTTAGTTTAGAGCAGTAGTAAAAAAAAAGGATCAAGGGTATGAAAAGAGGGCTAGGAGGGATTGAGTTGAATGTATGTGGCCACATATTTAAAATTTATTATTATACGTGTTTCTATTTTTGAAAATATCGAGTTGGTTGTCTCTAAGATTAGTCGAGGCGTGTGCAAGCTAGCTATGTAACACAATGTTGCAAAAGGAATAGGGAATGGCTCTTGAGTTGACTTTCTATTATGATCACAGGGCTGTCATATATGCATCAAGGATCAGACATATGGCTGCTTTCTCAATTCTCATCAATCAATGCAGCTAGAGGATGGACTTAAGAGGAAGAGGATGATTAATGGGAACATCAGGGCATTTCCTCTTTGGTTTCTTGCTAAGTGCCTTGGCACTGCCTCTTCTACTTGTTCAAGCTCAGGATCAGTCAGGTAACATTAATCTATTCAATTTCTGTCAGACATTTGTGTATAGAAACTTGGAGTTTAAGTTGGTTATTATTTGTTTGTTTCTCAGGCTTTATTAGTTTAGACTGTGGATTACCAGAGGGCACGAGCTACACCGAAACAACGACTAAACTTAACTATGTTTCTGATGCATCCTTCATAAACAGTGGGGTAAGTCAAGATGTAGCTTCAGCGTACGGAGATGGAGATACCTACCCTAGGCAATTGAGGAAGCTGAGAAGCTTCCCTCAAGGAATCAGAAACTGTTATAGTGTAACCACTCTAAAGGGTTCCGAGTACTTGATTCGAGCAAGTTTCTTGTATGGGAATTATGATGGCTTGGATTCGCTACCAACCTTTGATCTCTATATGGGGGATAGCTTGTGGCAGACCTTAAATTTCACGGACAATGGCATGGATACTTACATAGATCTCATACACGTCACCTCCTCAAACAAAGTTAACATTTGTTTGATCAATACAGGAAATGGAGTGCCATTTATTTCAGCATTAGAATTTAGACCTTCACTCAACATCACTTATCTAACTATCACATCATCCTTGTCGCTTTACACCCGAATGAACATTGGTTCAACAGAAGATCGAAAGTACAGGTAAGTTTTAGCTTTTGTTTTGCAAAAATATTTACTGGTAATGAAGAGAAGATATGTTTTAACTAATGAAAGATGCTAACATAATATTTTGTTTATGTTATTACTCTTTCTTAAGATTCCCTTTTGATGTTTATGATCGTATCTGGTCACCATTTAACTTCAACGAGTGGACACAAATAAGCACCAACCATAGTATAGAGCCCGAAGGGAAGAATGGTCTCCAACTGCCATCAATTGTTATGCAAACTGCTTCCACTTCAAAAGACACAAGCAAGCCTCTGGAAATTGGGTGGGATCCGATAGATTCATCTCAATATTATGTATTGATGCACCTTGCTGAAGTTTTATATCCTGAAGTCAACCAAAGTAGAGAGTTCATTATCACTAACAATGACAATTTTGTTTTTGGACCTATAATTCCCAATTATTTGTCCTCGGTATCTATTTTCCCCAATGGAGCACTCGAAGGAGCAAGTAGACATGTAATTTCCTTCATTTCAACTGAGGAAGCGACGCTTCCTCCAATCATCAATGCTTTTGAGTTATATATAGTGAAAAACATATCAAAGTTAGAAGCAGACCAAGGAGATGGTATCTCTCTTTAGATGCACTTTGTGAATTTACTTTATTGAAATTTAACGAATACTAATTTGATTTCTTTTTTGGATAACTAGTGGATGCACTTACCAATATCAAGTCAGCTTATGGAATAAAGAAAGATTGGCAGGGAGATCCATGTGTGCCAATGAGATTTCCTTGGAGTGGATTACATTGTAGCAATGGAACTATTCCAAGAATTTTATCCTTGTAAGTTCAAACTCTCTGTCATACTCGTTTTGTATTTGAAGGATGAATCACGTAAATCGTGAGTTAATGTTCATTTTATGAACAGGAACCTATCTACAAGTGGACTAACCGGTGAAATATCTCCTTACATATCAAATCTAACAATGTTGCAAATTTTGTAAGTCTCTCTGCTAGAAATCTTAGTACGAAAATATCAGGAATTTTATCAGGATATTAAGAAAACATAATTTTCATTAGATAAAGAGCTTGTTCGAGACATGGTTATACATTGAGTAGTCTAGGGGAGCTTGGAGAAATTTTTTAAGGAAGTTCAAGCCTCTAGGAGTGTTTTAATATTGAATTTTTTTTTTTTTTTCAGTTTTATTTGTTATCCCTTGGATTGCAAGGTTTGAACCATATCATATATAATATCCTGTTTTATATTAGGGATTTGTCTGATAATGAGTTGACTGGAGAGCTGCCGGAATTCTTAGTAAACTTGCCAAATTTAAGAATCCTGTAAGTTTCTTTCGTAGTCATCATTCTGTCATCCAAAACATGAAATTCTAGTTGAAAATTGAATAATAGCTATCTTCTTATTGTGTTTGCAGTTATTTAACCAGAAACAGGTTCACAGGCTTAATTCCCAAGGCTCTCTTGCAAAGGGCTGAAGCTGGATTACTTGCATTGAGGTAAGCTATCAAATTAATCAAGTTATATCTCATGTCCTCTATTTTCTTTACTGCCATATCTTCACCTTCTAATTCTATTTTCTTTTTCCATAATAAATAACTAACACTAACAGAGAAACAAGTCCAACAACAAATGAGAAATCATTTGCTTAAACCTGACAGTTTCTTCCGCTTGTGCAAGTGTGGGTGAAAATCCAGATCTTTGTACATCAGTTGAATGTGTTAACAAGAGGAAGAATAAAAAGAGGAAGAAGTACTTGGTTGCTATAATTCTCTCCAGTGTTGTAGCTGTGCTCCTACCTATCCTTATGGTTACTCTGGTAATCTACAAAAGGAGAAAACAAAGAGGTAATTCTCTCTTTTCTTCTGCTTATGTTTCTGTTTGTATACACTGCTAATTCCACCACATTTCGAGTAGAACAATGAATGTCACTGAGGTAAATAAAGAAAATGGAAAAAAAATTTAAAAGTGTTTAATGAACAAAAACACGTTGATGTACCTCGGTGCAGAGAATCTCAAAAGATCAATTCAAGAAAGGTTACTTAAGTCGAAGAACCAACTGGTTCAATTCTCCGAGATATTGGTTATCACAGATAACTTGAAGACAAGTATTGGGGAAGGAGGTTTTGGAAAAGTATACTTGGGTGTACTGAGCGATAAAACCCAAGTTGCTGTCAAGTTGATGTCTTCAATGTCACATCAAGGCTACAATGAATTCAGAGCTGAGGTTTAGTTTTTGTTAGGTTCATATTTGTTTGTGTTTGGTTAAACTTAAACTAGTATTTAATCAACTATATTTGCTAATGCAGGCTCAAATATTAACAGTTGTTCATCATATAAATCTGGTTTCTCTTATTGGTTACTGTGATGAGGCTGAGAACAAGGCACTCCTTTATGAATTCATGGGTAACGGAAGTTTACGCGATTTTCTATCTGGTAATTATGATCTTGTCTTAAAATAAAAAGGTTTATCTAAAATGATTTTGTCCTGATGGTTAGCTGACTATATAAGATGATTTTTTGCCTATGATGATATAGATTCAAGCACGAAGGTCTTGAATTGGAAAGAAAGACTCCAAATTGCAGTTGATGCAGCTCAAGGTGTGTACAGATAACAAACAAAAGAACTTATTGGATCTTACTTTTATTTACTTACCTTTCTTGTATGTGACATTTAGTTAAACAAATTACAGGGTTGGAATATTTACACAATGGTTGTGTGCCACCTATAATTCACAGAGATGTGAAGTCTTCCAATATCCTCTTGAATGAACAAATGCAAGCTAAAATATCAGATTTTGGACTATCTAGGGTGTTTGTAAATGAAAGTGATACTCATTTCTCCACTTGTCCTGCTGGCACCTTCGGATATCTCGACCCAACGTAAGTAACAATGATAGATGTCATTTGTGTTCCCTTAATAAAATTGAGTAATTTACTGGCACATTTGATGTTCGAAGCTTTTAGATTACCTTTTACTCCCTTTGACTTTTCATTGTTATATATATTTAGTTTCAAACTTCAAAACTTCTAGTGGGATTTGATTTTCCATAATATGGCGATATAGAGTGTGTTAACTTGGTCAAAATAGAATGTACAATGGATCCTCTTTTTTGAACTAACATATTATAGATCATGAAAATCTATTTCTTCCAATTATCAATGTCCTTTTAACCAAAACCCTTTAAAGTTTATATATTACAAATTTGGTCCCTGTGGAACGTATCATAGGGATAGATTTTCGATTTCATTATCTGTTTCAGTGTCCCAATATAGCAAAAAGAAGCATGTTGTGTAGTGTACAAAAACAAAAGAACTAAAACACATAAATGTGTTGCAGGGTTCATTTATCAAGAAACTTCATCAAGAAAAGTGATGTTTACAGCTTTGGGATTGTGTTGTTTGAGCTGATAACTGGGCGTCCAGCCATAATCAAGAGCTCTGAAGACAACATCCACATAGTTGATTGGGTTAAGCCACAGATTACAGTAGGCAACATCCAAAACATTGTTGATCCAAGGTTAGAAAGCTGCATAGATAGTCGTTGTGCAAGTAAATTTGTGGAGCTTGCTCTGTCTTGCACATTGCCAACTTCAGCAGGAAGGCCTGAGATGAGTGGAGTGGTTTTACAACTCATAGAATGTTTGAAAATGGTTCAAGATACAACCCCACAAATGTCAAATAACAATGCTGAGAACTTTTCACACAATTCCATTGGCTCTTCATCCCTTCCTAGTCCTAGATAGTGAAGAAAAGGCAATCATTCTTTTTTTATTTTTCCTTGTATCAAGAGTTTAATGCATATCCTATTCTTTTCTTCCTTGTTCTTCAGCTTGCTAACTTAAAAAGGAGAAGAGAGATATATGTTTTATTATTAAAGGAACTATTATCATCAGCATCAAAGATTGCTATGTTAACAAAAAAACATTTCTATTATCAATTGATTGAAGTCCGTTAATTGATATACCAAATGGAACTATTTCATAAAAGTTACCCAAACTTGAAGAACCAGCCAAGCCAACAGGCAAGTTGTTGAATCAGCTAAAATAGAAGGGAAAAAAAGTTCATTTGGAAAACAACAACTACCCAAATGGATGGAAATGGAATATTTTTTAGAATGAAACTTAGAAAATGATATTTGAAAGTATAAATTAATTTTAAGTGATAAGAAAAAATGTAAGTAATAATAAATGAGGATGTTGAATCAAAATCAAAATATGGACGTGACCTTTATATTATGTCTGTGGCAGTGGCAGATACATTCACTTCACTTCACTTCTCTAAGTTTAATGAAAAGATAAGATTTGTTGAATAAAGATATTGTACATACTTTTCATTACTAATCATTTATTTTGTTTGAGAATTTAGGTGCATCTAATAACAATCCCCCTTAAATAATTTGAGAATTTAGATGCCTTTTTTTTTCTCTTCATAATATATTTTTGAAAGAGGACCCCTTGTGATTAAATTTGATGAAGATTGGTGGTTGAGTAAAGCTGATTGGTTTGAATGAATTATCTAAAATGGGTCTCTCATTTATTGTCTGAAATATATTTCCTTTTACAACACAATTCTTAATTTATATCCACCTTATGAGTTGTTGGTTTCATTGAATGAACTGAGATTTTATTATAATTGAATCTGTGTATATGATTTTCTTTCCTTTCCTCACAAATACTTAACTTCATTTTAACCTCAAAACTTTCATCATTTTTATAATAATTGAATGTGATTTTTGAATGCAAACTCTTTGTATTTCTGGAAGTTGGATTTTAATTTAATTAATTGTCCTATATTGGAATGAAGGTTTGGAACTAATTCATATATTTTTAATTGTTTAATTTAGTTCATGATGATGTATTCTCACAATAGATCCTGAATTTAGTTGTCAATGTTGGTTTATTATTGGGTTATTTAAAAACTAAGTTTTGAAATGTGTATTCACATGAAATTTATTGCTTTTATTTAACCAATTTCAATGAAAGTTAATTTTGATAGATTAAATTTAAGATTAGTATTTGAGTTATTTGATTAATGGTGTTTATTAATTGCTAAAATTGGGATCTTTTGGTGCTGTAGGTTTTGATTTGGTTTAATTTGTTTGTTAGTTGATTATTGTTTGTTTGGATCTCATTTATGAGGTGGGCTTACCACTTTTAATGGATGCATTTTTTCTTCCAAATCACCATTATTTACTATTTACTAAAAAGAGTAGCTTTGAACCATGAAAACTATTGTAAGTGTTGGATGTCTTTTATATATACACATAGGTGAGAATGGACATGCTTCTTCAATTTAGAAGCGCTTTAAGCTCATACAAATTAAACAACGTCTTTCTTTCATAACAAGAGATGGCTGCTGCTGCTGCCTTTGTGTGTTTCTTCGTTTTCACAATAATAATATGTTTACCCACCCCGGCGATGTCGTGGAAGAAAGCCGCTGCTGATGACACCGCCGCTGCTGCCACCATTTTTCCAGCTATCTTCACGTTTGGTGACTCCGCTTTTGACATGGGAAACAACAACAATCGTTTCACCATGTTCAAGGCAAACTACCTTCCTTATGGTCAAGATTTCATCAACCATAAACCTACTGGCAGATTCTGTAATGGGAAACTTGTCTCTGATATAACTGGTAATTTGTTAATTTAAAAAATTACTCCTTCAACTTCTCAAAGTAGTTATTGAAAGGTGCAAGAGCTCAAAAACGCGTTCATCGATCTCACTCTTCTTTTCTATGATTAAGTGTAGAAATATATTTTAGCCATATTGTTCTTCCCATATTTTGTTAATACATACTATATCTCAATTGTTGGTAGATGAAAAAATGTTATTGATAAGATTTTATAGAAAACTGAGTACACTAAATTTAAACTTTTGTTGAAATTTGTAAGTTTAAACATAGAATGAACGATTATTTAATGGTTAGTTTTTGTAATGATTAAGTTAATTATTTAGAGTAAAACTTGAATGTATTGTGATTATATAGAGTCAAATATGACAGTTTTTACTCTCTTTTTTTCTTGATGTATTATGTTTCAAAGAGAAAAAGAAAGACAAAATTGGGCACTATAGGTTTAAAAAGTTAATTATTACCTCTAATCAACCTATATAATTATATTATTGGAGATCATGATGTCACCATAATAATAATTAAGAAGACGAGTTGTATGCACATTATGGTGACCTAAACTAATAAGTTTTACAATGTAGCAAAAATGTTGGAAAAGATCGGTATATGTAAATGTCAATTTGACACCGTTGTTTAGATAATTATGTAGGGATAAAATTGTGATTCAACAATGATTTGATTTCAAATTTTGACAGCGGAAACCCTTGGTTTCCAGAGCTACCCACCGCCGTATCTCAGCCCAGAGGCGTCCGGGCGGAATCTTCTAATCGGGGCCGGGTTTGCTTCCGCCGCCGCCGGTTACGATGAGCAAGCTTCCGTTTCAAATGTATCTACTACACGATCTTCTAATTGTGATCAACTTATTTATTTTAAACTGATAGATGAAATTATTTATTAGTTTTTTTTTGTTTTGTGTGCTGTACGTAGCGTGCGATTACATTGAGTCAGCAACTGGGTAATTACAAAGAGTATCAAAGCAAAGTGGCGATGGTGGCCGGCGATGAGGAAGCGGGCGCCATTGTTGCCAATGGACTGCATATACTTAGCTGTGGCACAGGCGACTATCTTCGGAACTATTACATAAATCCGGGGGTTCGTAGACGGTTCACGCCGTATGAGTACTCCTCTTTCCTTGTTGCTTCCTTCTCCAAATTCATCAAGGTACCCTTCTTTATTTACTTACTCCATAATTAATAATAATAGTAGTAGTAGTGCATGCTTCTACTATTAGCTTTGTATCCATTATCCTATCACATGCTTAATACAATCAAAATAATAACAACAACCTGAGTTATGTTTTCAAAATTTATACACTACAAATACATTTGAGGCGATGAGTGTAACTTATGATAGTCTAAAGATGTTGGCATTGCTTCTTTTTGTAGTTGGTGTTAATAAATATTTGAAGCTTAGCGTGAGAGAGGAGTGTGAAGAAGAAGAGAAAAGAGAGCGTACGTGTCATCGGAATACTATGCCAGGTAGTAGCATAGTACTATGCTAGTGAAAAATGTGAAAAATGCAAATTAAAATAATAAATGAATAAAAAAAAGTATATTAACAGGCATTTAATTATTTGTTAAAAGAGAGAAGATGAAGAATGAATAGGTAGGGCTGGGGAGTTTTGGCGGCAGAAAAGGACGTCCCTGTCCGGCTGTCCGGCCCCTCCCCCATTAGACATTGCTATTCATTATCTCTCGTCCCCTTTCTATGGAGAATCAAAGTACGGTCTCATCCCAATATCTCATTCTACCAATACACTACTCTCCAAATTTTTACAACCTAACCTCTTTATATTTTTACCTTCTTAATTCTTTTCTGACACTTCTTTTTTACAAACTCTTCTTCCCATAAATGATCTTATTTATTTATCACCCATACATCACCTTTCAATTCTTCCTTTACCTCTTGCCTATTACATCACTTTTCTTCCTACTTCAACAGAAAAAACGTTGGCAATTGGTTGAAATCTTTAACACAGCTTCATCTATAAAGAGAAATTAGCAATAATGATATGTATTGATTTCATAGGACGATGTGTCCGTCAACAATAAATTAAAGGGGAAGGTTTGGGGAATATTAAATTTCTGTAGGACCACGTGACGTTAATCTTAAGGGATAATTTTGTTTCAAATTTTATGTTAAAGGTGATTTATATTCTTTCAAATCTGTTTAAATCTCTATGTTTGTGCTTACCCTAAAAGGAAATTTTTTTTGTCATGTCACTATTTCAGGCAGGAAGAATATTTGTCTACAGGCTCATCTAACCTATTTTATTGATTTTGAATGTAATTTATTACGTTTAATAGATAAATGTACATCACTAACCTTTGAAGCCACAAAATACACCACATCAAAGGTTGTGAATCTCCTACTAAGTTGTTTTCTTTCATATGCCTTTTTATCTTAAAAAATGTCTTAATACTTTCAAAATATTCATTTTTATCATTATATTTTAAGTTTTGGTTCATTTCGATCATTTATCATAAGAGAAGTGATCATTCAAATAAGGGACTAAGAGATAGTATTTAAATTTATATATTAAAAAAAAAAAAAAAAAGAAGAGAAAAAAGACCATCTTTATGTTCACAATAACATTAGATGGAGGATTTTGTGGCTTTGATGAAGGACTTGCATGGGCTAGGAGCAAGGAAAATTGGGGTCACTTCCTTGCCTCCATTAGGCTGTTTTCCTGCTGCACTCACTCAGTTTGGCTACCAACAAAAAAAGGGCTGTGTTAGAACAATCAACAATGAGGTCCTAGTCTTCAACAGGGAGCTCAACTCTACTGCTGCAACTCTTCAAAAGCAGCTACCCGGTCTCAAACTCGTCGTCTTCGACGTTTTCAAACCTTTATACGATGCTATCATGTCTCCATCCACTCATGGTACTTCACAAACATAAAAACTTCATCAATAATAGAATTGTTTTCAAACACTCAGGTGCTAATCAATACAGTTATTCTCTCTGTGTTTTGTGCTTTCTTTCAAGGGTTCGATGAAGTAAGAAAAGGGTGTTGTAGCACTGGGGCTGTGGAGACGGTATCAGTCTTGTGCAATCCAAAGTTCCATGAAACATGTTCTAATGCAACCAAATATATGTTCTGGGACAGTATTCATCTATCAGAGGCTGCCAATCAGATGCTTGCTGATGCCATGATTGTTCAGGGCTATGCTCTCGTTTGATCATCACAATATGAGTTGTTTTAGTTTTACTCTTTTTCCATATATTTCTTGATTCTCTAGCAAATGCTTGTTTTAGTTACTATTGTTTAGAAATCTGTAAGACCTTCAATTACTCGAAATTATGCAAGGAGGGTGTAAAGAAGGGCACCTGTTCTGTTCTCTTGAATTATTGCATTATCATGTTCTTTCTATTTCGTTATCTTTTCATTGCTATATCATTGTATTAGTTGATATTTTACTGTTTGGACTCTTTTGGAACTTGATATTGCAAAAAAACATTGTTTCTTGGACTTTCTCCACACTCCAGTGTATTAGCAATCTGCAAGTGATACCTTACCAAATTTAAGGACATCTGATAAAGACATACATGATAAGCACTTGATTGTATTTAGTACGAAAAAGTTCCATAAACTTGACACAAAAAAGAGGGCCGGTTAAGGATACATATATACTCTTTTCGTTTTCTATCTTGCTTTTGCAATGTTCAAGAACATGTAATCCAGAATAGACACATTTCCTGTCACAGTGGCAAGAGAAAACTTGATAAAACTAGTTTTGTTAGGATTGAGCTCGTACAAGTAACATTACAACAGTATGTTATTTATGTTACGAAGTTTCCGTATCAGTGGAATTAGTTTCTAACTATCTTTTGTGAACAGTATAGTCAATTATACACATGAACAAGTGGTGATGAAGCCATTGAAAGCCAGACGAGCTTTTTTGTGTTCAAAACGAACCAATGGATGCAGTCTTTCTATGTGACCGGTTCTTAGCTCCTCGGGTGTCTTTCAAAACTTCAGCATATTTCATCAACTCAAACTTCTCGGTGGATTCTGTATCCTGATTTTGAGATCTATATGACGAGTCGCTCGATTGGTCGCTCCCTAAAACAAATCTCTTGTTAACGCAGCCAACATTACTATTCCTTCTAATGGAGTCTTCAGTTTTTACATCGTCTTCCTTTTGGCTATGCAATCTGTGAAAATCCATTGAATGGCTTGATGAGTTCAGCAATGGAGTTGCATATCCAATAGCCTGACCCTCGGCTCGAGTAGCATTGGTCCCAGTAGAATTACTCGTGCTGTAACGAGGAGAATCACTATCTTCTACAGATGCTGCAGATTTTTCTGCTAACAAAGTCATATTTTGTTGACTACCTTTTCCCCTCAAGAGTTTTCTGAGTTTACTAATAAATTTGATTTTGTTTGAACCTGTCTTGGCTGTGGATGGAAAATCAGTAGTTGAATCATCTGGATCTCCAGGATCAGTATGAGAGGAAGCTTGTGAGGATGACCATTGATCAGAATCGAAATCCGTAGCGTTCATGCTCTTCCCTTCATTTCCTTCTGCGTTTGCATAATCGAGGATGAGCTTCTTTGCTTTCTCCTCGGATTTGGGACTTAGTGTTTTGCTTAGGTCTCTTGCTGCTGTTTTTCCTGCTGGAGGCTGAAAATTCCGTAGCTCGTATCTTAAGCAAGCATTAATCCAACGGAGATAGACTAGCTCTTCAACATCTGCCAACCGGTGTGCTTGGAGCTGCTCGATTTCCTTAGTTAATGCCTCGTTTTCTTGTGTCAAACGCTCCCTTTCTTCTTTCAGTGATTCTTTCTGTACACATTAGATGAATATTGAATCAAATGTTTCATCACCTTAAAGTTATAAAAAGCTAAAATAGCTACAGTAAGGAAGAGGGGGGAAAAAACGTACTTCTTGGTCTTCCAAAAGAGAATTTGCAAGAAATTGAGTGGCATCTAATCTCCGACCCAGATCAGAATTTTCTATTTCTAATCTCAAATTCGACTTTCTTAACTCCTCTATCTCTTTCTCTAAATCTTCAATCTTTTGCAGCTTGATTTGGGCATCTTTATTGCTTTCATTTGTCTTATGTTCTTGATCTTGCAGCTTAACAACTCTTTGCTGAAGATTTAAGATCTGTCCCCTGTTCTGTTCTGCTTCATATCTAAGTTTTTTCTTGAGGAACTTAATTTTTGCTCTTGCAGCCTCAAGGTCGGAGACTGATTTAGCATGGTCGCAGACTTGCGACTCTAATCGTCGGTTATCTGCCTCAAGGGACTCAATCTTGAAGGTGAAAAGCTTGGCTTCCATGTTGTTAATCTTCAACCTATTTTGAAGTTCCATTACTGCAGTTTCTTGCTCTTTAAGGCCATAATACTCAAGTAATTGAACCTCAAGGTTCCTCTCTCTCTCTCGCAGCATTTTCACCTTGCTTTTGAGATATCTGATTTCTTGTTCATATTCATCATTCTCAACGGTCTTATAAGCTTTTGGAGTTTCCAGTCCGGACCTTGGAGCTTCAACATTTTTCTTGGAAGAAAACTCGGCATTTGCAGCAGATAAATCAAATTCTTTAACAAGTTCCTGAAACTCTGGGGGAAGCAAGCCATCTTTATCTACACCATGCTTATTGCTAGGACAGAGACCAGGATTTGAATCATCAACATTGACTTTTGGGATACACGTTTCTTCCTGAGAAAGAAATCAAACAACAAAGATACGAACTTAAAGATCATAACACATAACGTGAAGATTATGTCTTAATCAAAGACCAACATGCTCAAAACAAATCACTGCCAGTGACAGAGACTGAGGAAGAACAATCAATAAACTTGATGGTTTTTTCATTAATAAGATACTTTCATCATAAGGTATAGCATTTTGCATCAATCCCAACAGTTCAACAAATGGGTTCATTATACAAATGTTGCACAACCAACTTCAGAAGAAGCCTGCCTGGTATCCAACCTTTTTGGGCATTCTAAGTTACTCATACTACCAAAATGTAAAAACCATCATTAGAAAACTTACATAGGCATCAACTGCAAAAAGAACAACATTAGAGGATGCTGCTGTTGCTGCCTTCGTTCCTTGATTGTCAAGTCTAGGTCCTCTTCCTCTTCCTCTTCCTAAGTTAACTTTATTGCCCTGATCATCTGCTAAAAGCAAGTGAAGTACATGTTTTAAAATTTGCCAACTAAACACAATCCAATATATCTCAATCATTTAAAACCAAAGGTTAGAGTTTCGAACTCGCACAACCCGATAAACACCAAATACATGACTCAACAATTAACACTAAGAAATTGAGGAAGCATAGGAGATTGAATATAAGAACCTGAAGAACTATATGAAGGAGGAGGCAGAGGAGGTCTTTTATTTTTTAGTCTGAATCGGGAATAGAGGAAACCAGCAAAGGAGATAGCCAGAACAACCCCAAATTTGAATAATATAGGTTTCATCAAATTCCCCTTGTCTTCCATTATTGGATATCAATAACCTTTAATCTAACCAAGTTAATGAACTAAAGGATCAGAAAATATTATAGGTCGTCATCTTCATCGTCTTCCATCTGCATGAACCAAATAGAATCAATGACCCATTAAACATAAAAGCACATAAACAAGCTTTTTTTCAAATAAAACCCACAAAGACTATCGAAACCCATTCAATAAGAAAAGGCAATCAAACGATCAACTGCTGCAGAAAGAAAGAATACTTGGAAAAATCAGCCAAAACCCATTTCAGATTCGTAAGAGAGGAGAGAAAAAAATCAACCAAACCCCATTACAGATTCGGAAAAGAAGAGGAAACCCAAATGAGCAGTTGAGGAGAAGGGTGGAGAAGTTACTTTGATTTTGTAACAGAAGAGCATTTGGGAACGCATGAAATGAGCGGAAGAGTAACGCTTTGACGTTGGCCGGATGACTGCGAATGTTGTTTTTATTGGATACTTTTCCGTCCGTGTCATAGGCTGCTTAAACACAAGTACAAGCTGTAGAAAATTCCAATTCAAAAACCCTTTTGTCCTTCTTTGTTTCTTCTATGGGAAACAATGGGCACGCTCGTGTGGATTTTGACGTGCAAGAGCGGGTCTACCCAGAAGGATTTGGGTTGATGGAACAGGGAGAGAAAAGATGTTTAATGAATTCCAATTTTGGAACAGTTAAATGAGACAGGGATAATTAATTGGTGGATTAGAACGATGATTAGGAGGAAGAAGAAGTTTTGTTATGGATTGGAAATGGTTTAATTTTGGATAGTTTCCTTTTTGTTTTTTTAGATTTTGAGGATTTACGTGAAGAAGAGCTGTTTAATCGCTAATCTCATTTTATCTGTCGTTTTTAGTTTATCTTCAAATTGGAAATGTGCAAAGTAGGATTTCTTTACATACTTTTCTTCTTCTTCTTCTCCCCCTTTTGCCATGAACTCCCTTCCTATTTTCAACTTTTTGACTTTTATGGATTATGGATTTGGATGGAAGAATAAGATAAAAGCAAGTATTTGTTTGGTAAACAGTTTATTAATGAAAATCGGATTGTTGAATATGATTGATATTATATACTAATATTTAGTTTACAATAAGTTAAATGTAAATTTTTTAGGAACATAATTTATATTTTAAAAAATTGGTTAAAATACAAATTTAGACCCTACCAACCAGACTATTTTCTATTATTTAGGGTTTAGGGTTCACAATTTGCATTTGCAAATCACGTTATCCGACAACAATTTTCAAAAATAGAACTTGGATTGTGTGTCAATAAATCTAGAAACATAAAGCAAATTTTGAATTTTCTATCAAACATGTCCATTGTCTATAGTACATTAGTTAGAGGTGATAATTGGAACAGTATGCATCATGTAGTTGTTAAGTAGAGTTTAATGATTAAATATGTTTGTTTAAGTTGGTTCTCTCAATCTCAACCAATTAATCATTATATTACAAGCATTCTTATTTTTTATCTTGTTTTTTTCTTCTCGGTAGGAGTATAATGAAACCTTTTTAAAGTTACAAAAATAGTTTTTAAACAAAGTATTTATTAATAGTTAGAATACATGAAATTGTAAGGAATAAAAACTTTAATGAACTATAAAGACTTAGATAGATTATAGATTTTGTAACTCTCCAAATTTAGGAGAGGACATGAAAATTGACATCAAATCTGAATTAAAGGGATTATGTGGATACGAAAGTAAGGCAATTAAATGTTACTATCAATACCGATAAAGTATACCAACTCTTTTTATGGTGACTTGTAAGAACTTTAAAGTTGAATCAAGACAAAGACGTTGAAGAACCGGTAATGACAATTTTCACTCTAATAACTACAAGGCAATGAATGATGAGGTTGTTCGAGTATTTTTTTTAAAGTTTAGGTATTATGAAACGATATATTTTGGAAATTTTAAAGGTTTGGTAGACAAAGTCACTATTGTGTATAACTTAGCATTAAAAACGAGGGAAGTTATACGTTCAATATTTTCTTTTTCCCTTTCTGCCGCTAAACTCTCTTCCATCCTCTTCTTCTTCTTCGCGGGACTTTCGACATCTTCCCTCTCCCTTTCACTCTGCTGTCGCCGATCGTCGCCCCAAGCTTACGCCTCTCGCCTCCTTCTCGCCGCCGCCGTCGGTAACGTCAAGGCCTTTCTCTCTTTCTCACACCTCTCTGTTGGAAATTTCCATGGTGATTAGAAGGAACGCGATTCAACAGCGAACCAACCATCTTCCAGCTTTTGTTTGCTGATATTGCAGGTAACACACTTACAAGTGGCTTTAAACTGATTTGTTCAATTGGCCCGATAATAATGTTGATGTTCTTGTGATGGGAAATTGTTTGCTATAAATTCATCCAAGGTTTAACTATCTCTCCTCTGTTTTCTTTTGTTCTGGAATAATTTGTTTACTGAATTCCTATTTTTGGGTAAGACTAAGAGCAAGTAAATCCCGTCGAATAGCCTTCTGTTGCGTAAATGGAATTTTCCTTTAAATAGTTGTAGTGTTACTGTGATGTAAACTGAAAATCGAACCGGTAGAAGTTGAATCAACCGCTGTTTGGTCCAGCACCATGTCGCTCTCACCTTCATAGGGCTGATTCCGCATTTGGGTTTTCAATTTGGTAAAGGAACCACCAAACCTAATCGAGCTTAGTTAAGCTTGAATTCAGGGCGTGATATTAGGAGAAATAGTATTGTCGTTGGTTTTGGATAGGGCATTCTTCGTTATGTTTTTTAAAATTCTCTAACTTATCTTTTACAGGGATAAAAGGTGTTGCCGTTTCCATCTTTGTTCTTCTCAGGATACCGTGCCATTGAGTTTCATTGTGCCAGGAATCAGTTTTTTACATCCATAATTTGAGCAAGTCATCAAAAAGGTTTGGGAATTTCAGGTAATATATCATATTGCCTTTTCCATTAAATGATGAAAGCAACGTGGACTATAATACAGATTTAAAGTCTGCATGAGATTAGACCTCCTATTTTGTATTTATGCCTAGAGGCTAGAGTAGTTTACTTATGTGTTCTACAATCAGGGGGATGGCATTTAGAGGGCGAGGACGAGGTGGTGGTGGTGGGAGCTTTCAATACGCCAAGCAAGAACCTTTCGAGCTTTTCCCGGAGGTGGGTAGTTCTGACTTCTGTAAGCTAGAAAAGTCCTTCTAACTTCCACTTAGTTTGCAGTGGTGAACTGATAGGATATGCTAACAAACTTCATTGACGCCCGATTGAGTTCAAATTAGCACATCTTTGTTAATATTATTATTGCGTGCATTATTTCACCTATGTTTGCTTTGAGTGAATGTGGGACTTACATAATTACATTTGAGTTGAGTTTAGATAGTTCAAAAGATGAATTAAAGCTGTTGGTTATTGATGAAATCTGTAGTACTAGTACATTATTTGTATGTTTGTAGGGATCCCTTTCCTCTCTCTTGGAACCTTTTTATCTTTCTTGGTTAACTATGACCTTAAAAGTACGATTGCTTATTGCTCCTTGTAATATATTTCCCGACCAAACAAACAGATATTGTTTAACATTTTGAACCTATGTCCTTAAAAGTATTTGTGTTGCCAACTTTTCCCTTAAAGGGTTTTGTTCTCACACGGTTAAGTAGGATGCTTTAAAAAAAATGAAAAACAACTACTTTGATTTATCTCATTTTTGTATAAGCATGTATTGTCAGGTGTTTTCTTTCATGCACCTTGCTTTCAAATCATTAGTGTAACTTGTAAGTATTTTATATTTTTGGTTACTTATATTTTGATATCCATCACTCAAACTGTAGAGCAAATACTATAGCAGAGCTGATAGTTTCTTTCTTTCTTTTTCTTTTCTTTTTTTTTCTTTTTATAATAACAAACGGATTTCATTTAGAAAGAATGAAAGAATACACGGGCGCATAAAAAGCAAGCCCACAAAAAGAGGAACCCACTGGGAGAGGGAGACAACGGATGTGAAGGCCCTTCTTTCTATTCTTGAGAATCACCCCTTTCATTTTAGGGGAGAGATGTGAGAGTTTGGAACCTTAGTCCTCTGGACGGGTTTTCCTGCAAGTCTTTTTTTTTCAGTGTTTGATTAACCCTTCCTTCTTAGGTGAGTCGGTCTTCTCTTCATTGTGGAGGATTAAGGTCCCTAGAAAGGTTAGATTCTTTACTTGGAAGGTTCTCCAAGGTTGTATTTGTACAATGGACAGGCTAACGAGGAAGATGTTGTTGTTGGCTGGACATTTCTGCCGTATCCTTTGTTGGAAGGCGGAAGATGACCTTGACCATATTTTGTGGCATTGTGAGTTGGCGACTTTGGAATGCTTTCTTCCAGACTTTTGGCATGAGTAGTATTCGTCACAGAGTTGTTAGAGATATGATTGAAGAGTTCCTCCTCAATTTGCCATTTGGGGGAGAAAGGTCGTTTTCTTTGGAGTGCTGGTATTTGTGCTGTTTTATGGATGTTGTGGAGTGAAAGGAATAATAAGATGTTTAGCAGGATTGAGAGGGTGAGTGGAAACTTGTGGCGCAAGTCCGTCTTCATGTCTCTCTCATTGGGCTTCGATATCAAAGGCTTTTTGTAATTATCCGATGAACTTGGTTTTGGTTAGTAGCAGAGCCAATAGTTTAGGCAGCCACATTTCTCTATCTGCTTCTCAATGGGAAATATTAATTCGAAGATAATTTCATCAAATTGTAGTACATTCACCTGCAAGCTTACCAGTTTATTTTCTTTCCTAAGGAGATATTTTCTGGCACAATTGCAGAATGTAACTCTACCAAGCATCGGTGAAATGCCTGAAGAATTAGCCTTGGCTATGGGTCACATCAACTTTATGAAGTATTGGAAGGCCTCTCCTTTTTATCTAGAGGAAAATGTCATGAAAAGTTAGTGCCCTTGTAACTCTTCCCCCCCACACAACAAAAGTAATGCTATTTTGTTGCAACAAAAAATTGGTAATCTTGTACACTACTTGGATTATTGTACCAGAGATGCAAAGAACTGAGATAGAGAAATTTTCCGATAGAACGAAGATGAATAATACGTTGAAGCGTGATTCCCTAGCACAAATTATACAGCTCACATCTAGGAACTTTCCTGAAGAATTGGTTGAAGGTATATGGGAGTTATACTAAGATCACGCGTCTGTTTTCTCCAATCTTTTCTTTTTGGGGCCACCTATGTATACAGATACTCTACTGTTAAATTTTCAGGTTTCAAAGGGAAGTTGCGGACCAAACGAAAAGTGCAATGGAACCCTGAGTCAGGTTTGTTGGTTGGGACGATAAGAATTTCTCTCTATACCAACTCAATATGGATGCTATTTCTGTTAGTCACCTGTTGATGGATCCTTGTTGGTGGTATCTGTCTCATTACAGGGCTGAAAAAAATGGACTTCCTAGAGAAGCGTGAAGAATCTCTCAAGGTAAGACATTTTCTACCTCAATCATTCACTCCTTTTGTAATTGTAGTCCCTTAAATCTTTTCTTCTTTTAGTTCTCATTGCAGTTTATGATTAAAGATGTTCTACAGGATCCCTTTGCTGATTCTTTTCTTTCTTAACTTCATTAGGGACAGGATAAGGAGGATAAGGAGAAGAAAGAAGGAGAAGAAGGTGAAGACGAAGACGAAGAAGAAGAGGATGCACAGTCTGAGGAACTTACCGATGATGATTATTATCAGGTTTTGACTGGAACTCTTGGATTTTGTTATATGCTTTATATAATCGTGAATCTTCATCATTTTCTTTTTGTAGGATCTTGTGTCTATTTTTCCTTTTTTATCATATGTCTTTCAACTTGTCTAAACTTAATGTTCACTCTTAAAATGCATTGAATGATAAAAGATAAAAGAAGCCTAAGATAAACCAAGTGCATGATGGCTTTAGTAGGATTATTAGTAGAATATTAGTATGGTTATTAGAAGGGGCTTATTAGTAAATAGTTAGTAAGTTCGTTAGGACTTTTAGTTATAGATAGAGGGAGTATGGTTGGGAGGAAGGTGTGAAGAATTTGTGGGATTTTTTTTTCTGGACTTCGCGATAGAATAGCCATCTCAAAAGGCCATGTTATATTGTAACTTCTTTGGATATTGCAAATATAAATCCATCTTTAAGTAGAATAGGTGTTTGGACCCTCCCTCTCCTTAGAATTTTTCCGTGTCCGAGATGACTCGCCCAAGTATTCTCCCTTCCCCATTCCCCACTCCCTCTCCTAAGAATTTTTCCGAGTTCCAAATCACTCACCAAAATATTCTCCTTTCCTCATTCTCCACTCTCTCGATTATAACCAATATCCTAGCAACCTCATTCTCTATTTTCTAATATATCCTTGATAACAAGCCTATCAATTTTCTCCAACTAACATCAATGCACTGCAGAACGAATATTTTGACGACGATGAAGACGATTACAACATGGAAGAAGAAGGTGGAGGTATGGTTATTACTCTAATGGACATTAATATTGTTAGATTTTGAGTTTAGAACATGATATGTTTATTATTATAATTATAGAAGTTGAAATGTTCATAAATTGGAAATTGTAAATGATTCAGCTAAACAAAATTTTCTCCCACTCAATACAAAGGCTGATGTTATATAGTTCAATATTGTTGCAGATGAACCTGAATATTAGTGACTATGGAAAGTGAGTGGTGGTATCTGAGGGTTGTTTCTCCAACTCAAATGATTTAATTGCTGCAGGCCATTGAATTGAATTGATTTTTTTTAATTTTTTTTTTTACACTTCTAATTTCTAAATAATTAGATTTAAGTTTAGATAATATTTTAGTTCTTCCTTTTTTAGTTTTTTCTTCTTTCTTGTTTATATGGACGATTTGGCTCAAATGTTTTTTTTTTATATAAAAAAAGCTATTTGATAGATGTAAAGTAGCAATGCATTTGCATGTCTTAATTTATTTAATTTTTTTAAGTACGAATATATATTTTTTCTTTCTATTTTAGAGGATGTTTAGGATGATATTCATTTAATAATTATTCACTTTTTTTTTCTTTGACAATTATTAAAAAAAAATCTTGCTTTTAAATAATAATATTCAAATCACATCTCTTAGTATTTATTCATTCTGAATTCAGGTGAAGTTTCTTTTTTTTTTTCCCTTTTTTTTTTTTTTTTTTGTCTTTTTAAACCACATTTTATGACTAAAAAATACTAGCTTCTTGTTTTTGAAATTTTACTATCAATTTATATTTAATAGGTTATTTTAATATTCGAATAAGTTTCAAATTACAATGTGAGATTAAGGTGATAATTAATATAAACGATCGATCAGTTAAAACAAGTAAATAAATCCACGACAGTAGCTAATACATCATAAATGATCAGTGTTGTTTTTAAGTGTTAAAGATTAGTAACTTAACCTCAAAAATATATATATAATCAATAGCTAGATTTTTCATTAGTTTACAAACAGAGTGTAACCTAAGATAATTTAAGTATTTTTTGTATAATCTATTCTTACGTTGTACAAAGTTTTTGAATTTTTTAGTCTAATAAGTTTATATGTTAGCAACTCTTTTAATTAAATTAAACTTCCTAAACTTTTTGTGTTTAGTAGAAGTAACCTTGATCCTATTTGACATTTGCTAAATATTTTGCAAGCTTACTTTCTAAATGTATTGAAACTTTCATGGAGTGTTTGACACAAATGCAAAAGTTGAAGAATGAATTTTGTAGTTTAATCCTAAATTTATTCTATTGTACTATAGACCTTACGTTCGTATTATTAAATGAATGCCATTCCCAAATCCCACTTGAAGATCTATAAATTAAAATATCCCAATTTCATTAACCCAAATCTAGACATTGAAGCTTGCATACACACTGTACTTAATAAGAAACTTTTACATTTTGTGTTGTGAATTGTGATATATATATATATATATATATGTTGGTGATCATCATAACTCATTCATCCAAGCAGTGTGTTGAGAGAGTACAATAATATTACAAATAATCATCATGGGGGAATGGTATGGGAATTGAAGCCCCATAGAATAATATTGTAGATTCCCTTTTGGAATTAATAGGCAACTGAATGAGATGGCAAATTTAAACTTTCTTTTATTTTTAAATTATCAAAACATTTTTTTAATTAGATTTTACCAAAATAATAATAATAATTAACAAATTCAAAAACTTTTCAGCTCTCCAGTTCAAAACATTATCTCATATATCAATTCACATTTGAAATATATAATAGTTTACTGTTGTTTATGGGATAAGAGATTCAAGTTCAAGTTCCTATACTATATATTATTATTATTTCTTTTCTAATCTCAACATTATATAATCAATTATTGTTCAACCTCTTCTATCATTCTATATATATTACTAAACCAAAACATAAACTATATGATCATTATTATTTTCATCAATTACCCTTTTTCTGTCATATGATCTTCTATTCTAATAATGTCAAAACTGTTTTATATGAATCAACCGTAAAGTTATTAGTAAAAAAGATGGTTTGAATGTAACGTAATTAATAAGAAGGGATCAAATAGGCTATGTTGTTGTGGAAGTTTTTTCTATTAAAGGGGGTTTGTAGTTTGTTCATAAAAACGTTAAGTAGAGAGATGGAACTGTATCTGTTATTATTATTGTTTGCCAACTTTGTACATCTACACTTGCAAGTAACTCTTGGACTATCAGAATTCATACTTCATTTTCTTTAGGTGGTTGTTGAGAATTTATTGAAATAATTAACATCATTATTGTGTTACCACTGTTTTACTTTCTTTTTCTTTTGGGGGGTGACATTTCTTGTTTCAATCTTCATAATAAAGTTGGAAGAGTCAACCCTCATTTAGTTAATTTTCTTCTCTTGTACCTAAAATATACTTTTCATGCCAATGATATTTATAACCTTTCTTCTTGTTATAACCTTTATCTCTACTAACACCACTTTATCCTATATAGAATGGGGGAAACAATTAAAGTTATGGTTAAAACTTTATTAAAATGCTACAATATATATATATATATATATTGAATCTTGTGTTGTATAAATTGTAGCCAAATGAAGGAAGTAGATGACCCACCTAAAATTTTCACTCAAATGTCCTCTACAAATCTATATATATGCATTCATATATATGGTCCATTTCCTATTGAACCTTAAATGCCATAAACTTTAATAGCTTCATTTCAAATCACCATAAATAATATATCCAAATTAAACTCATCTACCGTTGACTTTCACTCCCTAATCTCTCTTATGCTCATAGTTAATAACTTTAAGAGCCTTAAAAAGTTTATAATTAGTACTAAACTAACTTCATTGCCTTTCAATTTCTTGTCTCTCAATTACTTCAACTACAAGAATAAGAACATTGATTATTGAATGAGATTAAGAATATTAATATAAGTATTAGAAGTTGAAAAATATTTTGTGTACTTTAGAGAAAATTACATGAATATGAATATATAATTGGAATTGTAGTATGGGCTCTGTGCTGCTAATGGATGGGCCTAATAGCTTAATATTAATCATCATTCCGTACAGCCAATTATAAGGCTAATACACACATAGAATGGGTTATTCTAATTATAATAACTATCTTTATTAATTAACTGATTAAATCACAGTATTGTTTTTGTCCCCACTTTTCTTGAACTAATCACTTTTAACTCAGACCAAAGTATGGATGATTTTGTTTGTAATTCAAATTCACAAATACATGAGAACTCCCCAACAAAAGAAAAAGGAAAAAGAAAAGAAATTTGTTGAGTGGTTGGCACATGATGCCCCTCATACTGTTTTCAAACTGTACCATCACAACTCTCTTTCTCTTTCTCTCTCTCTCTATATTTAAAAAAGAATACAAAGACCGAGGCCTAATCTTTATATTAATGAATTGTTATTAGATAATGAATTTGTGTTGTTATTGACCATGTTAGTGCTTTTCGAATTAAGTGCTTTTAGTTTATATGCATCTGTTATTTCGATAACTCAAAGCCTATGACGTATGCATCTCATACCCCATCTACTTCAAAATCTTTTTTTCTTGAACAAACCAATTGGTACACCTTTATTTATTTTCTTTTCTTTATAAAACACAAGAAGTAGTAGAGGAAGATGAAAATGCAAAGATTTGAAAGTATAATAAAGAAGAAATGAAAGAGTGTGTACTGTACTGTGTAGAGTAGTGGAAAAGTAGAGTATTTAAAGAAAGAGAAGAAAAATATGAGAATTTAATGTTAGAATCAGAAGAGACATACCGGAAAATTCGGGGAAAATACTTATTTAATGTTTGATTTTATAGCCGTTTGTTTCTTTCCAAATCTTTCATACCCTTTTGATTCTGATTCTTTTTCAAACTCTTTTCTCAGGGTGCTTTTTGGTATTTCACCTGCTACTCGTTTGAATTTTGAACACTCATGCTGCTATACGAGGTTTTGGAAGAACTTTCATTGACTCAACAACAACAAAAAAGAACTCTTTCTTTTTTTCTTTTTAGGGGTTGTGCTGTCAATGAAGTGTTCTTGAAGCAATTTTGTTGTATTAATCCAAAGGACAACATCCCATTATTCTGTCTCTTTAATCCTTTAAACTTGATTTCATTTCAAGCAAACAAAACAATAATCTCCCTCTCCCCCCCCCCCCCCAAAAAAAAAAAAACATAAAGCAATCAACATTGGAAGGAAAGTGTTAAAATGAAATTTTAATTACAGATTACAAGCTCCCTTCTTGTTGGTATCTATCTCATTCATTCCTTGAGATTTAACAGTAAAATGTGGAAGCAGTGAGAGAGGAAAAAAAAAACAAAGCTTCTTTTATAGAGACAGATTTCAACTTCTTGTTCTATGATTCTATCCCATTTCTTGCTTTAATTAAAACCTTAACAAACAAAGAAAACAAAGTAACAGATTATTCAAAAACCATATGATGTTTCTTCTTCTTCATCGTCTTCTTCTTCTTCTTCTTCTTGCAGCATTTGGTTATTTGGTCTTTGCATTCGTACACTGCTTAAGCTGTTTCTTGCTGCCATTATTTCATTCAATGATAGCTTCTTCTTGGACCCTGGCTCTGGTCTTTGCTTTGGGGCACTTTGAGACCTCAGTTTTGCTTTGAAAGATTGTGTGTTTGCCATATAATTGGGGCAGTAGTTCATGTATGGCCGGTAGAAGCTGTCCCCACATACACTCTTCGACGGGGTGACTGGCACGTTGGCAGACACGAATGAGTTATTCGATAGCCGGGGCGTGCTGTGAGCTGTAGGGAACTTGCAATCCTCACCCATCAGGCACCATTCGAAGTCACGAAGCACATTGTTGTTGTGGCAATCGACCACTACACGAGGTCGATTTGAACATGGTATTGGCGATGATTGGAAAGCTATATCATCTCCTCCGCATTCGGACAATGTCGAAATGTACCTACGAGACCTCGATCGAGTTCTGTATGTGTCGATTTCAACAATTTTCGGACTCTCGTCCAATGAATTCATACAGGTTTCATAAGATGATGCTACAGACAACCTCTTACTATGGAATAATTCACTTCTTGTTTCATCAAACCGTTCCTGAAATGAATAAAAACAGAGTTTTTAAACAAGACTATGCTCAACTGTTTGATAAAGATTTCAGTTTTTGGATATGGAATCTTACGGAGGATTTTCGGGGTCGAATATCGGGGATAAACCTGTTCTCTTTGTTGAAAGAACGACGAGCTCGTTGAGTTCTAACAGCAGTTTGAGCTCTAAAAAGAGCTTGCATACTGTGAAGAGTAGCAGCAGCTCTTTTTCTTACAAGAAATCCTCTAACCACAGCCTGTAATTTAACAAGCCCTTTGAGAGCTCGTAGGGCCTTTCTTGCCTGACCATAAAAACAAAACACATTTTCAAATTTGAAAAAAGAAAACCCTTTTACAAATGGAGCCCATAAAAATGTAAGGAAAGAGAAGGATCAGAAAAGCTTCTGGATTTAGTCAGCAAATCAATGTACTGTTTCATTGACAAACCAAGGAGATTTTTGCACTGTTTCATATTCACTTTTTATGGTCTTCTTTTCTCAGCTTTCAAGGAGAACACAGAGAATGTAAAAGATTTATAAAAAAATAAAATAAAAAATAAAAAAAGTACCATGTTTTGTAATTTTCATGGAGGAAATATATTTGTAAAAGAAAAAAAAAAAGGTACAATTATTCCTCCGAAAAGAACTTTGTATTTGGTGATGAACAGCAAATGTAAAAAGAAAAAAGAAAAAAAAAACAGAGGAAAAGCAGAGGGAAAAATTGGAACTTTTTTAATTTTTTGACATACCAAATAGCCTCTAAAAACTGTTTGAATCTTGACAGCAGCCCATCTATCTCTTCCAGTGATATAGTGAGAGGCTCTTCCTCTTCCTTGACTTGTGAGACGAACGACGGCCACCGCCGCTTGAGCAGCGGCGACAGCCGCGTCTGCAGCTGCGGCGGTGGCTGCAGCTACAGCAATTGCGTGTTTGTTCTGTTCTCTGTCAGAATCAGAAATGTATGAGGATCTGAACCAAGCAGACTCAAGGGGAGGAGGCAGCGTTTGGGCAGAATCTCTAGTGGACTTGGCAAAACTCCAGCGTTTCTTGTCCTTTTTGTTGTCGGCGGCGAGGGTTGTTGAATTAGAGTTTGAATTTGAATTTGAAGATGGGTCTTTGTCTTTCTTGATACCCAATAAGCCCTTCAACCATCTGGTTGCTTTCCCCATTTCAGAAGAATAACGAATAAAATGGGGATGATCCTAGAGAGAAAGAGAGAGAGAGAGAAAGAGAAACAGTGAACTCAAAACGTAAGCATTATGTCAATGGGGGAAGGGACTGAAAAGAGGAGGAAGGGGTTATATTGAGGGAGGAAGGAAAAGAGGAAGAGTTGAAAGTGTCTATTTTTAGAATTTGGGGAACTAGAAATATAAAGAAGAGTGAAACTCCATTTCCAAAGATACTAATAGAATAAAATCCCAAGTAGTTATTTCCAAGAGAAAGAAGAAAGAGGAGATTTTGATTATTATTTTTCTAGAGAAAAGAAAAGGAAAAGAGAGGTGTAATATAAGGAGAGAGACAGAGAGTGTAAAGATCTGTTATAAACTTAACATGTTGCAGAATAAGAAAATAGTATGGATTGGCAAACACAAACTATCTCTAAAATACTCTCTCTCTCTCTCTCTTTTTCTTCCTCTTTCTTTTATATAAATAAAAACAAAAAACAAACGGTGAGTGAGAGAATAAGGAACATAAAACATGGGCTTTTCAGATTTTTCAAATACATACATACATAGATACATATATATAATAAAACTCAATACCTTTTTCTTTAGCTTCCACTGATTAATGAATGGATGTTAAATGTATGAAAAAACACATTGTAAAGGGCCAAGGGAGGGGGGATATAGTAGTAGTAGTAGAAGAAGAAGAAGAAGAAGAATTTTTTTCATTTGTTTTCAAAAGAAAAAAGAAAAATACTTCTGACAGCATCTCGTGAAAAAACTGCATTACAAGACAAAAAGACGTCATACAAATACTTCAGAACCTAAGGAGGGAAAAATGAAAGAGAAACAAAAACAAAAAAAGAAAGAGAAATTTGAAATCTTTAGGGTATTAAAAAGAAATGATTCCAATACAAAACAACAAAATTTAAAAAAAAAAAAAAAAAAAAAAGGGTTTCTTATTACAGCTTTATAAAATATTAAAATGAATGTAAAAATGAGGATCAATATCAATTCCTCCTCCTCCTCCAATTGTGAATGTTAGAACATAGCAACAAAACAACAACCACCCCCCAATTCCAAAACAAAGCAAAAGCACAAATATTTGGTTATTCTTTCACAGGGAAGAAAAGAATCAATAAAGATAGAGAGATCAGTATGGTATTTGTGCTGCAGAATCATCTGAAGAGTTTTCAGATGGAAGAAAATTTTCAAAAAAAAAAAAGGAAACTTATTTATAATTGGAAAAGGATCTTTCTAAAAACAAACTCTAATAAATCACAATCCAAAACGTACCCATTCAACTAAAGACGCTGTTTAAATAGCAAAAAACAGAAGGGTATTGCCAGTTTTTTGGGATTTTAAATTCCATATTCATTCCCTTTTTTTTCCCTTTTTTCTTTACAAATAATACCCTTCTCTTCTTTTTTTCATGCACATTTTTATCAATCTTATTACATATATTTATATTCTAAAAAGGAGTAGAGGGTAATTTACTCAGTTGTTTGGCATATTGTGGTTGAAGGTCAGATGTTGTAGATTGATTAATTTTGGGATGGGAAAAAAAAAAGGGCTAAAGTTGAGTGGCAAAACACACACACAGCCAGATTCTTATTTTCAAAATTTGAATGGATGAGATGATAACCACATTGATGGTGGAAAGCAACGTCAAATTTTTTGAGAAATTAATTAATTAATAGTGAATGTTGATTTTTAATATATATATATATATATGTATGTATGTATGTATATTTGTTACTTACTTGTCAGAAATTAA
Source organism: Cucumis hystrix (assembly GCA_025688845.1). Classification (NCBI taxonomy): domain Eukaryota; kingdom Viridiplantae; phylum Streptophyta; class Magnoliopsida; order Cucurbitales; family Cucurbitaceae; genus Cucumis; species Cucumis hystrix. The sequence continues at coordinate 26,803,847 of CM046883.1, forward strand.
TAATGAGATATGATATATGGAGGAGATCTTGATTTTGATGTTTCCATTATTATTCTAATTTCTACAAAAGTTGTGTTTTGTGTGCCATTACATAGTCTACACTCTCATTAAACCAATACTGATAACCATAAATCATTTACTTCTTCTCAAAAACTGTGTTTTTTCTTTTTCCTTCTTTTCTTATATCATTGTATTGTTTCTTTGTACACAATCTATATGGAAGAATGATTCATTTTTGGGAAGATGTGTTTTTAAAGTATTTGCTTCATTCTCACCCTAGCAAACTCATCACTAATGACACGTGAATTATCCTAATCAAATTCCTTGATATGGAATGAAATTAAACGAAAAGATATCATATTCAATCAAACCAGCAATGACAAATTTGCATGTGGAATGAAAGACTTGACTTGACTACCATAATGCTATTTTATCTAATTTTATAAGTCATTTAAAAATCATCTATAATTTGAAAGGCAGATAACTAAAATCACTTTTAGGTTTTAGAGATATTGTAGGGTTAAGTTGCAAAATATAATTTGGTAAAATATGTGAGAACTGGGTTGGCTTTAGTAAATGCACATCAACATCAAAGAAGAGAAGAAAGATATTGTGGTGACAAAATAATGTTTCATGAAAGTCTGTGCAATATAACTTCTTAAGCATGAATTCAATTGTAGTAAAGTCGTCTTTGGCCTAGAAGATATCAATTTGATTGAATTTAATAACGAGAAGTGAACTAACCTTTAGAGTACTACAACCACTTTCGTTCCAGGAGATTTAACTCATGATTCGTAGGTACAAAGGGTTATGTTAATTTTTACTTTCATTTCCAAAACTCAAAAGTGAAGAATCAATAAAAATGGATGGATGAAATAGATACAATAGTTTTAGAGATACAGTCTATGAGTAATATTTTAGAGGTAATGAATTGGTATATTTGGAGTAAAGCAAGTATGAAGCGAGATTTGATTGGGCTGGGCCGCTAAGGGATTTGAAACAATGGCCCATCTTGTTCAGAAAAAGAATCATAAGCTCACACACACATTCTCTCTTTGACCAATTCATTGTTGTGGCCATGGTTATTTATTCTACTATTAATTCATCATATTATGACAAAGTGATGATGGATGCTTTTGATTGAATTCTACTTTTTTTTTTTCCTTTTCCAGATTGTTAAACAAACTATATGCGTTTTGAATTTTGTGTTCTCAAAATTTTGATATGGTGATTTGAATGTGATCTCTTAAGCTATAAGGTGTGGTGTAAGGGTGGAAGAGTGTTAAATGGGTTAACCTTATCGGCGGTCGGCACCGCGTGAAAATAAATATAAATTTTCATATTCTTTTTTTTATATATATATTTATGTTTGTAATTATAATTACTATGAGGCACGTGAAAATCAAGCTCAAATATTGTAGATAGATATATATTCCAATTATTAATTCACCTTTCGTAATTAAATTGAGTCGGTTGTAACAATTCCCTCATTTATTAAATTCTTCTTCTAAATAAATCAATCAATCAATCTTTTTTTTTTTTATGTTGATTTAAGATTAAAAACTCAACTTTAATTCATTTATAAAAAGAGATTTTTTAAAAACAGTACACTGTAACAAATTCTATAATTGATAGCCATCCATGCAATATAGTGATACTCTCAATATAATTCAAAATTTTACTATAGTTAGTAAATATTTTAATTTATTTTGTTGTTTTTTAAAAATATTTCTTTATAAAATTTATTTTATTAGGTATCTCAAAAACTCATTTTCTTTTCAATATTTTGATCAATCTCATTCTATTTCAGTTTTTCAATTCATATGTTATATTTAATTAAATCACATATAAATTGTTCAATGTCTCGAGTTTGAAATATTTTAGGATTCGTTTATGTGTGCGCGCAATTTTTTTTCATTTTTATCCTATTTCTTTATTATTTGTTTTATGAGTTTTGTGATTCATTGTGAAAATATTGTGAGAATGTTCATATGTAATTTCGTTGTTTTTATATATGCATTGTATCTATTTTATTTTATATTGCACAAATGTTAACACCAATATATAAGTTATATTTTATTTTATTTCTATCATACTTAATGTCACTGTTCTCGTTTTCTTCAAGATTTCAATTTGAAACAAGCTAAGGGAAGTGAGAGATTTAAGTTTTTATGGAGAAAATAACAAAAAAAAAATATTTAATTTGGATTTATTTGATTCAAGTGCGAGGTTAATATAAAAAAACTTATTAGTTATTCATCAAATTAATTAATATGATGAATTATGGCTCAATCATCAAAATATAGAAGTCATATAGTTATTAAAGAGTTAATGAAAAGTAGTTAATGAAAAGTAATTTTTTCTTAAAAAATTTGAATATCAAAACAAACACCTTTAAGAGTTTATGAATTAAAATATAACAAAATATACTACATTTATAGACCAAATAATATTTTAATCTTGATTGTATTAAATTTTTATATACAGTGATTATCTTTTAAAATTAACCCGCGATTAATTTTTATTCGACATTATAATAAATGTAAAAAAGAAAAAGCAACATTAACAAAAATAACGTGGAAATAACAATTATTTATTTAGCAATTAACAAGGCATAAAAGTATATTCCGATCTAAGAAAAATCTACATAAATATAATCTCATAAGATTCATAGAGATTTTTAATATCTTTGAAAAAATAAACAATATCCACATTTTGTCCATAAAAAATATTTATATAATTAAAATAAATAAATGTTAAAAGAAACCGAGACATTAATTTTTCTTTCAACTCTTCACATTCACCTGAAAATGCATTTAAACTTCAATGCTTACCATTAAGATGAAAATTAAAAGGATGATTATGCTTATTAAGATGATAACTTGTTTTAATGCCATTTATGAACAAATTTAAAAAATTTATGAGAGAATAAAACAAAGTTGGGCAGTGTTTTTTTTTTTTTTTTTTTTTTTAAATAAGAAAAAAAGAGATCATTAACAAACTGTTTGGAGTAAAATATGAGTTATTCTAGTGCCAAATTATTATACTCAAGAATATTTCGTGTATTTGGATGTAAACTAAGATAAATAACAAACACTACAATAAATTAAGGACTTTAATATAATGAGATTTAAAAATAACATTTAATATAACTAGAGATGATTATTATTATTATAGTCTTGAAATTATATGATAAAAAATTGGATTAATATTAAAAAAAAAAAAAGAGAGAGAAAGAGATTATGGGAAAGATGTAGATAAAGATGCTTTCTTTTTTTTATAAAGATATTTAAAACTTCCCATACTAATTTAATGAAAATGATTGAAGAGTGGGACAAAATAGTAATAAAAATAGGGTAGGGAATAATAAAATAGTATTGAAATACGTGGGTACTAAATAGCAATGTTAAAAGGTTTAAAATAAGAAAATAGTTTTATTTCAAATATAATAACAATAACAATAACAATAATAATAAAAGATAAAAGATAAAAGATATGTATGAAACTAAATTAGATATGTATTCCGTAACCTAATGAATAATTAAGAAAAGAAATGAAAAGCAGATTTGAGCATAATTATAAATATCTACAATAATTGAATGTTAAAAGGATTTAAGCATGAGAAAAGCGTTATATTTGATAAGATAGGATTTTTTTTTTTTTTTTTGAAATTAACTTAAAAAAAAGCTATATAGAAATTAAATTGACTAAAAGAACGAAAAGGAAAAGGAAAAGGAAAAGGAAAAGGAAAAGGAAAAAGGGAAATAAATATTATCAAGTTTCCAATTCCGCCGTTGCTCTCACCCACACGGCCGCACCGATCTTGAATTCCCAACCAACGATATTCCTTCGCCTTTCTCTCTCCCTTCCTCCACCTGCAATCTCCTTTGGTATTCCTAATTCCATTGCCTTTCTCTTTCTCTCTTTTTTTCTTTTTTCTTTTTAATTATTATTTTCATCTCACCAAGTTTCCATATTTCCCTACTTTCTTTTCACCTTCTATTCCCGATCTGCATTTTTGGGGGATTTTCGACTTCGAAAAGAAACCCGTTTAGGGCTTCAATCTCCTCTCTCTCTCTCTTGATTTCATCTTGTTTGATTTTCTTCGCTGTTATTTCATCTGGGTCTGATCTTTTCTGGGTTGGGGTTTCGATTTGGTTTCGTTCCTGTTGAGAGATGTCTTCCTCATCAATTTCCGGTTTAGGTCATCTGGAGTTATAGATTCTTTGTTCTTCAATTTTAGGCCTTTAGGGGGGGAAACTTCTTTTCTCTATGCGATACGTGATGGGTAGCGCAGAGGGGCTGGGTAATTCGCCGTTACCTGCTAATCAAGCGGTGCCGAAATGCTACGGTGTGACGAAGCCGATATCCATGGCGGGGCCTTGTGACACTGACCTGCAAAGAAACAAGGAGCTAGAAAAGGTTTTAATTGATTAATTTTGGTTCCCTTTTAGTGCACGATTCGAAATTAGTATGGTTGATTTTTTTGTTTGTTTTTCTGGTCTGTGGTGTATTAGTTCCTGGTCGACGCTGGCTTGTACGAAAGCAAAGAGGAATCTGTCAAGAGAGAAGAGGTTCTTTCCCGGATTGGACAGGTGATGAACTATGTTCTGTTGAACTCAATCTTCAGTTTCTTTTTCGTTTTATCAATGACGAGTTACTACAGTTGCATATAGGGATGGAGCTTAGGTAGGGAAAGAAAAGTATTTCACAACCATTATTAGAGACGGATGCTCGATACTTAGGTTTTTAATGTTGGATAGTTTGGTGCCATGCATAGAGATGATGATGAATAATAGATTAGTTTATCAGATGATATTTTCCCAATAGTACGTTGTTCATGTGATGATTTTGAAAGTCAGAATTTCTATGGTTGAAAATTTGTCAAGGCAGCTTCAAATTTCTGCGTGGTCGATATTTTATTAATTTTCTTCCTTAACTTTGTACTCCATCATCCTAACTCTTGCGTTTTTCTGACTTCCTTCTCTAGATTGTGAAAGACTGGGTAAAACAACTTACTCGCATTAAAGGTTATACAGATCAAATGGTGGAGGATGCAAATGCTGTGATTTTCACTTTTGGTTCCTATCGTCTAGGGGTAAGCATAGTTAATGCTTTTGTATTTCTTCCCCATGATGTATACAAACAGTCCGTTGCTTTTTTATGACCTTACATGAACTAGATATACCTATAGGTTATTCAATTTTTTAAGGAATACTTCCGTGTTAGTTTCCATTACAGTTGGGGATGTTTTGTGTTTTATAGGTTGTACAAACCGTATCCTTGAGTTCAAGGAATAAGATGGTGGTTTTGAGTTTTGACTATTTGGTCACTAGTGTATGCCTTAACCAGATGAGCAACGTTTAGGTTGGCATGAATTGTGTCCCACGTGGTGTTTTAGTTAGTTTATAGTTGTTGCTGTGGCCACATTCCGTTTCTTTTGGGGGTGTAGTGTAGGGGTCCTTGAGTTTTATGGAGTGAGACAAAATACAGATCCTTCACCTCCCCATCCATTTATAGAGTTCTCTGGAAAAGGTTTGGAGCTCCTATCAAGCTAAAGTAAAGTATGAGTAGAAGTGATATTGATACAAATAATCTTATTCTTCCCAGAAACCACCCTTTGCCACTGTTTTCAGAATGTTATAGAATCTGACTTCCCCACAACAAGTATAGTTTCAGGGTCAAGTTTCTCTCTTTCTTTCTGTTTTTTTTTTTCCTAGAACAAAGTTTTGGTCACAGGAGTATATTTTGTTGCATTTGTTTCGTACTTGTCAATCAGCCGTTGCACGCATTTGCAATGTTGTAGGTGCATGGACCTGGAGCTGATATAGACACGCTATGTGTTGGGCCATCTTATGTGAACAGGGAGGTGAGTGTTAGATTTGAGTAATTTTGTTCTCTTGCTTGAGATGTTTTATTTTTCTGGACCTGACCCTATATCTTTTTTCAATATTTTTTTTCCAGGAAGATTTCTTTTACGTATTACATAATATTTTGGAAGAAATGGAAGAAGTGTCTGAGTTGCAGCCAGTTCCTGATGCTCACGTCCCAGTGATGAAATTCAAGTTTGATGGAATATCAATTGATCTACTTTATGCTAGTATATCTTGTCTGGTTGTGCCTGAAGTAAGTGACATTTGATTCTTGTTCATTATCATGTGGCATAATGATGGCTAATTGTATTGCTTGAACATAATGGATTCCTTGTTTTAGCACCATGTTCATTTGAACTGCCTCGTGGTATGGCTGTGATGACAGTGCTTGTCCTTTTCTGTCATTAATGTTTACTTTCAGGATTTGGATATCTCTGACGTGTCTGTGCTATATAATGTTGATGAGCCTACTGTTCGAAGTCTTAATGGTTGTCGTGTGGCTGATCAAATTCTAAAACTTGTTCCAAATATTGAGGTGAGTGACTTTCTATTTCACATCTTTTTTTTGGTTAAATTCTTCCACCCAAATATTCCTGTCTGGAAACTGTAATCTCCGTTTGTTTTGTCGTGTGTTTGTAGAGTTTTCGAACAGCACTTAGATGCTTGAAGTTTTGGGCTAAAAGGCGTGGTGTTTACTCAAATGTGAGTTTACCTCTTAATTATGTATGTATAGGGCTTCTGATTAGTTGATACATTTGTCTGCTGTAATTCTCTACTCACCACATGCATGAACAGGTGACTGGGTTTCTTGGTGGTGTAAACTGGGCACTTCTTGTTGCTCGAGTTTGTCAGCTTTATCCGAATGCAGTTCCCAGTATGCTGCTGTCTCGATTTTTCAGAGTTTATACCCTTTGGCGTTGGCCAAACCCTGTTATGTTGTGTGCAATTGAGGAGGATGATCTTGGGTGTTCTGTTTGGGATCCTCGTAAAAATCCTCGTGATAGAACTCATCATATGCCCATAATAACACCTGCATATCCATGCATGAATTCTAGCTACAATGTTACTACGAGTACACTCCGAGTTATGATGGAACAGTTCCAGTTTGGTAACAAAGTTTGTGAGGTATTATTACCTGCACATACATGAACTTCTTTACATTATTATTTGATAGAGGAGACTAAGATTACAGTTAGGCATCTCCTATTATTATATACTTGTGACATGATTTAGTTATTTGTTGAAATTTCATTAGGAAATTGAGCTGAATAAAGCGCAGTGGAGTTCTCTTTTTGAGCCATATTTGTTTTTCGAAAGCTACAAAAACTATTTGCAAGTTGATATAGTAGCAGCTGATGCAGACGACCTGCGCTCTTGGAAAGGATGGGTAGAATCTCGGCTTAGGCATTTGACATTGTTGGTAATTTTCTTACATCTAAATGAACCACGGTTATGATAATACTGATACTGTTTCTCAACTTGAAAGCATTTCTGTTCTTGAGTTGAATTAAAATTTCTGGTTCTAGAAATATCTTTCCTTTGCCCATGTGTTTTGTAATTCTCAACAGATTGAGAGGAAGACCGAAGGGAAGTTACAGTGCCATCCTTATCCACACGAATATGTTGACGCATCCAAGCCATGTGCCCATTGTGCATTTTTCATGGGTCTGCAGAGGAAGCAGGGAGAGATAATTCAAGAAGGCCAGCAGTTTGATATACGTTCTTCAGTTGATGAATTCAAGCATTATACAAGTTCATACATGTTCTGGAAACCAGGAATGGAAATCTTTGTTTCTCATGTCCGTAGAAGGCAGATCCCTCCTTTTGTCTTTCCAGAAGGTCATAAACGGTTTCGTGCTTCAAGGTTGTCAGCTTTGCAACGTTCACCTAATCAAGAAGATGTGCAAAATGGTAGGAGTGGCAGTAGTGAAAGAGACCTTAAGAGAAAAAATGATCCTGCTCGAATTGAAGGGGAGCATAATTCTCCCCCAAAACGGCAATCTATTAGTCCTAGAAGGCAGGATTCAGTTTCATCCAATATCAGCAACTTTTCAAATACTGCTTCTTCTGAGCGTCCGGAAGCTGATATTGAAGCTAAAACTATTGTTGAGAAGAACTTTCCTTGTCGGACTATCACTCGGGAAAATGAAGAGTTGGCTTTTGGTGGCTCTAGTATTGGTAGCTGTTCTTCAAGGAAAGATTCTAGTAGTGTAGAGAGTGACAAAGGGTCCACGGTAGAGATAATTGATCCAGACAAAGTTCCTTTTACCGAAATTGATCACAGATGTGCGTCTAATTCCAGTGTGATCACTTCCTTAGCAAGTGAAAGTAGTTCCTGCGAGAATGTTGGGTTTGCATTAGCAGCAGGTAGTTGCGAAGGCAATGCTGGGAGCATAGAAGGAAGTGCCGATGAAAGTAATAATCCGGGAACATCTGTTGTTGATTCGTGTGAGGCAGATTCTGAACTTCAGTTGGATAATAGGTGTGTAAATGGAGATAGCATGCATATGGAGACAGAGGTGGGTTTTCATTCCTTTTGTTGGTTGTATTTAGTTTGATTTATAGTCCTCTCTATTACCTTACGTTTTTTCATTTTATTCTGGTTTGACATGTGAAGCCAAATGCTGTGCTTGAGATGGCATTAAATCCTGGAGGTGGGGTTAAGTCTACAACTATCCAGAACCCAGTGATAAGGCATGCTTCTTTTTAAAGAAAGATTCAATGTTACTTCTGAGCTTTGCTTATATTTTGTTTTGTCTTTATACTGCTCTTCCTGGTTTTTTGTTTGTTTTTCATATTTTTACCAGGCTGAGTATGGCCTCGACAGCGTAAGAGAAAGCAAAGCAAGATCATTATAATATGATGATCTTTACACCACCGTGAATACAATCCGTATTGGCCAAAGAAGAAATAGAAATAAAAGAAAGGAAGCCACCTGTCCATTCGGGGTAAGTGTTCTTTGAATTGCTGGCCTTGGTGTGTCATTCTTTTTTTCTTTTTGTTTAAGTGCCCACATTCTTTATATCTACAAATGCACCATCTAAAAAAATTATCATGCACAAAGTAAAAAGTTCTTTGTGTACTTGCTTGCACTTACAATGACTTCAACAAAACCGTTCTTCAAGAGCTTTGTGAGCCTCAAAAGGCTCCCTTGGCTTGTTGGGATTTTCGCTAATATGTGCTTTGGCTGCTGAGTTGAGTGCTACTCCCCCGGTCGTCATATCCCCACCTCCATAGTCATTGTAATATATTCATCGATCCTTTTGTTAATTATTATTATTGTGAGGGAAGGGGAAGTGTTTTGTATTTCTGCCTTTTCTGTTTTTTTTTTTTTTTTAATCTCTTGAAAAAGTATCGGGATTGAAATGGGGACTGAGTTCTTAGATTTACGGACAAAGTACTACTTGGCTTGGTGTTTCTCAACCATTGAATGTAATCTACCAACTATTTGTGTTAATACAAACAACTATTTGTGTAGTACATATTCAACCTCTCTCTCTCTCTCTCTCTCTCTCTTATATGTTCTTGTTTTCATTCTATGAGCTCGATCCGATCCTAAGAAATTTGATGTCTGAAAATATATTGAATTTACTTTATTATCAGTGAATAGAAGTATATGCATGGTATATTTTCAAAGATGTGTATCTGTCCAACGTCCTTGAACAGCTTTGGGGCACATAGCAACTTGCTTCGAAATATCTGTTTGTGTGATAATTTATTTGTGAATTCTCATAAGCTAATTTAGAGGTTTAATTATATCCAATTTGATGTGACAATTTAAAATTAATTCGAATTTAGATTCGGTATGAGGTAATTTGAGTTAATTTTGAGAGGTTTGAGTGGGTTGAAGTATAAGTTGAGTTGGCAATTAAATTAGATATTTTGATTAATTTTTTTTATGATAATAAACAAGCTGTGATCAATTTCGTTTTTCCTTTAATAGTGCACAAATTGGATTTCCTCAATCAATGTTATTATGGGAACGGTTAAAGTATAACCTGTCAAAGAAAATACAGACTATTTTGAATTATTATATTAAATTAGAGAAACACACACACACACATATAAATTAGTGAGAATTAAAAAGAAGAAGAAGAAGAAGAAGAAGAAAAATGATAATAATAAAGAAGAATGTGTTAGTGAGTTTGTGTAGTGTGGAAATGATGATTTGTTGGAAAAATTGGGAGTTTGATTACTTAACAGTTACAGTCCAACCAAAGCAGTGTGTAGTGTGAAAGCTAATACTGCTCGAAAATACCGAAAGAGATCGTGGCTTCAAATACTAATGAATATTTGACCAACACACTTGAAAACAATATACATTCTTTTCTTCAACTTTTCTTTTTCCTTCTTCCAAAACATAAAAAAGAAAAAGAAAAATGAAAACCCCCTCAAGTGGAAGTGCTCCAAATTCCTCACCCCTCTTCGTTATTTCAGTAAGTTAGTCCATATAGCAATGAGTTTCGAGTTGAATTTTTGGTCAGCATCACCTTTCATTACCCACTATCCAGACAACGGAATATATTTTTATTATGTTTTTCATTACCAATATATATATATTAGTCTCTAATAAAGTTCTCTCTTTTTCGAAGGGTAATTATAGTCTTTCTAGCTTAAATTGTTTTCTTTTACTTTCTTACCTTTTTTTTCCCTTTGTTAAATTACAAGTTCAGTCTTGTAGCAAAACTTCTGTCTAATAAATTTTCAAACTCTAAATTTCATTTTGTGTGCCGCCGAGCATCGACCTGGGAAAGAGGAAGGCTCTGAAAAGGAGGGGCAGTATGGCGTAACACAACCAGCAAATAAAAGGAAGAAGTCACAAAATTCTAAAATTTCAGTTTTATATCGACAAACATACACGTTTTTACTAAATTTGTAACTTAAATGTGTTTGATAGTAAGCTTAAAATTTAATATTGAGTTTCCGTTGTATGCTTAAACGAGTTGTTGTACACTCAATCAAGAAAATGAGCTATTTACAAATATAATAAAATTTAGACATAGATCAATGATAAATCATATTAGTAATAGAAGTTAATGAAGGATAAAATTTATATTAAATTTGGTTTAGGTTGGCAAGTGTTTATAAAGTAATAGCTATAAAAAACTTGTATAGATTACAATTTATTTTTTAATAAAGAACAAACACATTGAACATAGTAAAATCACACCCAAAAGCATGATAATATAGATAGGCCATAATTAATATGAAAAGATTTCTGGTTTTTCCCAAGTGTCACACCAATGGCTGTTTCCATGGCATAAATAAATGCCTATAATTAATTTTCTCAAAGTGCCAATGCCAAACACTTTTATATATTGGTATTGCCAAACCCATCAACCCATCAACCCATCAACCCATCAACATTCTTCTTCTTCTTCTTCTTCTTCTTCTTCACCAAATATATACCCTTTTTTCCATTATTTGATAATCATCACCTTCAAATTTCCAACTTTGGTTTTTTTCTTTCTTTTATTGTGAATTAGCCAATTAAAATGAAGATCTCAGTCAAATTCCCATTTTGCAACTTCCACTAATTTCACTATATAATTGTTGGCATCAAGAAGGCACTTTTCTTAACAGCACCACAGTATGTAATCTTCTTCAGTTTCAGCTCTACAAGGACAAATTATAAAGCTTCTTCCTTTTCTTCTTCTTCTTCTTCTTCTTTCCGTTTTGAGGGATTTTTTTTCTTCTTCTCAAAATGGGTGTTTGTATTTCTCTCTGTTTAAAGCTCAATTTTGGTGTGTGTGTGTTTGGCAAAAAAGCCTAATTAGAATTTGGCTGATTTGTGAAACAACATGTAGACAAAGGAATTTATCATTATGGTCAGGCACACAGGGCAAAGCCAGGCACTTAAAACGTTGCGTTTCAGTCAAAAGAAAGAAAAGAAGAGAAAAAGGTGAAGTTCGTTTTACAAATTAATTAGTTATTTAACTGAAAATTATGAGAATAAATGAGGATTAGATCAATTCCTATAGTTTTGCTTCTCTTTCTCTTTTGTGTTGTTATTTAATATCCAAAAATGGCAGAAGCTTTTATGATTCATTATAAGTCTATAAACAGCTTATAAACAAAAGCTTACACCATATATATATTATATATTACGGCCTGTACTGCAGATTCTAAAGACTAGCTAGAGCTAGATTCTGTTTTTCTTTTCTTTTTGAGTATTATTGTAATGTTATTGGGTGTGTGATTCAGTAAAAACACAGCTGCATCACGAGTGTAATTTTTTTTTTTAAACTTTATATGAACAATTCAGTCACTTTATACATCTATATCTTCAGTATCTTCTATATTTTGCATTTGTTCATCAAACTATCAAGGCAAAATACTACATTCTTTTTCCTTCCATTGTGTTTGAAAAAATGATTCTATTCCACTTCTCTCAGTTCAACCATTTGAATGTTTCCATTATTTTTAATTCAGGTTCGAACCATTCATTTTTAACTTCATGTATGAACAATAATCTAAGATATCAGTAATATCTTTTAAGAACAGATCGACAAGTATCTTTGTTTTTGTTATCAACTTATATTACATAACAAAAAAGTATCTATCTGTGAACATTATAAAAACAAAAACAAAAACAAAAACAAATAAATTAAAATATATGGGGTTTGAGAAATGATTTTCTCTCTCTCTCTCTCTCTATATATATATATATTTCCCTCCTGTTAAATTGCTTGATATATATTTTGAGTACAAGTGTAATGTTAGAAGACTATAAAACTCATAAACTAATTAAGACATCCTTTTAGATTACATGACAGCTGAAATTAGGATTAGTGCAAATAAAAAGGAAACTATTGTCTGATATACATGCGTAAAAATAAAATAGTATTTATTCATGGAACTTGACATATTAAATCAGGTTCCTTCCATAGAATCATATCAAAGAATTGAAAAGAGATAAAAGAATCTTCATTGAACAGTACGGAACAGCTAGAGGAGAGAGTGGTGGTGGGAGCTAATGCACGTCCTTCAAACCCACTTACGAGTTCAAGAATAGAAGAGCATTTTTTAATGTTGCGCATACATTTCGAATCAAAACCATTTATTCAGTACTCCTGTTTCATCAAACAGATCAGTTTTCATCTTTTGATTTCTTAATGAATTTTTTTTTAACACAAAATCTAATTTGAGTCCAACTCTATAGAATTTAGTTTCAATTCGAGCATATAACTTAGTAGATAAGATACTAACCACTATCTTAAAAGTTAAAATGTTCGATTTTTTGAAAGGAATCCATACATAAAAACCAAAGAAACAAAAAGTGTTGTGGGAAGAAGTAGACTTCTGGCACTCTTCAAAAGGCCATAAGCATTTATGGCAAAATCATTAAAGAAATTTTATGGGCATAGAGTGGGAATCAAATCATAAAAAGAAAGCTAAAAAAAACAAATTTCTTTTACCATTGAATTTGACAAAAAGTTATGATATGTGTGTGATAAAAAAATCCTTTGTCCTAACTATTGTACAACATGTGATATCGGCAATGAAAATAAGAGATATGATGACTTGATCTTGCCTTTAAGTTATCTTTTTCTAACTTATAATCATATTTCATCTGTTAAAGTGTATTTTTTCAACAATGACAACTGATTAAACACGATATTCGACTTTTGTTGTGGAATTTAACCTAACAATTAAACCCCTTACGGCATGGTATGTCTTACACACTACCAAAACATCATGGACATGAATCCTTTTAAAAACAAGTGTTTCATATACAGTTGACACGTAATTCAACGCGTATAAAAGAAACTTTACTTTACTGGATTTGGTACATAATCTTGTATTAAGACTCTACTCTAAAGCTTATGTGGGTACTCCATTTTATTAATTAGTGTTGAATAGAGAGCTTAGTTAAGACTGCATTTAAAGGAACGTTGATAGCATTATTATAGACTTATAGGAAAAGGAGTGTTATTAATGCTTGTCCAAAGGAAGGTCTCTAGTCTACTGATCAAGCTAAGGGACCTAGCATTGGCGTGGTGCTCACTGCTCAGCTCAGTATGCTCTCAAGCTGAAGTCGGGAATGCTTTTGAATTAGTGCCATTTGGCAACCCAATCTAATTAAGTTAAGATTACATTGCTTTTGTGAAGGAATTCTGATGGTGTTTTGTAAGAAGATGGAGGCCAGGGATAACCAAGACCAAATTTGGTTGGGGGGTTGGCTTTTGCAATGCTTGGCGCCCGAACATGTGTCCTCCCGAGTGGTTAGGCAACACAACATTCATTATGGTTTCCTCCTTTGAGGAAATGCCTTTTGTAAAATTCCCAATTTTGAGAGTAGTGATTAGATGGGATTTATGTGACATATGGATATTAGTGTCTCAAACATGCATGGATTTGCAGTTAGCTTTAGTAAAAAATCGCAATAATGGTGGGTCAGGGTGTCTTCTCAAAAAGTGCATTTATCAATTTCATGTACATGCAACTCAAACAATGTAAAAAGAAAAAGATGCTTCTTTTTAAGTTAATTGCATTAAAGATGAACACCTATTTGATGTATTAATTTGTTTTATATGGGAAAAATATGCACAGACACTTCTTTTCTCTCTCACGTCTCATTTTGAAAAAAATAAAATAAAATTAAAGCTAGAAAGATTGTAAGGAATATTTTAAAGATGAGTATTTCAATATTAAGTCAAGGAGAACATCATATGAGTGAATATTGTGATGATAGTGGTGAAGTGGCGAAAGTCATGGGTCTAGTGGTGGGGGTGGTTGAATTAGATGTGTTATGTTGTATCGATTTGTTTGACTTTGGTCACAATATATTGACTAAATTTATCTTTTTCCATACATTCTAAAGTCTAAAAAGGGATACAACCAACCAAACCACCATTGCCAAATGGTTGCAAAGGGCCAAGAAGAATAATTGGGGACACATACCATCTTCAGTTTTGGTTCAACAGATAATAAATAAAACTTAGTTTCATCATTTTTAACTACTTTAATCAAGTAAGAGAAGTTGCTTTAAGAACAAAAACAAACCAAGTGTCGTAGACAATGAAATTATATTTCATGTTTCACCGTTTTAACCAACCCGTCCATGAATGTTCGAGATGAATACCCTTACTGCCTTACATGCATGAACAAAATTATACAACTTACTGAATAAAGCCAAAGGCAATTACATTATTAACGGTTAACACTACACAGTTTTACTGAGTACTTTCTTTAAATTACATGAGATAGAATTGATTTGGACAGAAAGAGAGAGCATGGGAACCTTCAATACATACACAGCTGAAGAACAACAATGATTTTATTCTACCTGATGTCAATAAATCAACCATCTGCTTCAGAATTGCCACAATCCTGGTCCAATATGATTTTCCCGAAGTTTCACGACTTTGTGATGCACTTACCTGCAAAGTGAAGCGAGTATACGACGAGGAGGGAGGAATGGCCTACGAGAGTGAAGGACAGCCCAATTGTCAATAAGCAGAATATCACCCTTCTGCCAAGGAATGGCAACACACTCCTCTTCCAGAATTCTCAAGCAGCCATAGATGATATCAGCTGGCAATGGAGTACCGTCCCCAAATGTTACTGCCTTTACGGGATCGTTCCTTGCATCTTCCCAACCAGTGTAAGCTGCAACCATGCTATTAAACCAAATCTTGCGCTGCCGTACTTTATCATACTTGATGGCTGGGATTGGACCCATTACTGTTTTCACTCCATCTTTTAACCACTCCAACTTCATTCCCAACTTAGCTGCCCTGTTGAATGTTTAGAATTGTTAAACCGACTTGTCAAGTCTAAGTTCTTGTACAAACTGCAAACAAGGAATTTTTGAAGAAATTTGTGATAGAATACACAAGATAAAGGTTAGGTGCAAATTTTTTTGATATAAGACAATAAGATGTAGATTCCAGTAAGACCAAGTGTTCATAGGTATTAACGTGCAGTGAAACACATTTGATTGTCGTGGAAATAAATCCTCATCTTTTCAAGTCACTCAATTTCTTGCTTAAAAAATATGCAACTTTTATGCATTCTAACATGATTTCAAATCAAATAAAAGCATCAGTATGTGGCTTTCCTCTGTCCTCACTTTGAAGCAACTTTCTTAGTCCACGTTCAACCGCATTCACCTAGCAAAGTAAATGTTGCTGAAACAGTGGAAGTTACGGCCAATATAATAATATAAATAAGCTACTTTCAGCATCAATCGTTTGGGTTAAATTATAAAAACTGCTATTGATTTTGTCGTTCGTCTAAAAATTACTCTTATTCTTTCAAATGATCGATATTAACTTTAATTTTTACTAACTCTTTCAAAACAATCTTCGACGTATAAAATTCTGAAAGATTTCGACTTCAAAATAATTTTGAAATGATTTTAAACTTTTGAAATGGTAAGGAAATTTTTTCTTCTTTGGTGAGGGGATGGATTTGATTATGAACCTTTCTTCAGCAATGCTCTTATCGTGAGTCAAGAATGTAGATTTCCAACCACGGCCAATTGGAGATGATGGATCATCATCTTCTCCCAACACGCGAGTGTAAATTAGGCCTTGTTCCTCCAACCTCTCAACAAACTCTGGATATTTCTCTTTCACTCTCTCATAAACAACATGACTGAGAACAATGGGTGTTTCTCCACCACTTCTAGGCTCTACTTCACAATAGAAAAACAGCTTGGCAGGGAATTCAGGCACCTGAAACGTACAAAAACGCCACTCCTTTCTTTCAATTTCAGACTTCACCACCAAAACACAGTATCGACCCATGATTTTCCCAGTATCTATGAAACTACAAAGACTCTAATTAACCATCAAAGTGGTAAAGTAGATTCTATTTCCACCGAACCCAAGCCAGATTATTTAAATAGTTAATTCTGAGCTACAAACTAAACTAAGCTAAACTGCGCTAATTGGTAATCAATTCCCATTCATAGATATGAATCAAAAAGACCTTGTAGAATTTCCTAAAATCAAAATGCTCAATAAAGGTGAGACAGAGTACAATGAGTACCTGGGCCAATTCGTGATGAAAAGGGATCTTCTGGTCTGGCGGGGACTCGTTGGCCGTGAAAACCCGACCAACGACCTTACTTCGAGGAGCTGCACCTCCGACGTAAGGAAACTCCTCGTAACCAAAGGCCTCAACGACGTCGTTGAAGTCGGATGCCGCTTCAACCGGAAAACCTCTGAAGAGTATGGCTCCAGAGTTGAGAATCAGGGAATCGATTGTTGGTTTCTGGGCTTTGATGACTTGAACGAAGGACGAAACAGCGAAAGAAGCCGAAGACGGGGATAAAACTAATGGGAAATAACTTGCAGGGTAGTGTTTCTGATGCGGAATTTGAATTTCCATTAAATTCTCTACGGCCATGGTAGTTTCTGATAAATTTGCAAGAACAGTTGGGCGGGGCTTGGATTCTGAGTTTGTGTTCAGGGTGGCGCTTGATGGTGAGGAGGTTGTGCGGTGTTCCACCTGTACGAGCTTTCGTCTAGGTTCGAAAAGCTTGATTTTGCGGCCCCAATACTGTGTCACTAATAATAAATAGCCATTGAGTTAATTCAAGATCGAAGATTCCATTACTTCGTTTTTTGAAAGTGCATTGTTTTGGGTATGGCTTGAAATCAAATCCTCGTTTGCAACTAGCTAGTCACATTTGTGCATTGTTTTACTAGCTTTTTTTCATTTTTAATTAATTTTAATGACAATGTGAAAAATACTTACTTTTGGGTTATTACGTTGGAGTAGGTCAAACTGATAGTGTTTTTTTAATTTGTTAATTACCTTTTACTATCACAATTTAAACACTTTCCAGAAAAAGAAAAAGAAAAAGAAAAGTGGAAGGAGTAGGGCTTCGGGTGCATGAAAATTGATTCTTGAAGCCGAAAGGTGAAGTTTTAAAATTAACATCCATTTTTATTGTAATTTCGTAAAGTCAGAAACCCGAGAAAATGGCGGACCTCTGTAAGCTTACACACTACGTCGAGTCCTTCGTCGATGTATCTCGTACACCCTCTCAACAGGTTATTCCTCCATTCCCATTTCGCTTTTCATCTCTCAATTTCTCAATATTACATGCCGAACTACCCGATTATCTAAGCGGATTCTACTACCACTTCAAATTTATCTCTCTTTCACTATTTGTTATCACTCATACCTCAACTACTCCTTCTCCCCATTCTATTTATTACAAACGGAAGTAGAAAGCTGAACACCTGCAGTGTGCAGCAGTGTGAGGTGTGGGAAGTTACTTTTTTCACAAAGATGACAAATTTCATGTACATAGCTCAGGTTAGGAAGTTAGTTCCAAGTTCCCAACCAACCAACTACGGTATTTTCTGTAAGAGTTAGGTTGGGTAAGGATGATGATGATGATGGTCATTGGTCTGGTTTCATTTGCATGTGAACAACTACTCCCATATTTTCTTGTTTCTAATTCTTATACATAAACTTGTGTCTTCTCGAAATTTTCATTTACAAGGACTTGCATTCGTCTTTTTGGTTTTCCGTAGCTTGATTTGATTTTGAACCCATGAGGTTAGTTGCGAGTTATGGTACCAAGATGCAACTCAAAATCAACAGCTAACTTGGATAGTTTTGCGATGAATAAAACTCAGCAACTTAGAACGGCCATCGAGCAACATGCAACAAACGATGAATATAATGGTTGAAAAATGACTGAACACCAGTAAAGCATTTTAGCAGAATATATAGAGCACAAACTGTATCACAAAATTAGAATTTTTTTAACACTTATTTTGAAGGTTTTAAAGTAACTATTACAATATATTAAAAAAGAGCATTTTTTTTACCTTTTTTGATTTTGTAGTGGATGATGGGAGTCCATAAAGTTTTGGGAGGATAGGTGGTGTGTGTCACAATCACAACTTTTAAAGTACGGGATGGGCACTTATTCTAGCATGGTGTAGCCTCCCTTCACGTTTTGAGAGAGATTGGTTTTATAAAACGTAAGAGAGAAAGAAATGCATTGAAGACTGTCAATTGCAAGGAAAACTTATAGTGGAAAAAGTACAACAAGGCTTGGTCGGGGATTCAACTACCATGTCTCCCCTATAGTACATTTTAAATATTTTTAGCTTTGACAGGCTTGCATATGAAAATGCCGAAATGTTATACTCTAGGTCGACGACAACGAAATGAAAGCAAATGGCTAAATTAAGTACAAGACATAAATATAAGGTGGTTTGAGGATGTTCGGGCATGCAGCCATGGGCAAACAACGCCTTGGACATGCTCGTGACATTGTGCAGCCCAGCTTCTTGCTTCCTTGTACCGTGACCTCTACATTATTTCCTCAAAAAAGAATGCTTTGGTGGCAGATTATTGGGTTGATTCTAATCAAGCTTGGGATCTAGGGTTGAGAAGGAGAGTGTTTGATAGAGAAATTGGCATTTATGTTGCTCTTGCTCAGCTGCTGACTGGTTGGGTAGTGAATAGAGCAAGAGACAGCTTACGGTGGAAGTTGGAAGCTTCAGGCCAGTTTTCTACCAAGTCTACTTTCCTAAAGTTAATCTTCCTTTGGTCAATCTTATTTGGAAACCGAAAATTCCTAGAAAAACAAAGTTTTTCCTTTGGTCTCTCACCTATAGAAGTCTCAACACCCAGGAAAAGCTCCATAAGAGGTTTCCTAATTGGAGCTTTCCCCTTCCATTTGCCTGCTTTGACAAAAGAAGGCTGAGACTTTAGATCACCTTTTTTTACACTGTGAGTTCGCGACCAAAAGGTGGAGTAGTATATTTTTGCAACCTTTGGGTTGGATGGCTGTCTCCCATTGTGGGTCAATGAATGGATGATGGAGGGTTTGTCTGGGTGCAGCTTTTGTGGAAAAGGAAAATTTTGTGGAGTTGTGCAACACGTGCTCTCTTGTGGCATCTCTAGTGAAAGAAATAGTAGGGTGTTTGGTGATAAGTTTAGCTCTTTTGATTCTTTTTGGGCTCGTGTGCAGCGTATGGCCTCTTGGTGGTGTACAAAGTATACAAAGTTATTTTGTAATTACAGCCTTCTCATGATTATTAACAACTGGAAGGCTCTTATTGTTTAGTTTTTTGTTGAGGGGGGGCTTCTCAACCCCTCACCCTTGGGCTGTTTTCTACTTGCTGATTTATATATATAAATTTCTCTGTTTCTTGTAAAAAAAACAAAATATTCAACATAAGCTTGAGAAGTTTATCTCCAGAGGAGTTGAGGACGACCTAGTTATGTTTGATCCCTAGTAAAGTTCTATGTTTCTCTTGGGGCGTCGTGACAAAGTCTTTTGTAATCATTTGTTAGGTCTCATTTCACTTTGTTGGAGTTTATTTATTTAGTGGGGTTCTCTATTGCGGGCTTTATTTTTTTTTGAATGCTTGATGCTATTTCATTTTTTCTTAATGAAATTTCGGTTTTTAGTAAAGAAAAAGGGTTGAGATATTAATGACAAAAGAGTAATACATATTCAATGACTTTTTAAGGCTTTAGTTAACAATGGAAAAGTTATCAGATTATGGGAGGACAATCAAACTAACTCTTTTCCTCTCTCAACAACCTCTTTCCAGGACATGAACAATTTTTAACCAACATGATCTGGCAATTAGTGATTGTTGGGATGTAGAAAATTGAAATTGCGATTTGATATTATAAGAAATCTCTCTTTAATGGAAAAATGAATTTATTATAACTGTTAATCCTCTTGGTATTGTTTCAGTCTAAAGTGGCACTTTGTAGAAGATAGGACAATGTGGTCTTCAGACTCTCTAGGTCTCTATTCTTGTAGGATGGTCTCTATCAGCTTATCTTGCTTCATCTGCGCTTGAGGACATTTTTACTGCAGTTTGGATGGAAAGTGAATAAAGAAGATGAAAACCTTAC
Source organism: Cucumis hystrix (assembly GCA_025688845.1). Taxonomy (NCBI): domain Eukaryota; kingdom Viridiplantae; phylum Streptophyta; class Magnoliopsida; order Cucurbitales; family Cucurbitaceae; genus Cucumis; species Cucumis hystrix. Next base: position 26,824,573 of record CM046883.1, read on the forward strand.
CTTAGGTGTTGTTCGATGCAAGCCCTTTAGACCAATGATAGACACCCAACATTGTTGAATTGATGCTTCTATTTTTCCATTTTATGAAATTATTATTACTTTTTGGGCAAAGTCCATGTGGAAATTGCTAACCTTATTTTTTTAGGAAGCCCATATATTACTCATCTGTGTTTCTTTATGCTACAATGTTCATCTTTGTAACAATGTACTGATTAGGAACACGATGAAGAACAATGAACTAATGAGAATATATGTGATACTACAGGCCACAAGCTTGGAAACAATCACCTCCCTTGTGAAGAACAATGTGCTAACAATAGAAACACTGGTATTTTCTGCTTAACTTCTACTTTGCTTCCCCTCTGTTCATGTTTCCTTTAACTCTATGCTGTTATACTGCCTTAAATTTTTATTTATATGATTTAGGTTAGAGAAATGGGGATGTATTTGACAATTACTGATAACATTATTCGAGGCAGAGGTACTGTTACATAAACTTCTGATTTTGTTTTATGGTAATCATCATTACCATTACAAATTATTATTATCTACACTTTCTTTATATCTTACTTGCTTGCTTTAACTTTTGAACATTGTCAGTGGTTTGATGGTTGGCCATGAATCAGTCTGTGGTCTGTACTTTGTAGCTATGACTCTCCCTCTAGGCTGAAAGACTCTAGTTGGCTAAAACACAAAAGCAGTTTAAGGAAATTTTTTGTGTGACACAACCTATTGGAATTACTAACCCTCACCCACTCCAAATTTTTGGTCCATCAGAAATCCTCCTGTTTCTTTCTTTCCACAGCTTTGGTAAAATAGGCAGTATAGCTATTATCTAGATGGACCTAGCTTTCCTAAATTTATTGCAGTATAGTTATTATCTTGATGGACCTAGCTCCCTAAATAGGCAGCATAGCTATTATCTAGATGGACCTAACTTTCCTAAAATTTATTGCGAAGACTTGCCAAAATTTTATTCAAAAATTACTTTCAGAGGTAATTCCTTGTTGATGTTAATGGCTCAAAACACTGTCTCCAATTTTCCTCCACGACAATGAACGAAGATGTTCTGAATGTTGTCATTGGTGCTTAGCACTGAGTTGTCTATTAAAGAACAGATCCCAACCTTCTTTTTGTTCTAGGGATGTTATTTAACCATGTTATTGTGCCTTGCTGGTAGCCTTAGTCCGTCAAGATATATGTTATGCACACACTGCCTTTTGTGGTTTATGCATGCTGTAGATGGTTGAAATTTTTGACCTGTTGCCTTACATTTTCAAATTATTCTTCTGTATTGTTGAAAAAGAAACAACAAGCTTGCTATCCTTTTCAGGTATACTTCTTCTTGGGGAACTACTTGCATGTCTAGCATCAAAGCCTCTGGATAGTGCAACAATTCATAGCCTAATTGCCTTCTTCACAGAGAGACTGGTGAGTGTGCACTTTTAATTTATTTTTCTTGGTATTAATCACCTATCCAAACAGAGGGTCAATGGGTGTTTTCTATTGGTCTTTCTCAATTTTGATCATTTGTCTTTGTTCTATATGCTATTGCCTTTTCTCCTCTTTGTTTTTTTTAGAAATGGAGACAAGCTTCTTTATTAATAAAGGAAAATGAGACTAAAGCTCAAAGTACAAGAGAATTATACAAAGAGCAAAAAGTAAATACAAACAACCAAACAAACTGCCCAAAGACGACCTCGGCCAAAACAAGGAAAAAATGACCAAAACAAAACAAACGCAAAGAACAAGCTAAAAAGGCGAAAACCAACAGAAAAAATGAAGATAAAACAGAACCAAAACGAAGAGAAATAAATACAAAGCATAACAAAATAACTTTCTCAAAAGGAAACCATTCGGATCTAGAGACTAGCAAAAAGAAGCAACCGGTGAACTCAAAGCTAACTTGCCAAAGGAGACCAAAACCAGAAGAGCAACAAAAAAACCTTTTCTCCTCTTTGTAATTGCTTCCTTGTGTTGAAAATAATTCAAGGTTGCTTCCAACTTTGAACTGGAAGATTAAACATGCATATCCCATGTTCCAAGATTGACCAAGCATAAGTTTCATTCTTTTTTTTCTTTTTTTCTGTAAATTCTTTTATATAGTTGTAATTTTCTTTTGAAGAGGGCAACAAGTTTTTGTCTGAGCTAATAATAGGAAAGAAATGCTAGGACTTTTCAAGAAAAGGAAAGATCTCCTGACATCCTTATTGATCTCATTTGTTTCTTAGCTATGTCTCAACCTCTTTATATGTATAGTTTAGATTCTCTTATATCCAATTTTAGAAATTTTCTTTGTAACTTCATTATATTGGTTTCTACATTTTGTTTTTGGTTTTTGATAAACTACCGAACTTTCATAGTGAAGAAATGAAAGAATACATGGATATACAAAAATGTAGCTTGCATAAAGAAGTCAAACAAAAAAAAAAAAGCTCCAGTCAAGTAAAGTAAGACTTGGATGATAATTATTTTATAAAAGAAAACAATTTCCTTTGGGAATTTGTATCCCTTGAACATTTATTCTTTTTCACTATACAAACTATAATTTGTTTCTTGGAAAAAAATCCATTACAAAAGCCTAGAAGGGCACATGGAATCCAACAAGAGACTAAACATTATCCGATCTCTCCAACTCTCTAAAGATTCTTTTGAATACTTCTTTTTCAGAAAAGTGCTAATATTTTAGTAGGATTGGGAAGAAAAGTGCTTCAAAATTGTACCTGAGCATATGCCTTTGAGGAAGGAACTGATTTTTATGATTTGAAAACATGTTTGTCAAAATTAAAAACACTCCCAAGTTCCACCAAATACGTATTGTAGATTGAAGATTCTTTTTAATACACAACCAATCAAGTTTCTCTATTCAGTGTGATAGATGACTTGATACTTACTATCAGGCAGATTGGAAAGCTTTACGAGGTGCCCTTGTTGGCTGCTTGGCACTAATGAGGAGGAAAACAAATGTTGGGACAATTTCTCAGAATGATGCAAAGTCAGTTGCACAGTCTTATTTTCAAAATCTTCAAGTACAGTCCCTGGGACAGCATGATCGAAAGGTGAGTTAACAAACTTAATATGTAGGGAGCTTATGCAGATACTCACTGACAAATCCTTTTAAATTTTAGTAACTTATCTGATATTCTTTGCTTCTGTTTCACTTTGGTTTATTTATTTTGACAGCTGAGTTTTGAACTTCTGGCGTGTCTTTTGGAACATTATCCTGATGCAGTTGTTTCACTGGTACTGTAGTTTTCTTGCTTTCGTCCAGCCTTTTAAACCGTGTCTTGAAAACCACAAGCGATTAAAAAAATGTTCCCTTGACCCATTTGCTCAACCCTTTTTAGTTTTTGGGTCACTTCACATCTTTATGTCTACACGACACTTTTCATGTTTCATTGCTGTGTATAACTTTTTCTCTCTTGAATATTTTAATTCTTAACTTACTTGATTTTTCTTTTTGTGGAGTATCAATGAATTTTTCTGTTATCCAGGGTGATGATCTTGTGTATGGAACCTGTGAAGCCATTGATGGTGAAAAAGATCCACACTGCTTACTGCTTACTTTTCGCATCGTTGAGCTTGTGGCAAAACTATTCCCGGATCCAACTGGAGCACTTGCAAGTAGTTCTAGCGATCTTTTTGAATTCCTGGGTTGCTATTTCCCAATCCATTTTACACATGTAGGTTCAATTCATCTTGGTCATCATTTCCTTTCTTGGTTTATTGACTTTTCTCATCTTGCATACGATTGATTATTGGTAGTGTACTTCTCTCTCCTTTTGGGGAGGGAAAATGATGAACCATATCTGTAAAACACATCAGAGGTTTATTTTTTATTTTGAAAATGTATCATTTTTATTATTTTCCTTGAAACGAAAACAAAGCTTTTCATTGATGAAATAAAACGAGGCTAATACTCGAAGTACAATGAGACATAATAAGCAAGATAAAGTAAATGCAACCAAATATAGTCCAATGTTGGACTTGTCCAGAAAACTAAAGCAAGTACAGTCAAATACAACTCATAATGGAACAATTTGGCTCTTTGAACAAAACTTCAAACACCACCGAAGCTGAAACTCTGGGAAAGCAAGGGAGAAAACACAAGCTTCAACTTGGGCAAAGCTGATAATAAAACCACCAATCCATAAAACCAAAGCCACAAGAGGGGAACAGATCAACTAGATTAATTGAAGAACCATGGCACATTAGAACTAGATGAATCCAAATCGATAGAGGCTGCCAAGAACTTGGAGAGGGGGCAAACAAAACTAGTAAAATACATCCTCCAACTTTGACAACTTGGTAACAAAGCTTCCTTAAAGTCTGAGGCCTCCAATTTCCAGCTTCAACTGATCCATAAAAAAAAAATCAAGCACAACGAGGATATAATTTTCCTTTTTTCTCCCTTTCTTCCTCATAGTCAGAAAACCATGACTTCAAAGCTTTTTTAATAATTCGGAGCTTTGAATAAATGAAAAAACCTGTCCACCCTTACAACCAAAGATCAGCAACTGAAGATTCTATCTTTAAGTGACATTCTTTATGAAGCAACCATTTTTTACAAAAACAAATGAAGATGGACCCCAAAGGAAAAAATAAAACCTCCAGCTTCTCATATCAGAGGCAAGTGGACTGAAATAGTTTTGGAACCTTGAAACTCTCCCCTAGACAAAAATGGGGGATGAAGATACAAGTTTTCTTTCATGAATTTTTGGTGGCAAGGAAAAGGAAGAATTTAATCACTGAATTGGTTAATGAACAAGGCGTGCCAACTAAATCATTTAGAGAGATTGAAGGTTTAATTCTGGATTTCTATGGAAATCTTTACGCCAAAAGTCTGGGTGCAAGACACCTTCCTTTGAATTTTGAATGGAATTATGTTTCCCCATGGAAGAATTCTGCACTTACAGCACAGTTTTCAGAGGGGGATATCAAGACAGCGATCAGGATTCTTGGTAAAAGTGAAGCCTCAGGTCGAGACAGTTTTACAGCTGAGTTCTTATTGAAATTTTGGGATCTTATGAAGACAAACTTCCCATCTCTTTTTAAAGAGTTCTATAAGAATGGGAGACTGGATGCATGTGTCCAAGAGAAATTTTTGTTTAATTCAAAAGAAGGAATAAGCAGTTGCCGTGAAGGATTTCAGACTCATCAACTTCATTGCTGAGGTTCTAGCCGAGAGACTGAAAAAAGTAATGCCATCCATTATTGCTCAGACTCAGAGTGCATTTATAGAAGGCCAATCTTGGATCCAATCCTAATTGTCAAATAGGTGGTAGAGGAGTATAGGGCTAAAAAGAAGAAGGGATGGATCCTAAAGCTCGACCTTGAAAAAGCATTTGATCGTGTTGATTGGGATTTCCTAGAAAATATCATGCGAAATAAACAGTTTGAGCATAAATGGATATTGGGTTGTGTAAAGAGGTACTCCATTTTTATTAATGGAAGGCCGAGAGGGAGAGTTTTGACTACTAGGAGAATTCGATAAGGAGATCCTCTATCCCCATTTCTTTTCCTCCTTGTGAGTGAAGTTTTGGGCACACTAGTGGACAAACTTTATCAGAATGGATTATATGAAGGATTCACAATTGATAAAGAAAAAATTCAGGTTCCCATGCTCCAGTCTGCAAACAACACCCTATTATTTGGATGTATGACAGTCACATGCTCACCAAGCTCAGCAAGTTATAGAATTTTTTGAGTGGTACTCGGGTCAGAAGATGAACAGGGACAAATCGGCATTGTGCGGTATTAATATATTAATATTGGGACAAATCGGCAAGTCTGCAGTGTAAGGCTGAATGTTTACCTTTTTTGTATCTTGGCTTACCATGGGGGGTGGGGTGCTCAAAACGAATTTTTTTATGGCAACCAGTAATCGATTTGGTATATAAGTCAAACTTGATAAATGGAAGAGATTCAACTCTTCCAGAGAGGAGGAAGAGCCACATTCTGTAAATTGGTCGTATCCAACCTTCCAACCTATTTTATGAAAGAATTCTAAGGAACTTTTTTCTGAGAAGGTCATAGTGGTAGTAAGGCTTTCCACTTAGTCAAGTGGGAAACAATTAATAAATCTACTGTGGATGGCGGGCTTGGGTTAGATGGTCTCGAAGCAAAAAACCTGGCCCTTCTTGCTAAATGGGAGTGGCGGGTTTTAGAGGAAGGGGATTGGTTGTGGTACAATGTGGTGAGTAGCATTCACGGAACTGATACGTATAATTGGCACACAGCTGGAAAAGGTGGAAAGAGTTTATGAAGCCATTAGGTTAGTATTTCCTGAACTTGGTAGAAAGTGGAAGCTTTGGCTAATTTCAATTTCGGAAACAGGAGTCAGATTGCATTTTGGTTAGACACTTTGGAGGGTGAAATTCCTTTTAATATTCAGTTTCCAAGACTTTATAGAATTTCCTTACTTCCTAAAGGTTCAATAGAAGAGCATTGGGCTTCCGATGTAAACTCTTGGGCTATACATTTCTGTCGACTTCTAAAGGAAGAGGAGATAGCAGAATTTCAGAATCTGATTGGTAAATTTTCAGCAAGAAGAATTTCGGAGGCTTCTGATAGAAAAAATTGATCCTTAGTGAGTAGTGGAAGATTTTCGGTAAAATTTTACTCATCCTCCTCCCCACTGGATAAGGTGCTGCCTTTATGGAAGACTAACAGCCCAAGAAGAGTAACATTCTTGTTTGGATTTTGCTGGTTGGGCACTTGAATATATCTTCAGTTTTGCAGTGCAAATTGCCGTCTAGTTGCGTTTCTCCCTCGATTTATCCATTTTGTCTTCAACATGGAGAAGACCCGATTCATCTCTTTTTCTTGTGCCCGTATTCTGTCAAGTGCTGGGAAACTTTGTTCTCTGTTTTTAATATCTCGTGGATGTTTAAAGAGGATTGTAGAGATTTGGTAAGGCAGCTTCTAGGAGGTCCATGTTTCAATAAGACCTAACGACTAATTGGGTTTAATGCGGTAAAAGCAATTTTGGCGAAATTATGGTTTGAAAGAAATCAAAGGGTTTTTTTTTTCATGAGAAATCTCTCATATGGCTAGATCGTTACGTAGTTGCTTACGTAGTCTTATGTATGTATGTGCTGCCTTCTTCTTCTTCTTCTTCTTCATCATCATCATCATCTTCTTCTTCTTCTTCTTTTTCACTTTAAATATTTTTTAATTGAGTTGTTTTCTCTCTTGCTTTCTGTGTGTGTTAATAATGTTTCTATATACTATTATGATCCAGGGAAAAGAGGAGGACATAGATGTAAGAAGGAATGATCTTTCGCAGGCACTTATGGTATGATAATTTGCAAGGACATTGGTTTACAGGTTTACGTTGTTATTTGAGATCTTAATTGTTATGAAAGATTTTGTCCAGGAGAACTTACCTTGCTTGATAACATTTTTCTTACTTGGAACCCCCTTTAGTTGGCGTGTTTTGGTGGACTTATTTTTTTTATGTCCTTGAATTCTTTATGCCTTCCATGCGGTTAGAACTTACCCAACAACAAAAATTTCTACTTTGGACCATTGTAGATACAATTGTCAGCCTTCCATACGGATCCAGAGTTTTATTCAAACCCAAACTATGGGAAGCCTTGTTAGCATCAGCTTCTTCAAAATGTCTGACCCTAAACCAAGTCTTCAAAGAACTTGAAGCTTTTTAATTCTTTTAGAAATTTGTCATGTTTATTACATATGATCTGTTAAGGATCCGTTTCCATGTTTCTCAGCAACCAAAACTGACAAGGATCTGTTGGTGTTGTAAAGTTAACAAGACTGAACTCTAGGGAAAATAAAAACCCCTTTCCAGGATTACATATTCTCACGTTCTGTGGAAGTTGAATATAGATAAACTGTTCAGGTTAACTTGCATGATTTGCTTTCTGGATAATTTTGGAAATTCATATTTCTTTTAATGTCTCCAACCCCCAAAAAGAGTATTCTTCCATCTCTAGCTGTATACCAATATTCTAGATGTTTCGTGGTTCAAACAGTTTTAACCATTTAGTTCTTGGGTTTACTTCATTCCTGCTTAAGAATTTGAATTTTGGTGTTCTTCTATTTTTTTCCTTTTATAGGTCAGTTATAAATTTATCGGTGCTCTGGGATTGGTGTTAATTACATTACCCTCAACCATCATTATTTGTTTATTTTTCACTCCATATGTTGAATTCTGCACCATATTCATAATCTGTATTGCATATTATTCAACTTGATTGGACTTCTGTAATATTACTGCGCAGAGGGCCTTCTCATCCACCTCCCTCTTTGAGCCATTTGCCATTCCTTTGCTTCTTGAGAAACTTTCATCTTCATTGCCATTAGCAAAGGTGTGTCTCGGTTTCTCTATTTACTTGATTTAGTAATTGTTTAATAATTTAGGATCCCCTTCTTTTGAACGTCCAAGCTGTTGAATTACTTGAATAATTGCAGATCGATTCTTTGAAGTATCTAAGTGATTGCACTGTCAAATATGGGGCAGATAGAATGAAAAAGCATAGTGAAGCTATCTGGTCTTCAGTAAAGGAGATCATATTTACTTCAATAGGACAGCCGAATTTGTCCATTAACACAGAATCATTAAATAGTCCTAGCTTTCAAGAGAATGAAATGACAACAGAAGCACTAAGACTCCTGCAGAAGATGGTTGTTGAGAGCAATGGGTTATTTTTAACATTAATTATCAATGATGAAGACGTAAAGGATATTTTCAATATCCTAAATATTTATACATGTTACAACGACTTTCCTTTCCAAAGCAGGCAGAGACTAAATGCAGTGGGCCATATCATTTACACGTCAGCAAGTGCATCTGTTGCTTCCTGCGATCGTGTTTTTGAAAGTTACTTCCACCGTTTGCTGGATTTTGTGGGGATTTCTGTGGATCAGTATCATAATGATAAAATTTCTCCCATAAGGAATTTAAACTTTGGAGCCCTCTATCTCTGTATTGAAGTTATTGCAGCTTGCAGAGACTTGATTGTAAGCTCAGATGAAAACACATGCTCCGTTAAAGAGAAATCATACTCCATGCTTCAAACTTTTTCACGTTCAGTGGTTCAGCTCCTCAGTTCTACCTTTTCAGGAATTGTTAAACGGGATCTGCATGATGCTGAATTCTACTGTGCAGGTATCTTCTTTTGAGGTGTTTCCCTTGAGTGAGGTCTGCTTGAAAATTTACTATTCTTATATTTGAATGGGGTGCGTCTGTAATTTACACATCCATACATATGACATGTCTCATGTTTTTATTGAAGAAATAAGATGGTTTTCAATTTCTAATTGGAGCTGCAATTACTGCAGTTCAGTTTTTTCAATTTTCCATTTATATCTCTCTTAAACAATTTTATTGCTGATATTTGCCTTTTCTCTAACTTATTGTTGCTTATATGTCTGAGTGGTTTAAATCTAAGATAGGTTAAGTATTTATCCTAATCTAAGATTGGTTAATTAGAATATAAGCTGTGACTGAAGTTTGAAACCATTTGCAGTAAAGGGCTTGCTGAATCTGTCCACATTCCCGGTAGGCTCTTCACCAGTATCCAGAGTCATATTTGAGGATATTTTGTTGGAGTTCATGTCATTTATAACAGTGAACTTCAAATTTGGATCGTTGTGGAATCATGCCTTGAAGGCACTACAGCATATTGGTTCATTTGTTGACAAATATCCTGGGTCTGTGGAATCACAAAGTTACATGCATATAGTCGTTGAAAAGATTGCATCGATGTTCTCTCCTCATGATGAGGTCTTGCCACTGATGCTTAAACTTGAGATGGCAGTTGACGTTGGTAGAACTGGGCGCAGTTATATGCTGAAAATTGTTGGGGGGATTGAAGAGACAATATTCTACAATTTATCTGAGGTTTATGTACGTGTTGAAAGATTATCAATCTTTACGTTATGCTAGATATTCCTCATTGGCATCATCAACCAATATATCCATAAGCAACGTCCCAAAAGAACTCCAATTGATGAATGATCCATCTTTTCTTCCCTAATTAATTATAGTTTGTTTCTTCTTGACATGTTATGTTTTCAATTGTCTTGATGAAAAAAATCCAACATATCAGAGAACAACCTACAAAAAATGATGATTTCTTAGTATTTTTCAATTGGACTAAATGTTTTTATTTTTCTGGAAGATAATTTCTGAGTATTATGTTGCGGTTGTTCATTTCTGATTTTTTCAAAAAAAAAAAAAAACGAAAAGAAAAGAAAAAAATGAAGAGTTAGTATTGTACATAGGAAGAACTTCATTTGATTTTCAAGGAACATCAGAGCTCTCTCTTTTTTTTTTTGTCGTTTTTCATGGTGTAGTCCCAACATTATTATATCAACTCAGAGCTAATCACTGTTTTTTTCTTTCCTCTCTAATTGGCTTCTGGACATTCTATATATTTAGGTCTATGGCAATTCAAAATCAGTCGAGATTGTATTGTCCCTGTTGGATTGCTACTCGACCAAAATTCTTCCATGGTACATGGTTCTGTTATATCTTATACTTCTTATTGGTTGGTAACTATTTAGTTTTTCATAATTGTGCTGTTTTCTCTGTTTCTTAACCATTATTTTCATCTTTCCTAAGAAATCATGCAAATGTTATTGAATTTAAAAAACAAAAACAAGTTGTAAACTTTTTAAGTTTTCAAAACTTGGCTTGGGTTTTGAAGAACACTCATTAAAGGTATATATATACAAAGAAACCAATAGGTTTAAGTAGTATTTATAAGTTTAATTTTGTCGAATTTTCTTTCTATATTAGTTTACTGTCAAAGGGCACGTACAGCCATGTCTGCAGGGTTTTTTTTGGTTTAGAATTACAAATATGCGATAATGACTCCCTTTTTTTTTCTTTTTTCCCTTCTCAATTGTTTTTCTGTTATAAATGTGCTGCTTGATTTTATTTTATTTATTTATTTATTTTCATGATGGTGTAGGTTTCATGAAGCTGGAGATTTTGAGGAAGTCATATTGCGATTTGCACTAAACATTTGGGATCAAATTGAAAAATGTTCAACTTTTAGCACTTCGATGGATAAAGTGAGTAAAATTTTTTATTCTCTGTTTTATTAGTTGTCAATTGATTTTGCGTAGTTTTTCTACTTAGACATCCTAAAATCAGTTGTGAGCCTTTTAATGAAGCAGCAGCCTTTTGTTTCGTTTTTTTTTTCTCCTTCCCCTTTTTAGTGTATCCAGGTGCTTCTTGATGCTACCATGATGGCATTGAAACTCTCAGTTCGAAGTTGCTCAAAGGAGACCCAGAATATTATAGTCCAAAAGGCATTCAATGTATTATTAACAAGCAGTTTTTCTCCATTGAAAGTAGCATTATCTAATGCAATACCAGTTCAGATGGAGGGCTTACAAATTCTGCAACAGAAAGATAATCCTACTTCTAGAGATGAATGGATTCTTTCATTATTTGCGTCAGTCATTATAGCACTTCGCCCACAAGTACATGTTCCAGATGTGAGATTAATAATTCGTTTGCTTATGTTACCCATCACCAGGGGCTGTGTACCAGCTGCACAGGCACTGGGTTCTATGATCAATAAATTAAGTGTGAAATCTGATAAAGTAGAAGTCTCAAGTTATGTTTCCTTGGAAGAAGCTATTGACATTATTTTCAAAACAGAATTTAGGTGCCTCCATAATGAAAGTACTGGTGATGGCAGTGAAATGTTTCTCACTGATTTATGCTCTAGCATTGAAAAAAGCTCTTTGCTTCAAGTTCATGCTGTGGTTGGATTATCATGGATTGGAAAAGGTTTGCTCCTTTGCGGTCATGATAAGGTCCGAGATATAACCATGGTTTTCTTGCAGCTCTTAGTGTCAAAAAGCAGATCAGATGCCCCACCCTTGCAGCAGTTTATACTGGAAAAAGATAACGAAACAAGCTTAGACTTTGCAGTCATGAAAGGTGCAGCAGAGGCATTTCACATTCTTATGAGTGATTCTGAGGCTTGTTTGAACCGAAAGTTCCATGCAATAGTACGACCACTTTATAAACAGCGCTTTTTCTCTACCATGATGCCTATTTTCCAGACTCTAGTAAGCAAATCAGATACGTCACTTTCTAGGTATACATGTCTTTTATCCTATGAAGATATTAAATTTCCTTTTGATGAGCATATTGCACCAGTTTTTCTTGTCTGTCTTGGCAATGTCCACACTAAGAAGAATGCAACTGAACGCTAAATGTAAATAATTAATGTCTAGTCTAATAGACCTGTGTTTGTCAATGATTTTATACAAACTCTATTATGCTGAAGTTTCCTTCCAATTTTGTGATCCTTCGTAGTACTATTACATAATTTATAGCATTGCAATATTGCAACTCAAAAGCATGTTTCTGTCTCTTTATTGTTACACCTCAAACAACTAATTTGGAAACCTGTAATTTTTGGAACTAGGGTTTGGTTTTCTTAAATCACCAATTGACCCAAAAGCTTAAATTGATGGGTGACAACAAATTTAATTATATATCATCATTCAATATTCATGATGGAAATGAATATTTAATGGAAAGGTAACAACAATGCAGGGGTTTAAACACAATCCATCATGGATCACCAATTGAATCAAAAGTTTAAGCTGATAAGTGAAATCGAATTTAATTTTACATCATCTAACATGTTTATCCTTTTGAATCACATAGCAAGATTTGTCTAACCTATTACAATTTTGAGTTTATTATGATCATGATAATATTTATATAATACCAAGTATTATCTTCTTTAGAGAGTTAATGCAGATTTACAGTTCGGACAATAAGTAAACATCTTAGTAAATACCTTATGAATGATCATTACGCAGCCTAGCTTATTCCTGCAGATGGATAATTTAGCTTTTTTTCATGCTGGAACCATTTATTTGTTTGTGTTCATGATAGTTGAATTGGACTTCAACTTGGGCTTTGTTAACATTGGAGTAAGAAATGTGCATGAAAATATCTGTTTGGAGCATTTACTATAGCCGTGCTTTAACACTGCCTGGATGCTAGTTGAAGGGAAATTTTGGTAGCCATGTTCTGATATGGCGCTTTGTATTTCAGATATATGTTGTACCAGGCATATGCACATGTTATATCTGATACTCCACTCACTGCTATATTGAGTGATGCAAAGAAGGTTAGCTTTAATGTAAACAAAAAGTTGTTTCTGGGTTTTATTTGTGCTATTGTTGCAGTTCAGGCTTTTTTATACAAAAACCATATTGTTCATAGCAACATGTCATTAATTTTTGCAGTTTATTCCTATGCTTTTGGATGGGTTGTTAACATTAAGTGGGAACGGCATAAATAAGGATGTGGTTTATAGCCTCCTCCTTGTTTTATCTGGGATATTGATGGATAAAAATGGTAAGATTCTGATCTATTTCCATGATTCAGTATTTCTTTTTCATTAATTATTGCTTAGTTTTATTCTATTTTGCAGATTAACATGTTAGCTTTGTATTTGATAATAGTATTAATTGCTGATTTTCCCCCGATAAGAGTGTCTAAATGGACCACAATTGAGACTTATGGATCTTATTGTGATTTGAAATTCTTTTTGTTATGTATAGGAGGAAAGGAGTTAGAGTGATACCCACACGTCGAAAATACAAATAAACACTAAAGATAACTATGTTGCAATATCAATAATGAGATTACCATACAAGTTTGCGAAGCTGCTCTTATTTATCACCAAGACACTATTAAATATATACATAATTACCCCTAACTAGTATTCTCACGGAGTAGTGGCAGAGTATTATGTCCTATTTGCCTGGGGGAATTAGATTGGAAGAAAAGGGGTTCTAGTGTTAAAAAAATTTCAACCTCTTCCTTTTTGGCCTCTAATGTTTTAGTGGGAGAAAACCGATGAGCCACAAAGTGATGAGGGTTTGCCTGCCTTCTTCTTTTATGGCCTAGGAAGGTCCGTCCCTTCTGTTATCAGGTAACTTACTCTTATGTTAAGTTCAGTTACGAAGCATCCAGGATTGGCTGACATGTGATTATTCTATAAACACGGTATTTTATTGATCACAAAATCAACTACTCTACCACACTTGGTACATAGCTCATGTTTTATATATCTAGCCTTATAGAAAGCATAATACTAAAGATGAGGAGCACATGCGTATAATAGACTAGTGCAAGGGGAAAGATCGGTTGAAATTAAAAAGGAAAGGGGAGATGAGGAGTTAGCGCCAAAGCATTGGTGAGATAACCACGGATTCCCAAATACTCATGATTGGGTCTTACCTTTCCGGGAATCCATGGATTTAAATAAACAACTTCTATTCTATCAATGCCTTGGTCCCATGGCCCAAACTTAAACAAATTCTTCATTCAGTTCTAAGAGGACTTGTCCCTCATATTGCAGGACAGGAAGCTGTAACAGAGAATGCACATAAAATTGTTGATTGCCTAGCTGGACTAACTGACTTTTCTCATATGATGGTATGAAGTATTTTTCTTGAACCGTCATTTTATTGTCTATTGCAATGCAGTCCTTCTGATGGGTTCTTGCTTGCTGGCTGATATTCTCCTGTTAATAAATGATTTTTTTTTGGTCCTCTATAAAACACTTCGAGTAAGGCAACTGTTCCACTATCTGCCTTTTGCTTTCACACGTAACGTCCTCTCCCCCAATTTGTACATAGATTTCCTTGCATGATCCGGAGGTGTGAACTTTCTCAGTTTTAAACATTTAATGGTTTTTTTTTTTGGCTGACGCTGAACTACGACGTTGCTGCTATCAAAGTTCAATTAGTATAATTTTTAGTGGCTGTATTTTTGCAATAGAGATGATGCCTGGTATATTACACTATTGTACTAAAACCTGAAGCACATGCATTATCCAGCTCGTACGAGAAACTGCAATTCAGTGCCTTGTCGCTGTGTCTGAACTGCCCCATGCAAGGATATACCCCATGAGAAGACAGGTATCCAGATGGTTGTTGCTTGCAATCATTTATCTGGGACTGTGCTATTAATCCTGCTTATGATGTTCAATACTGTTCTGCCCTTTTCAGGTACTGCACGCAATATCTAAAGCTCTTGATGATCCAAAAAGATCTGTTCGACAGGAAGCTGTCAGATGTCGACAAGCATGGTCAGTGCTCCATGACGGGTTTATGATTCTATAGCACTTTACTGGTAGTTACTACCGGAAGGTACTAAATTCATTTTATAATTTCACCAACAGGGCATCGATTGCATCAAGAAGTCTTCATTTCTAGTGGTCCATTGCGAGCAATTTTCCTTGTCTCACATAGCTTGCGAGACTTTGCAAAAGTTGGCAGCTTAGCACAATTGAAGTTACCAAATTTAGTGTATATCGTCTACTCTTACATAATTTCAATGTAATGTACATGTAATAGTTCAGCTCTCTTTCTTGGATAGTAGCTAGTTGGTTCATTTTTTTTCTACAAGGAAAAAACTGTAAACATAATTTGTGCAAAAAAAATTAATATAGTTGATCCATTACGCACTCATCGATAATTTGAAGAACTTTGATACAGTAAAAAAATAAAATAAAATACAAAGATGGAAGGTGGATATTTATGATCCACTAAAATACTGCAATCTTATTACCAAAGACGTGTACAAGATCATTGTAACATGCATCACACGAGATAATTGTTTACCCATATAAAAGAATCGAAAATGGGAGTATCTAATTTAGAGTCTTCTATCAGATTTCACTTTTCCTGCCGTGTCGGTAAGTGGCTATACAGATTAAATTAAGAAATTTGATAATCAAAACAAGTGCTAAAGTTAGCGTAGCAATAGATCATGTAACGTACACACTCAATAAAGCACCATAAACATCTGGTGGTATATAAGGAAAAATTGGGCCAACTCCCAGCCTCGTTTGAATTTGGAAGATAATCCAAGGGAAGCCAAATTAATTGGTTGTACCAAAATGTTATTGATCAATCAGACATCTCGTCTTCAGCTCCACTGTATTGATCCATGTCCTGATGTCTATCATGTTTATGCGATCTTCCTATACCATCTTCAATATCTGATCCTCTTTTCGAATTTGAGTAAATCTGAAAACAGCAAAGTTAAAAAAGATTGCCTATAACCATAAACATGGGTAATACTAATTGAAGTTCATAAACTTAGACTATACCCCAGGATCCTTCACTTCCAAAGTAGCTACGGTTGGTCTTCTCCTTACAGTCACTCTTGCAGGTGCTGGAAAATGTTCAACCTCATCACTGGATCTCCCTTCTTTAGCCCTCTTTTTTCTAAGAACAAGCTTTGTGGGAAGTGGCTACAATTGAAATTTAATGGACGAGTAAATCTCTAAACCAAGAACAAGCCCATGAATACATATGTGACGTCCAAAGAATTATAAAGAGATAGAAAAGAGATGAATACCACATAACGAGCTTCTGCATCATCAAATGAAACGAGATATGTAGTGGGGTCATCCACATTGTCACCCCGTACCTGTCATAAGTGTCATCAGAAACCTCACCAAGCATGCAGTCAAAATTCTAATTTATTGTTGTACACTAATTAAAAATGCCTGCACTTACATCCCAATGGTACTCACGAACCCAGGAATAAGACACATCTTCTTGTTCATCGTAAATATCCTTTGAAAGCTGAATCAAAACAAGAGAATAAACATGTCTCCCTCCAAATAGGAATGATACTTATTTATTGATTTTGCTTCACATAGGAGTGTGTGCGAGAGAGAGAGAGGTGACATCTTTGCCTAGTAGAGATATTTCATAAAAAGGAATGTAAACACAAGGTGTAGGTGCTGTCTTTGCGTAGTAGATTAAGCTATGTTTTAGATCTTCCATTTGTTTTTGGAATAGCGAAGGGAGCTAAGAATGCTACGGACTTCACTTCTCTTTGGCTTTAGGCAAGAAAAGAAAAACATAAAACTAAAATTCCAATGAAAAATACTAAAATTAAAAGAAATTAAAGATATTATTCATTGACCACCAACCTCATCTGGAGAAGGAACCATGTACGCAAGAAATTTCTCAGGTTTTGAGGGATCTGAACCTGTTGCCATATAACTTTTCATTATCGCCTGAAAAGGATCGACAAGCAGGGTTAGAACTAACTACTTCATACTGCAGGTTAACAATCCTCCCCTATCTTCAGTTGGAAACTCTTTCTTATAAAAAAAATGTACAGCACCAAATAGAAAAGTTCTATTAACTGATCAAGGAAGTTGATAAATGTTATCAACTTGTATCTGAAAAGTAAACTTATCATTGGTAATTTGGTACGCTACCAAGATTGGGCCTTACTCAAATTAGTTAATAAATAACCCTGATCACAGACATATATTGTGAAAACTTGTTACATACGTACCTTTTTAAATTAATTCCATTTCCACCCAATGGTTTCTTTCTCAAGTTTTCTTACTCTCCAGTAATTTCAATAAAATAACCGATTCAAGTCTAAAGGCGTTGAGTACCACAACTTAATTCTATAGGAAGTCCCCAAAGGGGCAAGTTAAATAATTTAGTTATTGCTTCGGAAAACCACTGTATTATCTCACTATTTTTTTTTTTCAGAATTTTTTTAAATAGATGACCTTACCGATTCAAGCAAGTGGGGATCATCAGTGAACTAGGGTTGTTGAAGTTGGCCAATTCCCAACTTGAACATTTGTATTAAGTCCGAAATACCTCCTAACCTACCCAATCTAATCCACAAATTCTACTCAAACAAGACCCAAGTTTAAAACTAAAACTAATATTTTCTTTTGTGGTAAGAAAAAGATTAATATAAGAGTTAATGAAATGAACTTTAGCAATCAGCCTTTCAATAATATATTTGAAGTATAAATAACCTCAAAACTGACCTGTGATTCATGAGCGTCACGGATGGATTGGTCTAACTTGTTGAAAGTCTCTGAATCAGCTGTGGGAGCACTATCAAACGCCACCACAACAAATGGATCATCATACCTGATGCAATAACAATATTCTTTTGAATAAGAAAGTATACATTGACGAATGTGATATAAGGCACACTGCCTCCAGACTTCATCCAATTGTTGTAAGTCATAGAAATGTCAAAATTTAGATGTGCTGGCACATGATGTAACTTGTAAGACCATCGTCAAAGATTATATTGTTGCTAGCAATCAAATTTTATTGCAAAGTGAACCTATACGAAAATATCCAGTGCCAAAAGGAGAGGAAGGAATGCCCCCTAATTGCAATTTAAATCCTAACATTTTATTGCAGCCTTGAGGAGAAGCTGACAAAAATTCTTGCGCTAATGTACTATGATAAATCTATTATTTTATTTACCAAATTCATAATCAAGGATTGAATTATTTTGTACCTATCAAAATCAGGTAGAAGAGGTAAAACCTCAACAGGATATAAATTCTTATTAGTGGCGTGAATAGGGCGTGACTTGCATGCCTCAAATGATGCCTCAATTTCCTTAATTTGTCTTTCCCTGGAAAATATAAAGATCACTCCGTAAAGAATATAATCACACCACATATAGCTTAGGTTTTTTTTCCTTCTCTTAAAGGAAAAAGACAAACCTATTATTGAGGTTCTCAAGAATATTGCGTCCTCCCTTCATTTCTCGCAGTTCTTTTGCCTGTTTTTCAGTCAAAGACTGCAGATGCAACCCTTGTTAACACTGATACAACTGCGACATAATTATTTGTACAATAAAACCTCAATAGCAATACCTGCTTCGCAGATTCAATGCTGAGAGGAGAGATGTACTGTGTCTTAACAAGCCAGGCAACACCTTTATCAGTAGGACGCTCTTTTCTTTTTATACCACCATCCTTTTTAACTGGAGTTTTCAATACATCATCACGTAATAATTCCTCATCTTCAGGAGCAAGGGGCATTCTAACACTAGGAGGGCTAGTAAGCATATGCATAGAGAAAAGTTAGAATAAGGTTATACAAAAAATAGTCACGTTATAAAGAAAATATTTATATGATCCATACTTGTATACACTGAGGTCAAGCAAATCGAGAGGTATTCCAAGATCTGGCTCTACATAAAGCTGAGGTTTGTAGGTTTTCTCTAGTGATGTGATTGTATATCTTGTATAGCTACAACATCCAAAAAAATAGAAGATCAACCTATTGGTAAGATAATAAAAGAGAAAAAGGACCGTAATACCAAGAAATTAATATTTTCAAGGAAAACAACCAATACAACCTAAACACAGTGGTAATTCAAACCATTTTTTCACACCATATGGTGACGACCAATCTTAAATGATAATACACATGTGACATAGGATCCCTTTATGTCTTTCAAGTAATGGTTTGCATAGAAGAATAAATACGAGAGCTAAGCTGTCACAAGATCCTAACCTACATTTTTTTTCCAACTTTGGATAAAAGACTATCTAGGCGAACCTTTTTAGAACTCATGGAAATGGTTCTACAACCTATAAAACTGATCCTATTCAAGTAAGGTTGTCTGTCTAGGTGAACATTTATAAGCAAATACATCAAACTTTAGCTTTCTGAGTTCTCAATATTACAACTAGTGCTCTGGCTTACCTTCATCAATTCCCTTTTTGTCTAGCAAGAGATGTTTCACTTAATTTCTACATTTTCAGTTGTTAATAACTATCACAAGAAGGATAATTTTTGTACTGCGTCAAATAATTCTAGATCGTCAAAATAACATAATTGTATCCAGCAAAATGAGGGGCAGTATAAAGGGATGAAAAGAACAAAAAATGGAGAAGCACCTCATGTATCAGCACAAGTGGCACACCTATGCAAACTTTGGAAGGAAAAGAATAGAATACATACTGATCTTTCTCTTTCCGTAGTGACATGAGCTTCGGCTGAGCACTAGTATCTGGAAGCTCGTTGCGGAATCTTTGAAATGCATGGAAGTCAAAGTACAATATAATTAGCCATAAGAAAATAAAAACCAATGAACATCGATGAGAGAAGAAGCATGAAACATCATTTCTACCAGAAAATATTGGTAGGGGCATTAAATAATTGGTGTTTTTAGAGATTATTACAGAACATTAATCCATAGATTGAAACTAAAAACGATCCCCTGGGAAAAAGGGCGGTGTGAATTTGTGTTAATAAAGATATGCCTTCCTGATCACAAGGAGTGAGAAAATTATGACAATGAAAATAATAACAATACAAGGAATAAATATTAACTGAGCATTCCGCTCATTCACTCATCCAAAGAGTTCTTAGTAAACGTCAACAATTGTAGACAAGACTTAAAACCAGATCATAACAATGAAAAATATCCACATACTCACTTCAACTTGCACAAAAATGTGGTTGGCTTCTTCAACCTATTTTCTATTCTCTCCCCACTAAGAAAAGGAGTAGCCTTCCTTTCCCCCATTCGGGATCCTACAATTGATCCATGCACCTTCCCAGTAGATAACATCTGGGTCTTTTGCAGTATAGTGTTTTGGGATTCTTTTAGATGGTGTCTGTGCCTCTCATCTTGCCTTTGTTTTTCGAACTCTCTCTTCTTCCTCAGTCTTTTCTCATCATCTGTCTCCATTCTCCCTGAAGGACCGTTTGCTTTCCTGGGAGGCATTGGGGGACCAGAATGCTTCTGGTGTTTATCATGATTTGAATTTTCACGATCACGCCTGCCATATGAGGGATCCTTGGGAACTCCTTTATCGCGTTCGTGTGCTCCCATGTTTGTACCCTCTGCTTTTTGCTGAGAGGCTGATGGAGGTGGTGGAGAATTTGGGGGTGGAGGTGGGGGGATTGAAGAACTCGGTGGTGGAGATGAGGGCGGAGGTGGTGGCTGCATTGACTGCTGGTTTTGATTACCCTGGGAATACTGTGAAGAGGGATAGTAAAGATTGGGAGGTTGTGAAGTCGCTGGTGGGGGTGGAGGCGGTGGATAGGAAGAATCGGGAGGAGGAGGGGGCGGTGGTTGAGGTGCATAAGGATAGGACTGGTGAGGAGGAGGAGGAGGAGGAGGAGGGTGTTGGGTTCTGGGAGGACCATACTGTTGATGGTGGTAATTAGAAGTTTGATGAAGTTGGTTGTTGTAATTTTGGGGATAGGATGAAGAAGGAGCAGGAGGCGCAGAGGCATCACCGGCGTAAGTACCCCAATTCTGATTATATTGAGTAGTAGCTCCTCCTCGCTGTTGGGATGAGGCGGAAGCGGATTGGGCAGATGGAGGTGGAATGGAGTTTTGAGCTGGAGCAGAACCGAAAGACGATTGAGGAGGATATGGCCGGTAAGAAGCCATGAGTATATCTCCCCCCCAAAAAAAAAGTCGACCAAACAGAACCCTCGAGGACAGAAAAGTGGCGTTGAAGTTTAGTCAGATTTCCGGGGCAATCATATATACATTTAAGAAAAGAACCTTCTAACAAAAGAAGATATCTAGAAAACCCTACGAAGGCATGTAGAAGAAGCAGCTATGGAGATAGTTTGTGGAGAAAATGAAGATCGATAACGGAGGAAACCCTAGCAGAGGAAGAAGAAGGAAATAAAGAAAAGTCCGAAGCAGAAGAAGAAGAAGAGGGTAGAAGTGAGTGGGAGAGTACAAAGAACAAAAAATAAATGGGAGAAGAGAAGAGAAAGAGGTGTTTGAGTTTGCAAAGGGAGGAGGCGGCCTTCGTGGATCTCTCCCACCAATCTATTACGTCACTTCTTTTCAGATCATCAGTCGCATTATTCCGTCCAGCTTCTATTTTTCTCATTTTAATCTAATTTCTTTTCCTATTATTATTTTGCTTTACTATTCTACTAAATTAAATTTAACCACAAAATTCAATGAAATGCTAACTATCTTCTCACTTTTTTATTTTTTAAAAATTAATTTTCTTCCTAATTACTATTTTATATAGTATAGAAGTAAATAAAATTTTCATGTTTGGTTGAATTTCAACTTTCTTATGTAGTGGTGTACAATTTTCCTAGCTTACAAATTCATCCGATTAAACTTTTCATTAATCTTCATAACTTTTTCTTTATACTCTACTTGTAGATATAACTTTATACTTCTTTCTTGTCGTTTTTTATTCTCTCAATTTTATAGCACTTATTATGTATGTATATATGGTTTCACCTTTGCCAATCTCACTTCATATACAACCATAAATATATATAATATTCATTGCAAACATTTCATATCATAGTTTAATTGCACTATCTACATTTTTTTTTTTTGTTAATACTCTGTTTTTTGCTTTGATGCGTTCAAATCTTAAGTATACATTATGAAGCTAATAACAGTTATGTTTTTTGTTTAAGTGCACTATATATCTACATTTTTTTGGTAATATGAAAAGTTGAGTGCAGGCTTTGGGCCTTTTGCCATTTAGACGGCCCAAAGTACATAATTGGGGCAAGAATGGATATGTTATGTTAAGAGATCAGAAGGCCCAAACAATAGTCACAAGGGATCCAAAACTTCAATCGAAATTGCATTCATGAACCCAAAAAAAAAAGAAACAAAAGCAAAAGCAACCTATAAGCCCCACAGGCTGCTCCAATCCACAATTGGAGCTTACATAATTTAGAGAAACATAAAGATCTCCAATCACATCTTCCCACATCAGCTCTGTCGTCCATTTGTCATCCACATATGATTACTTGGGCCGACAGGCAGATTCCATGGGCCCAGCCTGTCTTGCGAGCTGTGATTAGACCACAAAACTTAAATGTTAATTACCTTTAGCTTGCAGAACATAGATTATATTATATTGGAATGAAAAAGTAACAAAGGAAACAAAAGAATGGAGCTAAGCTTTTATACAAACCTGAAAATAGGCTTCAAGCTTCTTTCTCAGAGTTGTATATTCTTTCTTCAGTTGTTGGAATGTTCTCATGCATCTGTTTTCATTATAAAAAAAAGGAGATATTTGTTTTTAGTAAATAGTTAACCAATGATAATAAAATAGGTGATACTATACAAACTCTTTAAACCCTTAAAAAGTGTTTGGAAGTGGGAAAGGAAACTGTTTCTCAAGTAGCACTAGGTTGTCGAGACTTTCAACCCAAACAATTAAGTAGATTACCATATACTTTCTAGAATAACATTTGTTTTTAAATAACCCCTTTTAATTAAAAGTTAGGAATGGAAAATTTGTCAAAATCACTTTTAAAGAAAATTTAGAAATCAAAGTTTACTTTTTAGAGTAATAAGCAGATTTTCAATGGAAAACTTTAAGGAAAATCTCTTTAATTAGTATAAGATACCATCAACAGTGATGAACAGTAATGACCTAACTGAACAAGTTTGAAAAAGTTGGTTGCTTTTTCTTCCTGTAACTAAGTGAGCATGTGATGTAAACGATAATAATAATATGTTATTGTCTTCCTTCCTACTGTCATTGTTTCCATTGCATGCATGCAAAGACTGAACCATACATCTGAAAGCTCATGTTACTTTCTACTATACTTGTTAATTTAAAAACTGATATATATATTTTTTTAAATGAAAATATAGATATACTTAAAATGGAGGAGCAGGGAATTCCGAAGGGTATCAAATTCATGTTCGATCAATCTCAGCCGTCCACGTTGAAGGGAATAAGAAAAAAGATATGTATGATAGATATTTACCCGTCTCCACTTCCTGCCTTGCAATATTCCCTCAACTGTGTGCACTCAGCTTTCACCTTTCTGGCTCCAATACTGCACCCATTACAAAAAGAACATGAATGTTTTTTCAACAGGAAGATTTGTTTGGCTATATTTAACTAGTGCCCATCAGAGTATATACTCTGACCCATGGCCACCTCACCCTCTCTCTTTCACATTTTTTAATTTTTTTAAAGACTTTTATGTTCAAATTTTTTTAACATTGCCAGTTCAAAATATTTGGGTTACCTTGAGCTACTTCCTTTAAATTGGTGCATAAGGGCATCCAACTTATTGAAGTCCAGAGGGCTCTTCTGTCTGCATTTGAGATGAAAATTTTGGAGATTAATTATAACAAAGAGACTTTCTTAGGTCAAAATTTGGAAAGCAGCAAAAGAAAATAAGAAGCATACAGTGCTTGCTCTATGCTAAGAATCAGTCTGGATGAGTCTCTGTAGTACAATGTAACAATTTCTTCCACAAAGTTTGGGTTAGCATCATCTTGCAGTTCCTCTAACTGCACAAATTGTTCATCAAGAAATCCCTGACAAATGGCCAGCCGAAATTTGATGTCAAAACGAAGCATTTGATAATACACTTAACACGCTAAACTGAAAATATCACTAATATAGCAAGCAAGTATATAGTCTTTTTACACTTCTCTTCCAGTTCACATATGAACAAAAGCATACAGGCTATATAACAAATGAAATCGAAGGGAATTGTCATTCATTGTAGGAATTACAACTTAACTAACACTTCCTAACTATGAGATATGTTGTTAAATTAATAATCTTTAGGGTGGTGGAATTAAATGTGAACATCACTAATTACCTGATCAAAAAGGGACTGCCTAATGTTAGCAAGCTGCCTACGCAACTGTGTTTTCTCCATTCGAGGAAGTGCAAATGACCCCAAAAATAGAACTTTTATGAGGTTGAAACAAAGAAAAGGAAAGAAATAGTTAGAGGCGGTTAAGCTATACTCCTAAGAAAGGGTTGGAAGGGAGAGTTTATATAATGAAGGAAAAGCGAGATGGAATAGGTGTGAGAAAAGGGAACAGAAGATCATGACAATGCAAGGTATGTGATGTGTGGACCAGACTGCTTTGAAAAAGAGAGTGAAAGAACAAGGGAACTTGTCGAGCATCCAATTTAAATCATAAGGCTTAAAGGTATAAATCTCGGCTATATGATTCTTCACATAAATACAAACAAAAAAAAAAGTATAATACAATGTGAAATATAAATACGATAATGTCACAAATTTATATATAATAATAATATTTGATCTATATGCAGCTTTCTAGCCTGTATGCAGATTCTACTCGAACACACGAAAAGTTCAAATTTTTCTTTAGAATTATGCTGTTGTTAGCTATACATCTTGTTAAAGGTCACTAGTGGTAGTACTCTATAATGTTTCTACACACTACAGTATTTTAGCATTGATATACTTCTTGGTATTAAAACTTTCAAAAAATTATATATAAAGCATTCTCGCGCCATTCTTTCTTTTATATATGCGGCCAGACACTATGAAAATATATATAATGATAAATACTTTTAATTATTTAAAACATACGTGTGCTTTTCACATATGAAATTAGTAATTTCCAAAAACAATATTGTGAAGCTACTCGAGTAGCAACGAGGCTATATGCATAAAAACTTATGACGTAATACATGGATAAATGCTTTGGTAAAGGTAATTAAATCTTCTTCCTTTTGAGCTCCAAAGCTGAAGGCCACCCCTTGTGCGAAGGGTGCTAGGTTTGCCAAAAGCAGCTGATTAGCACAAAAAATAGGTAAAAATGAAAGAAAAGACAAGAAATTCTGCTTATCACTTTGGCCAATTCAATTTTGTCTTGGTATGGCCTTCTAATCATTGATTAGGATTTTTCTGACAGTGACGACAGGATTTTTGGGTGCCTAATTCCAATAAGAGGAGAAGTCCTTTCTCTTCAAGAAATATTCTTGATGATGTTATAGTTACGTCCCCTTATTTATGTATATATTTGTTTTTATCCGCAGTTTAATTTCACCGTTAAGTTATCTGAAAGACACTATTTGCATGTTGATAAGATGTAGTATACTTGAGAATCAATAAATAATACTTAAATCTCATTAAAAATGTTTTTTAATGAAGAATATATATCAGAAAACTAACATTTAAAATAGATTCAGCAAAGCTACTGTAATGAATTTAAAAAAGTATACGTACCAAAACAAAATATAAAATAATCTAGATTTGATGTAAAGAGATACATCAAATTCTATTTTACATTTTTCTATATCCTAGCTTATATAATAAGCTTGATAAAAAGAAGCTGTATATGAAACAACCACACTAGTTGTAACAGAAATATAACCAGAGTAATTTGGCGGCAAATAAAGAATGATTAAATCGGTACTTGGATGTTTTTTTTTCCTTATAAGCTAACATTTAATGTAATGGAAAAGCACTTAAAAGGAAATTCCTAACATTCATGGATGCCTAAATTTGTTCTTATTTCTACTGTTCATGACTCAATTACGTTTCCTTTAAAAACTTTTTCGAAGTTAAAAATTATTGTACAAAAAACTCAACTCACAACAAGAGACAACCCCGGCCCCCATAAAGAAAAATAAAAAAAAATTTGCTCAAAACAAGATCTGTCCTGTTCCCAAGCACCTAAATAATAATATAAAGTTTATTTGCTTTCGTACTAGCTAGACAAAGAATTTATCCCAATCCCAAGTGTCCATTCCATATATGCACCACCAATGTGATATATAAATAAAAAAATCACATCACTCTTGCTATTCCAATCTAAAATTCGACTTTTCCTAAGATATTTTCTACCTAAGGTAAGAAGAACATGAATCATTTCACTTTGTTTAATTTACTCTAATTGGCCAATCATTTCTCTCCTTCTGTCATCTTTCCAAAATGAACCTATCCATCCGAAGGAAATGAGTATGACATATTCTGTGGTGTGGTGGAGAGAAATATCAAATCAAAGAATAGGTTACATTTCAGATTTTATCAAAAATAGTTCCCCAGTTGAGGTATCTGCTCCTTTCCTTTTAGATTGGAATTTTAAATCTCTACCAAATTCGATAGAAAAGAATTTATGGTTTTTTTTTATCCGTGAAAATTAATTCCTAAGTCATCATCATGGATTGAATCCTAAACTTCTCGGTCATTTATTGAAACTATGTATCTTTTTTACCACTAAGTCAACCATACTCAAAAATTTTAAATGAAGTAATAAAAATATACATATGTATATTATGTGATGTTACCATATACACAATAATAATAATCTAATTTAGTATGAAAACAACAATCAATTTACAAAAGTGCAGTTTACATTTCTTAAGTGATGGTCATACAAATACAAACATAACTCAACAATAAAAGACATAAACATTCATACATTTCTTTTGAAGTTGTAGATTTAAATCCTTAATCTTTAACCTACCTTTGTTGTGTTTATACATAGTTTAGCTCTGTTTTAGTTGTCAATATTTATATAGATTGGAATAAACTTATTTCCAATTAAGGTTGAAGTTTCAAATTCTCATACCACACATATTGCACCACAAAAACTCTATTTTAATTCTTATTTGTTTTGATATTTAAACTTTTATTGGATTATGTTCTTAATTCAACAATTATATGAGTAGAACGGAGCCATTAATCATTTTAATGACAATTAGAATCTTTTTCCATCCAACAAAGGACCGGTTTTGTGACTCTTGTCCTTTGAATAAAACATCCAATTAAGCTAAAAAAACAACTATAATAATAGTAAAAAAAAAAAAACCAATCTTTTTCAAAAATCAATTCACTAAACTTAACCAGATTTATTTATTTATTATTACTATTATCGTAGAAAAAAATTACAAGATATTTTCTTTTTCCCTCCCTTTCCGATGAACAGAGGTTTACCTAAACAAATACAGAGCTAGATGTAGTGGCTATATATTTTGGGTTTGAAAACGAATAAGAATTTCAATTTTTAAAAATTAAAAAATAAAATTAAGCAATAAAATAGCTTTTTTTTCAATAAGTTAGATATGAAATTTTGCTATATTTTAAAAATATTTTTATTTATTTTACTATATTTAAAAGTGTTTCAATACAAAATCAATTCGAAATAGATTATACCGTTGATAGACTTTTGTTAGTGATATAGTTTGTCATGGACTAAAAAATTGAATTTCAATTTTGTAATGTTGTAAATTCTTTTGTGTATATTATATTTACAATTCCCCGTAGTGTTTTTTTTTTCTTTTTGCCTTTTTTCTCTTTTTATGATTTACAGAAAAAAATAACAAACGAGAATTTCAATTACATAAGCAAATATATGGTGGTTTGTTTTTTTATAAAAAATATAATTAAATTTTGTTAGGTGATTTAAATTATACTTGTCGCTTATATATAAAAAAGATGTTTAATAAATCTTTAAATATTTAATTTTTTGTTATCTTGCCCATACATTTATATTAAACATATTTTAAATTGATTTATAATATATATCATTAATAGACATTAATAGTCTTGAATTTTAAAAAATATCAACTAAAAAAAAAAGTTGTAAATATAGGATAATGCAATATGACAAAATTCACATTTAATTTTCAAAATCTAACGGTTTCACCATGAGATCAATAATAGACAAAATTACTAATAGAATTCTATCACTAATAGACTAATAATTTTCTTTTTATATTTATAATTATTTATAAATGTTATCCTACATTTATCATCTTTTAAGAGGGCTATCCAATGCAATTAAAAAAAATAGACCCAAAACGAAATATTTAAGACTAACCTACGAGATAATTTCTTAAAGTTAAAAAACCCTATTAAAAGCCCCTTTTAAAGTAACTTGAAAAAACAAGGCGTGAACTAACTGAACTTGTATTTTCACATAACTTTTACCACGCAGTTAATGGGAGGATCTCTCTTAGACGGAGAGTGTCACTCGGAGAGAGACTCCGCCGAAACTCTAAGACACTTCAGGCTTCAGCAATGATAATGAAGCCACCATTACCATTAAATCCTCAATAGTTTCTTATAAGTTCGTTTTTTTTTAATCAGCAAAATTTCCCTTTAAGTTTCGACATCAAAGTTAAAATTCGAATATTTATATTTAGTTAGGCTACAGAAGCTCAAACTTAAGACACCTTAACTGATAAAAGCGAGGACCCAAATATGGACTTGGCTCACCATTTCTTAAAGAGACGCATAGTTAAATCAGCATATATTTTATCTACATAAAATTTTAGTATTCTAAATTATAATAATTTGATCAGAGGATAAATACCTTGATAATTCCAGCAACTGTATATGGCACATGTCGATTGAAAGTGATAAGTCCCTGCCTTATATACCTGGGAAAAAAGAAAAATGAAAAAGAAGAAAACAACCCCACAAGAAATCTAGTTAATGTAACTTTATAAAATAACGAAATTAAACTTATTTACGTCGAATCAACTTTAATGGACTGTTTGGGTGGTTTTCATATTAATATGGCGAGTTGACAATACCTTTATCCATCTAAAATTAGGCTAAACCAGTCTAGGCAGTATCATACAAAGTCTGAGATACTTCAGTTAATAATCCGTGGAAGTAAACTTAGAGCCCTGCCAAGTCTTTAGTCTTTAGTACCTATGTCCTGCAAAGGTTAATTAGTATATTTATTTTGTTAATTACCAATTCACTGTATCTTATAAGCCTCCATATATATAGTGCTTACTTAAAATAGCTCCTCTCTCTCTCTCTCTCTCTCTCTCTCCATCCCACTATATGCATGATATATACAATGTTAAGTGTCAAGATATCCAAAAATTCAATCCCTAAAGAAGAAAAAGAAATTTGACAATGTTGCACCTAGTCCATACCTACTTTGCATGGTAAAAAAATGAAATATTTCATTTTATATTTAAAATAAACGACGCAACAGTCTTTAAACTGGTGGCTGGTGTCGCTTGTGCGATGGGTACAGCAAACGATGCACCCAATTTTTTTTTGTTCAATATACAGCTCATTCAATTAATTTCATTCACACAATAACCTAATGAAGTAGAGAAATAGAACCCGTCCATCCCAAACAAGCTTCGTGGATAATACTTTTATCACTTTATTTGATCTTTTAATTTAAGATTGGTAGGGAAAAAAAAAAAGAGATGATTAGTAGAATGACAGGATTTATGGAAAAGTTAAGAGATGGTGAGTGGAGAATAAATAATATGGGTCGAGGAGCAAGCATCAGCATGAAGGCGAGAATCAATAAGTTGAGCAAAATGGAGAAATGATCCCTAAAGGCAGAAGAAATCCCACCAATGATTGACAAAAGAAGCTGAGTACAATCAATCGCAGGCAATGGTCCTTGTCATGTCTTTTAACTCTTTCAGTCTCTCACCTGCATTTTTAGACAGATGTAATGTTAAAAAGTGAAAAATGTCAAGTGTTCAGGGGAAGAGATTCCACAACTTTACATTCCTCTGCCATATATTATATATACCAAGTAAAATGAGAAATGCATATATAGCAAAAAGGTGTTTTTATGCACTGCTCTCTCCCAGCTGACCTCTCTATCTATCTCTCAAATGCTTCGTCACATCAAATGCCTTGTTAAAAGAGTTAACAGGAAAAAGCTAGCCATATATGTGGGTGAGGTGTGGTGGGTGAAGTGGGATCTGAATAACCCCTATGTGTTTTATATTTATATATTTCCTTTTTATGTGGCATAGATTGTGATTCTCTTTTTCTATCACTGTCCCTCCAATGTCGATAAGAATCCCACCCTGGACAATCATCAATCTCTTCTTTGTATTGTCAATCCTTGCGGTTGCTTATTCAAATTGTTATGAAAAGGGTTTATAAAGTATCACAACGCCCACACAAATCTCTGTAACTATCTAGGTTCTCAGTTCTATGTCAAATGTTTTGAATGACTAAAAGATTTAGTCCTAGTGAAAAAAGGAATAAGGAGAAATCGTAAAAATACTCATAAAATTCTTTCTATTTTAAAAAAATTAATGAAAAGCCACGCAACACAAAATGGTGGGAAAAAAAAGTCAGCTAACTAAAAAATTACAGAAAAAGGCTCCAGAGAGATGAAAGAATAATCAGAAGAGATGGACGACAATCACTATCCTTAGTTACAAGCAAATTACAAATACCTAAAGCGAAGTATTGAGCCTAAGCGTCTTGACATAACTTTTAACTCCTAAAACTCTCCACACTTTTAAAATCTCTCCTATTTAAAAGGCACACACTACGTCCAAAAAAGACCTCTTATGCACTCCAAAAGCCTACAAAATACTGTCTCAAATCATACTTGCAGACACTCCTACGTAACATGCTCTCTAGATTTTCTACGTTACTCCTACAAATGTTGATCACTAAGACTCCGGAAAATAAAAAACAAAGTAATAGTAATAGTAAAAAGAACTTCAAATAAGATTAATGGTGTTAAATCCTCCATCATTGAAACCCATCAGACGAAGAAACGAACCTTCCTAAAGAGTCTCACCTCCCAAATCGAGGAAAACAAAAAAAAAAAGAAGTGAGACCCATATAATAGAGAAATTGAGAGGAGAACACCCCCATGAGGCTTAAGGTCAGTAGACAAATATTCCTAATCCCAGGTAGAAACATAAATCTGCATTCAAAAGAGAGATCAAAGACTGTCAATCAGACAGAAGCTGCCGAGATGGAAATAGAAATTGTTGGTGGGAAAGATTAGAAGTTGAGAAAATTTCTAATACGACATAAATATCAAACTTCTTTGTTCACATTATAGATTTATCTTCATAAATATTAGTGGACCTAAAGCTAATGTCATTAAACTCACGCTAACTTTAAAAATATGTTGATGTGCCACATAATAAATAAATAGAGAGTATGAAAACTATGAAAACTATGTATTACTAGTTATTTTCCCACCAAGCAAATTTCAAGGGGAAATTTTGAAATTGATCTCTTGTCAGGAACTGCGCTCAAACAACACTAAATTAATGTTTTCTCACAACAAAATAATTAATTAAAATCGTATTGAACCCAAAACAAAATAGTTAGAAACCATCAAATTTCATCTCATCAACATTTAAGACTTTATATCATCAATACTGTTTAGACTTTGTATTATCAGTCAAAAAATCAAATCTCCACTTCACATATCCACACGACTACAAGTTTGTTGAACTAAAATAAATAAATAAATTAGAAAAATCAAGATCGAGCTTACATCAACTATACGACAAGAAAGGAACAAATATAATTTTAAAATCTGGCTTTGATGCCATCGTCCATATAAAGAAAGCATAAACATTGCCACCTAAGAGGATTAGTTGCTTAATGGGCCTTCTCAAGAGAGCAAGAGCGGATGTAACGAACAATAGAATCTGTTTGTACCTTTCCTAATCGAGAATGTGTTCATTGAGAATAATCCAAACTTATGCGTGTTGGTTGCAATCATATAGAAACTTACCTTTAAGGTTGCTTTCTCAGTGAGCTTTACGCAGATATTCCTTCTTTTGCAGCATCAATCCTGTTCATCCTCACAAGAATCCGTTCCTTGGAAATATGAAATTATTGAAAGCAGCATTCTCCACTATGTGTAGCTTTTGCTCCATTCACCAAAGTGTTATCCAAATAAGCCCATCCGAGTCCTCGTAGTAACCTAAAACAGAAAGAATCTAAGTACTACACATTCATCGAGTAGGGTCACGTGTAGATTGATTAACTACACACGTTCGATTGCATGCATTGTTCTGAATGAAACTGAATGATACTCTGTATTGTAAAGAGTTCGCTAATTATTCATAGAAGCAACAAATCCATTTGCTTAGAATGAAATAATGAAAAGAAACACAACACTAGCGAACCTGGGTATGGTTGATGCATATTGCATGAAAAAATTGTATACAAGGTTGGAACTAGTGCGTAGAAAAATACATAGGAAGTCTCTCTAACAAACTAGAATAGATATGGTAAAGGAGCTGGCAGAGTTTGTACAACTATTTACAGTCCAAGTATATGTCCAGTTTCTAGGAAAGATCACCATGCTTCTGGGGTCTGCCCATCCATCCTTTATGGACTTGTCAGGCTGACGCTCCTTCATTTGGTGCTTTAGGTCAATCACAATAACTGGAGATGTTCACCACTGAAATGACTGGCTACCTTGCGAAATTGATTTGCAGCATATTGTGATGGAGAAATTGCATCGTGAGTTCCACTAAACACCAACTTCCTGCATTGCCACCTTGGTATGCTGCACACCATCTTCGTCATCATTAGACAAGACACCCCATACCCCATCACTTGCCAAAATCAAACACTCATCTACTTTAGTCCTTGACATAAATGTGACCTCCGGCTCCGATATGATCCATGGTTTTACCTAATGATCACCTGATGCAGAAACACACTCAAAATTAGAATACAATGGAGTGGAGTAGCTAAAATAAAAGGAAGTAATTGCAAAGTTAGACAATGGTGACGGATCCCAAATGAGTCAAGGAAGATTAGCTTAGTGAACAATGATTTTGCAAAACAAGAACATAACCTCAAACTAATTATAATCATAATAAAACTTGGAATCACATGGCACCACAGCATATTTCTTCCAGCTAGTATAAATGCTCTTTATCTTTTTTTTTTATATCCGTGAGTGTCTGGACCAACTTACGCACATCTCAACTAATCTCACGGGACAACCTGCCTGATCCTACAACATTTGGGTGTCAAGGAAACCCGTAGGAAATTAATTCCTAGGTAGGTGGCCACCATGGATCGAACCCATGATCTCTTAGTTAGTTATTGATCCTTTTACCACTAAGCCAACCCATGGTGGTTAGTATAAATGCTCTTTATCAAAAGAATGCAAGACGCCAACATGAGCTCAGCTCAACTGGAATCTATATGTTCTCGAGGACAAGAGGTTCCAGGTCAAATCCTTCACTCCCATGTTGTACTTAATAAGACCTTTTCAAAAAAAAAAAAAGAAGCTTGCAAGACTTGCTTGATGGTAACTAGAATCATTATTAATATTCATCTAGCCTAGGGCAGCCAACAAACAAAATTCTCGCTTTTCCCTTACAAGTCTATCATATAAATATTCATCTAGCCTACTGATCTGCATCAGAAAGTGGAAAATACGAGAGCCATTATATCAGCTAAAAATATTGGGCAAATTTGTGCACCCAAATCATATATATGACTGGTCTTTAATTAATTTGAATACAAAGATTACAAAGCATACACACTTAAATCAAGGCACGATAGCAATAAAGCGTTCAACAACCATAATCTGCAATAGGATACAAAATCAAGAATCTTAATGGTTTAATAACTACACAATCAACAGGTACAACCAGTTTGTATACAATTTGATCCTTCCAAAGCTTCAGATATTACTCTCACCTACTAATTTCAGAAATGAGCCTATAACTCAATCGCATAAGAGCACGTCAAGGATAGCAAAACACATATTAACAGATTCATACAAAATAAAACATGTGGTCAAGGGAAAACACAATGATCCCTACAACGGCATCAGCATCCATAATCTAGAATCTGACTCCAACATCTTATCCATTCCTTAGAAGAGACAAGTGGGAGAACTAAAAGATTGGTGAGCATAATTGAAATTTTTATTTAACAATGAAGTTAAATTATTAAATTGTTGCCAACTATAACATTTCAGAAACATAAAGCAGGACAGATAAAGAATTCTAATTGAACCTTGTGATCAGCCATCAAGGGTTGGTTCGACTCCCACAACAAAGCAATGCTCGAGTCACCACGGTTGGCAAAAATTATCTGGCAAGCTGAGAGAAGAACCAAACCTGTAGATCCAACGGAGTAGAAGACATCATCAAACCTCCCATAAGACTTTCTAAATGCCATTTCCCACTGCCCATTCTGACAAATGTCAAAACCCCCTCTAATCTGTCCATTCTGACCAATGTCAGACCCCCCTCTAATCCATTCTTTTTCTAATAATTCATGGAAGTTCTTTGAACAACACGTACTCACCTGTACTCACCATTAAAAAATAGACTGGTCATATATTTAGCAATCATATGCCCAAACTCCATATCAAATATATGGATTCGCCAAAGTGAACGTAGCTCAACAATAATTGGCATGATCTTCTATATTTAAGGTGAGAGGTTTGATCCCCTCCCCACAGTTGTTGTACCCAAAATATATATGGATGCTCCAAACTAGGTTTCTAATTGGAAACCCCTTCCTAAACTCACTGACAAAATACCATAATTTATACTTTGTATTTAAACAGTATCAAAGCAGGAATGGCCACATGTTAGAACAGTGCCATCTTTCATTGAGAACAGCTTCAATACATAAAGAATGAGTGTAATTATTTTAATTGAAGTAGAACCAAGGTGAAAACCATTTAACATGGTTTGGCAATGTCACCTCGTCGTTGGCCATACTAAGGAATGGGAAAGAAGAGTATCTCCTTTTCTAAGCATCTTATTTCATGGTTAACAAACAATAATATAATTTGAAATTTGTGATTTGAAGGGAAGCCCCTTAAATACTCATAGAGTAATGAATCTGTGTTAAGTCATTGTGATCAACCGCCTCAAAGACTCTAAAAAGTAGAACAAATAAATAAAAATAAATTTTCCTCCTACAATCAAATTGAACTGAATCATAATGCTCATTATCTCAGGTGTGGTTGCAAAGACAACCAGAGGTCATTAAGGTCAGTTGTGTACCATTCTATTGGTTTCCTATAACTTAACTCAAATCTTTAAGGCCAAATTGTTATGAAATTAGTCAACAAAAAAGGGTGGGACAAAAGGATACTTATTTCGGCTTACTCATAGAATTAAAAATAGTAATTCGATATCATATTTAAGTAAGGGTTTCGGCTGATTAAGACATTATGGTTAGGCTTTCGTTGAACTCAGAATAATTTAAAACCCACCCCAATAATGGGAAGGAAAAAAATTGAAAGAGGGAAACAATAATTTAATCAACTACATAAGTTCAAGTTAATAAGTTTTGATGGTTTCTTCCTATGAGTTTCCTTGACATCCAAATGTTGTAGGGTCAGGAGAAATAATTTTAATATAACATCTATAAGTGACACTCACGGATATAAAAAAAAAAAGTTTTGATGGTTTCAATCCAACAAATAATTTTAATATAACATCTATAAGTAACTGAATTGGAACCAACGATTATCAAGCCTAAAAGTTTGCATGCAAATAGATGTATTTAAGTCATTATTAATAATGACCAAAAGACGTACCTAAAACTTCCGTCCCCATCAAACCAGCCAAAATAATGAACCAGCTGAGAAGTTTCCTCCACCAACCCATCATCTTTCCATCCAACTTGAAATATAACACATATGGTGATGCCATCTTCAATTGCAGTTCAACGTACCTTATCTAATCCAAAACCCCACAAAAAACTCAAGATTACTACATCCATTGTCCAATGCACGCATCGATCCCCCGTTATTCCTACAAGGGTCGTTGACCTCTTGGTGTAGACGTCGTCGTCTGTCACTTCAGTTGTTGGTGATAAATACTTGACTTTGGAAAGCAACGAAATCACCCATCATAAAACTGAAACGACACAACTTATAAATATAAGTTAGGGTAAGAAAAAGAGATATAACTACGGAGGAGTTATTTCTGCATCAACACGTGGTAGAAGGGAGAACAAACATGGCAATCTCCACGATGTTGCATGACCAAAAATTGGAAACCATAATCAGAATCAATTCAAGACTAATGCCATCCAAACATCCAATGTCAAGACGAGATATCGTCCGCAAAATCATGCATTCTTCTCTAGATCAAAATCTAGAAGTATGTGGCGTGGCTTCTAATTTATTTGGTAAAACCTGGCTAGATAAAGTAAACACTTAAGAGAAAAACATTAACAGATTTATTAAATCAAAATGCTAAATTAAAAACATAAATTAAGATGAAACAATGTGTAGAAACAAGGAAAACTTGGCTTTTATAGGCTTCTGCCGCCTTTTTATGTAAGGCGGTACCAACATAGAGTACGAGTGGCAGGTGGTGTGCTTGTTTGAGGGTCGCTTTAGGTCTAATTGCTAATGTTAGCCATGACAAGTTTCGTGGCTTTTAATATGAAATAGGTAATGAAAAATCTTGGCAAAGAATAAAATCTTCCAATCTTCAACTACCAACATATTGAACTAAAAAAGAGTTCTTCGTTCTCTACCAAAATGTTGAACTAAAAAAGAATTCTTCATCATGCTTAGCTATCAAGGACTTAACTGTAGAAAGTTAAATCCAGAAAGAAGTGGACGGTTTAGATTTCAGCACTTGAATATTCTTTTGACTTTTGTTAAAAGAAAAATGTAAAATCGTCATTCCTTCCCATTTTTACTATTAGAAAACATAAAAACCAGTGGGGTCCATTTTTGTAGGAAATTAGATTCTCTTATTCCAGTGTTCTTTATTCAATATTCATTCAAGTCCAAATGTTCATACATGGGGCACAAGGGGTGTGTGTGGACAAAAACAGTTGATCCCAAATTGATTTAACAAAGAAATGAACCTAACCCCATTTCTGGTTATTGAAGGATAGCTTCAGCAAGGCTGCAAGAACTCCAATCTTTCCCCTCCTGTTGTTGCCTGGGTGAAGATTGTAGCTAGTTCAACTGAGTCAGCTTCGTTTGTGTTTCAACCTGCCAGGAAATGGAACGAGAAAAACCCAAAAGAAGGAAATCACCTATCAATTCCTTGGTTATAACTTATAAGCATATGAAGTGGATCACGGTATCACACTAGACAGGTGTATTAAAACCTAAAAGAGGTACAAAAAGTTATCTACAAAATCAAGTTAGGATCTGCTGATTAACATATTTATTACAATATCTACCTGTTTACAATTACAAAGAATAAATATACTTAAAAAGAACTTTCACTAGCCTACTTTATATCAATAAAAACAACCACACTACAGACTTTCTAAGAAGAAAAAAACTAGTTTAAGGGTGTAATTTTGATGCATGAAAACTGGTCCCTTCTTGATTCAATGAGCTTAGATTGTATCAGTATCATCCTTGATTAACTCTGAACGACTGACTGGAGCATTTGGATGGAACGCTGACTGTCTTGAGCGCTCACCTATCAATTTTAAGGACAGAGGTGAAGGCTCTCTACGCTCTCTTTCATGCTCTCGCAGAGTGAGTTGAGACATGCCAACTAGTTCATCAACATTGACTGGCTCCTTTGGCACAACTGGAATTGGCTTAAGGACCTCATGATGACACGTTTCTACAACATTTTCTTCTTCCATTGGGAATGAACTTGGTGCCCAAATAGGGAAAGGTACAGGCATATAAGCCGGGATGAATCCTGGTATCACAGGGGGAAAACCAGCAACTTCCATCTTAGGTACATGGAGTTCTTTTCCATTTTCTTCTACTGTAGTTTCCATCATATGGAACTCTGAGTTAAGGGAGAGATTTAGTGAAGGTTGTGAATTAAAGTTTTCTGTTTCTTTTGTCTGAGAAGCATGTAAAATCTCATCTTCTGGCACAGGGAGCGGATCGGTTGCCTGAGACATGAAATGAAGAAACTCAAAACCTAATGAAGTAAAAATTATGCCATGCTAGCAGAGAAGGGACATGTTTCTATGGTCACAAATACCCATATGCATTATGACCATAGAAACGTGACAAGAAAAACTAAGTAGATGCTAACACACAAATTTCAACAGAGATGCACGGCTGTATTTTGAAACATTGGCTGGAGGGGGGAAGGGGGACACAAATAATAAACTAGAATGTAAGAGTTCAAGACAAACCATTTCAGGAACCATGTCAAAAAGGCTCGATCTTCGCTTTCTTCTTGTTGCATTGCTCTGTCGTATGAAATACTTCTGAGCATGGCTTGCCACCTGAGTTGGAGTTCTTGTTATAACAAAATTCCGAGAAATCCCACGCCAGTCTCCTTTCCCCAGTTTCTGAAGACCAACTAAGAACAATCGATGCTCCTCCTCTGTCCATGGAACACCTGAAAACCAAGTTTAAGGTATCAAACAACAGCAATATAATACCTGGTCCAACTATTAGAACTCCAATGCTTGTAGACTAAATAAAACGTCTGACTTTCAGGCCTTTGGTGAGTTCCACAAATGTTTATTGATGGAAAAAAAGTTGACAATCATGGGGGCCAAACGTTCCATGATAAAAACTAAAACAGAGAATCGTACCTACCAAATTATAATAGGCTGCAACAATCGCCAAGCTTAGCCTATTACAGTCACAGCTAAGCTAATCAAACACTAGCCACAAACAAAATAATGCCAACTAAGTACATACTCCTCAACCACCCAGCCATGTCGCATACCAGAGAGTAATTGCATGGCCCAATTCTTTCCTACAGAACTCTACAAGTTTCTAATTCGACATAGCCTGCTCAAATAGAAATGAAACTAGTAAATATATCATGCAATGCAATATTTACTACATAATGAAACCTAATGGAGTTTCCATCCCTCCAACCTACTCTCAGACCTGTTGACATACATGCAATTATTTTCAAATGCCAATCTAAAGGCATTATTCCTCTCTTCAACTTTCCATAGCTTTCAATAGTGACCATTAAAATTAAAATGAAATTAAGTCCAACCACATCCATTTAGAGGAGAATGAAGTTCCATATGGAAAAGTCAGCAGGTCATTCCTTCTCGATGCATACTTAGAAAGCACTGGTTCAGAAACTTTCAGAGAGGATTGATTGAAGGAAACGTTGAATAATTGAAAAGATGTCTACTCCATCCACATTATCCAC
Source organism: Cucumis hystrix (assembly GCA_025688845.1). Classification (NCBI taxonomy): domain Eukaryota; kingdom Viridiplantae; phylum Streptophyta; class Magnoliopsida; order Cucurbitales; family Cucurbitaceae; genus Cucumis; species Cucumis hystrix. Next base: position 26,863,962 of record CM046883.1, read on the forward strand.
GAAGAAACTTGTGGCCAGAGACTTCACTCTTAATAGTTCCCCCGAACGTTACGGAAAGCAGTACAACAAGTCATCGAATTGAGATTCTCAATGATTACAAGACACAAAATTCAGGTATCGGAATTCGCAACAAAATAGAAAGAATGACGGAACCGATCAAAAGAAAAAATAAATAAATGGCCAGGGAAAAGTCCGAAAGAAAACATGAACAAAAAACTGACGAAGACAAGAAAATCACCCAAGCGCGAAGCATTTATCAGAAGACAGCCATGAAATTCGTCAAAAATATACGACAACAAAAGATTGTGAAAAACTCCGACTAAGCTCTAGAACACGGACATCACGAAAATTAAATAGCCTAATCCGGGTCACAAGGAAAACCAAACACGAATTCCTCTCAGAAACAAACATTTCAAGACCAAAACATAACTTTAGGATTCTGAAACTGTTCATCGGTTACCTTTCTTCCTTTCAGCCCGGCGATTAGCGGAGCAGGATGCATGGGCAGGATCATCGGATAAAAAGCCATCGGAATCATGGACGGGATCGGAGTTAGGAGAGTCGGGATTGGGAGAGGCGGCGGCGGAAGAAGAACTATGGTAATGTACAGAGAGGTTACCCATGCTGGCGCTTTTCTTGATGAAAGAGCCGTCGGTGAGCCTAACCCCAAAGAGCTTGACACCTGCGCCAGTGCCACTGCCGCCGCCGCCGCCGGCGCGGGAGGGGCAGGTTCGGGAGTTATGGCCATTGTTGCTGCAGTGAGAGCAACGCCGAGTCATTGCGATCCGTGACCCGGCGAGTCAGGCCACCGAGTTAGTGAAGAGAGCACAAATGAGAGATGGTGAGAAATGAGGAAGAATTAAAGAGAGAAAAGAGGTTTTTATGATGAAAGAGAGAATTTTGAGGAAAAATCAAAGTTCTCTGTTCAATCGGGAGAGATTAGCGAAACGCGGGTGTTCGTTGCTAAGACTTTGTTGATATGACCGTTTTATCCTTTCTTCAAGATAACGTATTTTTCTGGTCTCTCCCCCTCCCCTCCCCTATCCTTATTATTATTATTATCATTATTTTTATTGCTTAATCTCATCTCAATCTCTCTTTCGCATGCTCATGCTCATCCATTTATTTTTAGTCTTACTTTGCTTTTTTTTTTTATTCCCCTCCTCCATCTTTTTTCTTTTCTACGTGAGACTTGTAGTATGATCAAACATTCAGTTTTTCACATTTCTCTTTACCATATCTATATACACCAAAATGTTCTGTCGTTTGTGAGCTACCTAGAAATTAAAGAAATTCATTTGATAATCCAAATTGGAATTTATGGTGGTAAATTCTTTTTAAATTAATATTTCATTTTTCTACTTCCATTCTTAAAATGTTTTAATATTGTTTTTCTCTTACTTAATTGGGAAGCTTGTATCCTTTTAGGTGAAACAAATAAACTATAAAGAAAAATATAAGGCATAACTTGGTGATCAAGTGATCACTGTTTACTAGATAGGTTATAAACTCACAAAAAGTATAATCAAGTTCTTGATAATGATGGTATTTATGTTCCAATAAATTTAAAGAAGTCAGTTTTTATTTGTATAGTTATAACTTAAATATCTAAATTAAAACAAGTAAAAAAAAAAAAAACTAAATGAATACATTAGATGTCGTTTTATTTTACAACAATAATATCATTCACACAACTACAAGTACACAAAATTTTGACTGAGTCTTTGACAAAGCACAATCAAAACTAGGGTTAATTAGCGATTATGATAGCATGCACAATTAGAGAGATTGGACTTTTAATTTATATGTTTCTAAATTTAAATTATTCAGAATAATAATTATAGATAATATATTAATAGTGCATTGCTTGGGATAATTTAGTTTATATACATATTAGTGAAATTTATGGCTTATCCATTTGGTATCTTCATCCAACCAAAATAATAATAATAATAATAAATAATAATCCAGAAATATTCTAATTTATCTTTTCTAATCTATTGGTTCACCAAAGTTGCAATGATGCTTTGGGAGGATATGTAAAAGTTGCAATTAATTAAAGTTGCAATAGTTATTGTGTTACTTGGTAGGCTTATAATGTGTATATATATATATATATTTTTTAACCATTCATCAAAAAGTTGGTGAAATTTTCTATTAAATGGGTAACCACCACACAATTAGAACAAAAATTCACAAACATGATTCAATAATGAATTTATTTGGAAGGATTTATTGTACCCTCCATCTCGACCTCTAATATTATTCAGCCAAGAATTCAATTATTCGTGTTTTTTCTAAAAGTAACAGTAATTATATGTAAATTTATGCCTATAAAAAAAACCTTAAAAAATATTTAAAGGTAACTTCATCTATCTTAAAAGTAACAGTAATACATCTATCTCACATTTGTATCTCCAAACTACAAAAGGTGAAACATTAACTCATTAATGTACTCTTAATTATTTTGTTTATTTATTTTTATTACGAGATATAATGACTTAATATATGAATCTTTCTATTAAAAGTATTACGATTATATATTTGTTAGGCTTGTCATATAATTTCGTAAATTAATAAACAATTTTTTTAAATCAATAAATTAGAAAAAAGATATTCACGAACTTCCTTCATTCCTTTTAGTATTATATTTGTGTTTGATTCTTTTTCTCAATTGAAATTCAAATTAACTATTATTATTGATAAATATATTTAAAAATTTATATGTACTTTATCCTCAGTAAATAATCATGAATGTGATGGTGAGACATTAGAGTAATTAATATGTTATCAAATATCTATCTCTTATGTTGTAATATAGTGTCTTTCTTTTCATAATCGTAAGTGATTTTTGTAAGTTTATAACTCACGATAAGTTTATTGTGTAATTGACAATGCACAATAAACATAAAAGTATTTAGAAATATTGCACGTTAAAAGTTGAACATTTTTTAAAAATTTAATTTTAATTTTGCACTATCTCTAAGGAAATTCAAAGTATTTAGAAAATTATTGATAAGATGAATTTATAATTGAGGAAGTGTAGATTCAAGTAGGGAAATATTGAATGTAAGAAATAATTTGAAGAAGTTGTTTCTATTAAAGGAAAAATAGATAGGATAAGGGTAGGGTGGAGGAAGGAGAGTACAAATGAAAAAGGGAATATTATGGTGCTGATTGGTACGGACACGTGAAAAAAGAGTTTCCATTTAGTTGCCACGTGTGGGGCTCAGGTTTCCAGTTGTAGAGTGTGAATAATATAATAAATAAGTAAATTCTGGTGGTGTAAGTTCCAGGAAACTAGGGAGTGCCCTTCCTTTCTTTTCTCCTCTTTGTTCTCAGAAATTTCTTCCATATTTTCCAATATTTAATTTCTCATAATGTATGTTTTCTTTTGTTGAAGATATGCACAATCAAATTAAACGTTTATGGTGGATCTCTTTGGAAAAATTTGTGTGGCTTAACCAAGTTCACCTCGATACACATTATTCGTATTTTCTATTCAAAGATTGATGGAGTTCACATAAAATATTTATATATAAACTTCCATGATAGCCATGATCATTTCATTCAACTTATCCAACGCTGCTTGACTTGTGCCATTACCTTTGCCTACACCACCAAATAAATATGGTGATTTGAAAATATTCTAGTACTGTGTTGCTGCTATCACATAACTCATCTACAAAGATTTATGAAAGTTATTGAGTGAGTGGATGATGTGTGAATCCAAATAATTGTTTTTATTGTTTAAAAAACTAAATATCAAATTAATATCAACTAAAATAAAAATTTAACATGGATAATTTGTTGGGTTTTTTTAGATTTGAGTTAGTTTTCTTTCCATGCTTTTTAAAGTAAATAATTTGTTATAGTATTATTTATAAGCCTTATTTTCAAAAGCCTATAAAAAAAAAAAAGATTAAATAGTTATTCCATGTTGAATTTAAAAAACGTATGTTAAAAAGTCGACATTTCCTCTAACTTTGGTACTACAAAATTTATTATTATTTTAGTGAAAGGAGAATCTAATTCTTATTGAAAAAAAGATAAAGATTATTCTACCATTGAAATAGGGAAATATGGATGGAGTTGGAGGAGAAAAATCAAAGGTGGGGTAGTGGCCAAGGAATTTACAAGTCTTGAATTTAAATTGAGGAGTAGAAAAACATAGATAGTGATTAGTAAAGGAAATGCGATGGAATTATTGAAGCAATTTCCAATACAAAAAGGTAGAGCAGCACTGGTTGAAGTAGTTGAGCTTGTCCACTTAAATTGACCATATTTTCAACCATTCAAATTTCATTTGTCTCATCAAATTATGAAAAATCTCATTTTATTTTATAAAAATAAAAGTTACACATTTTTTGTTTGTTAGTGTTTGAATCATTGATAGACATCACGTTCTCATTTATATTGATTAAAGTTTATCAATATTTATTATTGATAAGTTTCTATATTTTACTATAATTATAAATATTTTTCTACAACTTTGCTTTAAAACAATTTCTCATAAATAAATATATATTATGACACGGACTTATTATAATCGTCAAACTTCAACTATTGAATTTCATCTTAGACTCAATATTTTTCAATGATTTTCCTATTTGTTGTGTGCATCTTATACTCATTCTAGCATATTCAAATTTAAACTTTAGATATGAATATCCAAATCTATTATAATCATCAAACTTCAACTATTAAAAAAATGTTGGGTAAACAAGATAGATGATCTTGTCTAGATAAGGTATAAAATAACATTTTTCTAAAAAGGAAAATAATAGTTTTGGAGTATTTGTAACGAACTTATATTTAGTGTTTGAAAACATTTTTTTTTCACTTGTAACACTTTTTTAACATGTGATAAAATCAGTATATATACATAAGCAAGATAGTAGAGGTAGCACACCTAGAGAAAGTTGGAGTAGGAAAGTCATTGCCATAATGGGAGGTTCTTATTGAGCCAGGTTTTGTAGGGAACAGTGAAAGAATTAAAGGCCTTTATTTCTCACAAAATGGATAGGAGTATGAACTTTTACAGACTATATATCAGCGTTTGATCTCTCAACCTCAATTATAAGAACTAGAACCCACATACTTCTCATCCCATCAGTTAATTTACAGGAGATAAGTTGGTTGGAAGAACAAAGAATTGACAAAAGCTGACGTGTGTTTGATTTGAACACGTTAAGAAAAAAAAAAAAAAAAAAAGAGGAAGGAAGAAAGCAAAACTGGGGAAACCTTGCAGCTTCACCGATAATTTTGGTAAGAAGGACTGTACATACAACTCTCTGCGTGTTTCACCAAGTCTTCCGGTTGAGGAAGGCGAGTCGCCAAACCTAAGAGCAAAAGCAAAATGGCGAAACATTCGGTTAGTGATAGTAGTGAGAATAATGGAAGTCAAAAAGAGTGGCTAAGCTAACCAAGTTCATATGCTTTTGCAGCTACTTTTGCAGCAATATTTGCTGAAATCTTTCTAATGTTGGTAAATGGAGGGTATATGAGTCCCTTGTCGAAGTTCTCTTGAGTAACCTGTGCAGCCAGAGCTTCCGCTGTTCCAACAAAACAAACAGGTTAATAACAAATTGTCCCTGCCTGAAAGGATACATAATTGTTCTGGAAACTCTTCCGGCATTGAGAATCGACTTCAAAAGAAACTACAGGTGACTCAAGGCTCTATCCATATCTGATCTTGGTCTCTGTTCGCACGGTCAGAAGATTCAGAGGAGGGGGAAATGATGGATAAAAAATATTTAAGCTACAGCTTTATGTTTATCTGGATGGTATATCATAACTTGTAACTCTATCGATCATTTTGAATTGTGTATCAAAATAACTCAAAGTCCTAGAAGTCATTTTTGCACTTACAAGCTGCTAGGAGCATGTCATTGCGAACACGGATGGTACCGGACATGATCAATCCAAGACCAAAGCCAGGAAAAATATAAGCATTGTTTGCCTGGGTAAAACAGGAAAACAGTAATAGGGTGAGACTCACACAGCTCATGAGAGACAGTTGAGGGAAAAAGAGAAAAGGGAAATTTAGACACGGGAGTATGTATAACACCTGTCCAGGTACAAAGACATTTCCTTCGTATTCAACAGGGTCAAATGGACTGCCGCTAGCAAAAATGGCACGACCCTGCAAGGAGGAAAAGGACCATATAAAATGAAGTCGAAATAGAAGTATTGGGTCAACATCGACAACACGAAGACTAAGACATGATAGAGTGTGCATCTAGTACCTCAGTCCATGTATAAGCCTCTTCAGCAGTGCATTCAGACTGCGAAGTGGGGTTCGAGAGAGCTAGAATTATCGGCTTCTGCAAGCCACAATAAAATTACGGTCAACATAATTTCTCTTCTGAATCGACATAAAACGCAAGCGAGAAAATAGAATACCTCGTTAATGGCAGCCATGGCCTCCACAACGTCTTTAGTAAATGTCCTTCCCACGCCTGATGTCCCAATCAACACTGTTGGTTTGATATCCTGAAATGAGATAGGAGGATAAGTACTATGAAACCATTGTCTTTGTACTAGCTAGTATGCAAATTCTAAAATGGAGATGGCAAGAAAGAGACCTTCACAGCATCAATAAGATCCTTAATTGGTTCATGCTCATGTGCCCAAGGTTTCTTGAAGTGTTGGAGTGATTCCTTGCGAGAACTAACAATCAGACCCTGCAAAACAAGAAGATTAACACTAGTAGAAAAAAAACGGAGTCAATAGAAATATATATACCGTAGCAAAAGGAAAAACTTCTTTCGTTTTCTTTGAACCACCTTCGAATCGACAAGCCAGATTTTCTTGCGAGCATCTTCCAAAGCAGTACTTGTCTGCAAAGTGAATTCAGAGTTAGTTTTGTTATTGTGATAACCTTTAGTGGTTCTCACAACATATTATCCTTCATATCAGATTCAGTGTCTCTTTCCAAGTTGTAAAAACTATGAGGAATTAGCATTGCATGACCTTTACCTTTTTTGATATCTCTAGAGCAATGAGTTCTGCAATCCCTGTGCCAGCCTATAAGCAACAAAAGCTAGAGAAGTCAATCGAGAAGAAAATGCCCGCACATAGACAGTTGACTACTTAGAGAGTTTGATGTGTAAATATATAGAATAAGATTTCTATAACACTTCAGGAAAGACAACCTCTCCAGCACCAAGAAATAGGAATGTATGGTCAGCCAATGTTCCACCAACGAGCTTCAAAGCTGCAACAACCCCTGCAAGGACCACAGATGCTGTCCCCTGTTCGGTAGTAGTTTACACATTAGAATGCCAGATTCGAAATATCAAGTAAAACACTGGAATCATTGAATAATAACCTGAATATCGTCGTTAAAAACAAGGTGAGTATTGCTGTATTTTTCTAACAGATCAAAGGCGTTGTGATTGGCGAAGTCTTCAAACTGGTAATGTGGCAGGCCATTATCAGGGGGAAAGAACAAAAAGAGCAAGTAAAGTAAGGCTGTATCAGAATGTTGGAAGACTTGGTTTATGTTGTGTATCATTACAATTGTACCTGAATGAGGATTTTCTCTCCATAATTCTGTTTGATTGCCCCCATGAATTCGTGGACAAGCTCATTGTATTCCTAAAGCAAGAAACAGAAAGGTGAAAATTTCATTGCATTATCACAAAACACAAAGAATCGACTAGATAACCAAATTCTACAGACCTGACCAGTAGCCCTTTTTTGCCTGAGCCCTATGTAAAATTCGTCGTTCAACAACTTTTCATTGTTGGTCCCGACATCAATGGTCACAGGCAAGCACTGAAACAGTTAACCTTTGTGATAAGACAATTCTTTTATTTTTCTTCCCAATCAGAAAGTCAACAAAATGTTATGCACATTGGTTGAAAACCATCCATACAGAAACTTTCAAATTCAGAACTTTTGTGATTGCATCTCTGGAATCATTTCAGTTAGACTTGATAGAATTAAGGGAACCAACATTTTAAAATTAAGGAATTAGATGAAAAGTAGATGGATATTTCCATTGAAAAAGGAATAGCAAAGAAAAATACTTACTGCAGAAGGACGGACACCACCAAGGGCACTATATAGTGAAAGTTTTCCAACTGGAATTCCCATACCCTGAATTATTCCATCGAATGTAAGAAATTACAAAGCACGAGATTTCAAAAGAAAAAGATAACAGATACCGTTAACGATTAATAAAAGACACAAAAAGGTAGAATTTTGTGTTAAAAGAGCAAATGCAAACAAAATCATAACCCACAATTAATTATACCTGGCAACCAAGATCACCCAGTCCTAGGATTCGCTCACCATCAGTGACAACAATGACTTGAATATTCCTCTCAGGCCAATTTCGTAAAACCTCTAAGATCTTCCCTCTGCACAAGAATCCAAAAGGGTGAGGAAGTCTGTGCAACTTTGACTTATAATGTAAGACCACAGAACTGAAGAAAGACTATGATTAACCATACTTCTCCTTCAAACTAATATAAAGACCCTGAGGACGCTTGAAGATACTTCCATATTTCTGGCATGCTTCCCCTACAGTTGGAGTATAAACCACTGGAAGTAACTCCTCAACATGCTCAATTAGAAGTTTGTAGAACAACTTTTCATTGCTTTCCTGAACAAGGTAAATATAATCGATCAACTTTAACTTCATCGTAATTGACAAATCAAATTATTTTGAAACTATTGTGATCATTATACTAGTATTAACAGCCATTTCAAAATAACACCGCATTGTGATATGTGATGTGATGCATCAAAAAATATTCATATGGGTAAAAAATGTAAGAAATATATTAGTCAAAGTCCTTGCCCACCACGTAGAATCTAAGAGAAGCGTGAAAAAAAGGACATTATTACCTGAAGATCCATCATGGCCATGTATTTTTGTAGAGGAACTTGATATTCTCGTAGGTTGTTTAACAACCTCTTTACCTAACATATTATATTTGAGAGGTAAATAAATATATACCAAAAAGGTGGGTGACCCAAGAATAAAGTTGAGAAATAATTAAATTAGTAGAAGAATTAGATTACCTGAAGATCTTGAGAAATAACAGTAGGAGGCAGAAGACCACGCAAGTAGTGGGCATCTCTCTCTTTCTCTGTGAAGGCTAGACCTTTATTGTGATGGGGATCCCGCAGTAAATTATATCCACTAGGGAGAATTAATTGTGATAAATAATCAACTCGTCATATGATTATGGAAAGTAATTAAAGACTCAAGATGAAACTACCCCTAATCGAATGAATGTGGCTTTAACCAATTCAACTATATAATTGAAGTGAAATACAGTAAACCAAAGTTATTGAGGAAAAATTTGTCCTAATGGTGGCTGTGTTTTTAGGTGGTTGATAAGGTAAACCAAAGCAATCATGGGAGTACGTGTCGCATATTAGGATTTTTTAAAAATTAATGTAGCTATTTTTTTTATAACTTTTTTCTTTCTTTAGTACCTATTTACTAAGATTATTATGAAAATACAGTTATATTTAAATTTATTGTTCAAATATTATTGTGATATTCCTCTTTCTCACATAAAACTGCACATTTCTCGTATCTTGAAAGAATAAAGGGTTGGCACAACAAAAAGATAAGGCCAAAATAATCAATTTTAAAACATTCGAGTCTTTGACATCATCCTGTACTAGTAGACGTCAACCCAATATGCCAAAACCTTTTTTTTTTCTTTTCCTTTTGTCGTCTCTTGAAGAGATAGAAATGCGCAGTTTTATTTGCCCCATAGCAAACGCGCTCACAGCAACCAATAAAACAGACTATTTTATTTTGAAAAAAAGAGCGAGGATTGAGGATGTAAAAGCATTAAGAATTGACATTATAGTGTGTGTGTATATATATGTCGGGGGGTTAAAGAAAGAAAGATGAAGTAGAGTAATTAAAAGTAGTAAGTTATATATGAATTATATATATATGTCTGACCTAGCAACAGAGAGGGTCCAGGGAGTGACACCCTGGTCGTCAACGTAGAAATCAAGAACCGAATCCTTCAATGGGGTTTCCATGAAAACGTACGTGGTGATCTCTGATCCAACAGATGGAAGAGAGAGGTTGAAGTTGAAGGATTGTGAGAGATATAGCTATATAAGAGTAGAAGAAATAATGGAAAAGGCAGAAATGGAAAGGGAAATGTGGGTGTTTGTTGTTGTTTTCAAATAAAATTAAACAAGCTGAACCAGCCAGAAGATAGATTTATGAATTAGTGAGGGATGTGGTGGAGGGGAAAGGGAAACAGCTAGAAATAGTCTTTGGGTTGGGTGGATGTGGGGGAAAGAAAACACAAAGAGAAACAAATGAGAGATTATTAAGGAACAACACAACAAATTAAAGGCCTTTTAATGGGGTATGTAGGATTCCATTCTTTCAACTTCCTCCCAACTCTCTCTCCCTCTCCCATTCTTCGCTTTTCTCTCTCTCTAAACCATACAATAATTCAAAATACTTATTCTTAATTTTCTTTCAAATTTCATTAATATCCTTCCTCTTTGTTACTCATGCCTACCGTCCAACTCCAAAATGGTCTTAGGTATGTCTATAAGGTTAATGTTCCAAACTTGAAGGTTAATATCAATCTTCTTGAAGCTCAGTGTATAACCAAAACTAAACACTCTAATTATACTTTAGTTTTTTTAGGTAGATAGATCAAAATTTGTAACCTCTTAGACACAATAATAGAACTTTGTGTGGGTTAAGCACTGCTCATTTGACTTTTTTACCAAAAAAAAAAAAAAAAAAAAAAAAAAAAAAAGAAAGAAAGAAAGAAAGGCTAGCTAGTGCCTTTTTATTGATGTGGACAATCAGGGACTTTATGACAAATATTGGAGATAAATACAAATATATATAGAATAATTTTACCTAAAAATACAGTTGTGGAATTTATTTGTATAAGGAGATTCTTGTTGATCAACAAAGGATAAAGTTATTTTGTATATATATATATACTTCTACTACACAATAATAGTGACCAGTAGGATTTCGTACCTGTTTAAAAACATTAATTTGTATTCACATCAATATTAAGACACGTTTAGATGAGAATCAAAGAATAATAATTGTGATACCTACTTTACTTTTGTTTTTATTCTATTCACCATGTTTAAACAAAATTAAGAAGGAAAAACGAAACAAAACGCAATACACCAAAAATTATCATTCTCGTAATTTTCATTTTAAGTTTCACTCAAGATGATATCAATCGTGTTCTCATTTCTTATTTAGTGTTATCATCGTTCTCTCTCCTTTAACGTTCTTAAATTACTATTATCTAATTATTTTTACATAATATCTCTAAACTTTGTATACTTTATTTCAAAAATAACTATAAACTTAAAATTTTAAATTGAGTTAAGAAAATGTACCTATCATTAGTTTTGGATGGAAATGATTAATATTGAAAGAATAGTGTTCAAAGATTCTTTTACCGTCACCATATATATGTGGTTAAAAATCACTATATAATAGTTCTAGAAAAACTCCTAAAGTTTCGAAAATTGTATTCATACACCTAACCTTAAGAAAATGGATGAAGGGAATATTTGCTACACATGGCAAAAGTATGCAAAAGATACCGAATTGATGTCGTTTACTTATGGAGCCATATTATTGTTCTCGATACCGGTTAAATGGATGAAAGAAATGTGTGGTGCACGTGTGCAAAAGATAGCAAAGGGATGTTGCTTATTAATGGAGTGTCCTCGTCTTTGATGTTGCTTTCTTTTAAATCCTTTGAAAATTCATGTTGCCTCCATGAGACTCCACATATATATGATAATGGTGTATCCTACTCACATATATATGATAATGATGTATCCTACTCACATATATATGATAATGGTGTATCCTACTATTATAGTCAACAATTAACTATGATATTACTGTTTAAAGTCTTTTTTTAAATTGCAATGTTTACTATTTTTTATTTTTTATTTTCCTCTTCGTTAAAGTATTTACAATCCTACCTATATAAAAATATAATTGTATCTCAAACACAATCTATTGTAATTCAAACTAAAATAACTCGCACCTCAAATATAAACTATATTATGACTTACAAACCCATAAAAGTGCCTTGGCTCAATTGATATTGAAGTGTACTACATACTAAACCACAAAATATGTGGTTCAAATCCTCTGCTCCCATCGTTAACATTATATCCATAAATTAAACTTTATTGTTTAAAATTTTTTTAGACTATATTGTTAGCCTTTTTCAAGTTTATTCACACAAACTAATAAAAAATAGATAAATTTAACATAGGTAGAAATATTTTATTTAGAAAAAAGTAAAACTAAACCTACCCAACTTATGAAAGCATATAACATTCATGATGAAGTCATAAGTTGAAAATATTATGCACCTAAATATTGTTGAACTAAAATAAATGATTAAATAATTAAATAATTAAAATATATAAAGAGAGAGATTGATGATGTTAAAGACGAGACATAGGGAGGAGTTCTCGACACCAACAACCACCACACTTCTTACTTCTCATCACTTCTTCTTCTTCTTCTTCGTGCGCTTTCCATAATTTCTTCTGTTTTTGGCTATGGAGCATCGAAAACCGTCAAAGCTTTTAGATGATTCTTCATTCGAATTCACACTAGCTGAGGCAAGTTCTTATGTTATGCGAACTTCATGTCTTTCAATCCATGCTTCCGATCGACTCTACTCTCCCTATTCCAGTTATGTGCAGAAATTCATTACAGCATTTTCCTCTGCCGCTAATTTTGCAGATTGTGGAGATGGATAATATCTTGAAGGACTCTAGAGATCAAACACTTGGTCAAGAGTTCTTCCAAGATGTCGCGCTTCATTTCAGGTTTGCGGGCCCAGTTTACTAAAACCTTCGACCGATTCTTCACAAGTTCAAACCAATATTCTAGCAATAAAGCATCATGCCTTTCTTTTTATGCTCTCTCTTTCTTGCAGTTGCTCCCCGTGGCGCGCTGCAAAATCTCCCGTCACTGCAGAACATGTATTCGATTTTTTTTATTAGAATCCACATTCTACTTTTTTTTCATTGTTTTCTTGATATTTGGTATTTCTTACGTGCCCTAGGTGCATGCCTGGTTTGAGAATCGGAGAAAGGAATTGCGAGCTAGTTCTAAGAAAGCTCGGCCTCCACCTCCGCCTCCACCTCCGCCTCCGTCTGAACCTCCACCTCCACCTCCGTCATCGTCTCCCCCTCCGTCTCCACCACCGAAACTCTTGCTTTATCATTCGGAGAGTGATTTTTTAACTCACGCACCTTCATCTGAACCATCTGAATTCAAAGGTAAATTTCGCGTCATTAACTGATGAATTCTGGAAACGCTATCTGAAATTCTCCTTTCCACTGCTAATGCAGCAACCAATTGCTGCGGTTATTTGTATATACGTAATTCTATATATTTTGGCTCTGCAACGGTTTTTTTTTCTGTTGCACAATATTAGGATGGTAGAGGGAGGGCCTGCACAGTGTTTGGTAACTCATTCTTGCCTAGAATTATTCAAGTACCGCGTGCACGATGATTGAAGATTTAGTCGTGCTTATATAACCAAATATTTTATCAAGGAATTTTAAGTGGAAAGATGCCTAGGCGATGAAACTTGAAACTCATGATCTTAGTTCCAAAGCATGTTAGTCTAAGCTTAACAAACAAGTACGGATGGCTGTAAACTTGGTTAGTACTTTGTGCATTGCACATCTAGAGCTTCATTATGAATTGAAATCTGCCGTGTGTCCTTGCATGATTTGATCTTTGGCCAAGGTAGGATACTACGATTTGCAACTTCAGCAATTATCACTTTTTATACATTTTGGCAAACTTGAAATCTGTCCAGTTCCAAAACAAACTGTTGACTTTTTTAATATCATTACTTGAAAATTTAACGCAGGCAAGGCAACTGATCTTTCAGAGTTAGCATTTGAGGCATTTTCATCAAGAGACCATGCCTGGTGAGAAAAATATAGAGCAGAGAATATAAAACTGTTTTATGAGCTTGATCTGTTATGGATTCATATTTTCATATTCATACAAGCACAATTTTCATGGATCGTAAACTGTAAATGACATATTGAATCCATTGGAATATATCAGGTAGACAGCATTTGCTCCCCAGTTGGATGTAGTGCCTCAGTTTAGTTAACCGTAATCATAGCTAGAATCGAACAAGTGCCTTGAGTTTATTTTCATTTCACAGTTGGAAAAACAAGTGGAAGACAAATCTCCATATAAACAATGCTATCTTCTCGGTCATTCAGGATGTTTTACTCTTGATAGTAATGTTTGCATGTTAACTTTGTTACAAATGTGTTGCATTCAGTCTTTTAGTTTTTTTGTCATCTAACACTGAGCTTTTATACTCAATTTTCTCACTCTCATGCCAGTGCAAAGTTGATGCTTCATGAACACTGTTGGGTGCTATACATGTCCAAAAGCTCTACATTATTTCCTGCTTCGACTAACTCATAATGTATAAGTTTAGTTATCCTGCTCTATGTACAGTCAGTGTCATTATTCAGACGTGTTGTTAGGTATCCAAATCCCTGCACAGAAAAATACACAACAAAACTCCCAAGAGTGCTCTGATGAATTTATTTATAAACCTTCGAGGGAAAATACAGTGATAAATTCCAGATTTCAACAAGAACAAAGAAATTAAAGAACAAGCAAACCAGCACTTTCTAGAGGGCTGGAAATCCTTTCGCACCAGCTAAGCTTAATGACAAAATTCTCAATAATTCACCCAAAGCACCCCAAAACCTCTCTTAAACCTCTTTCTCCATATGGTCCCCATTGCCATGGTGTGCATCCTTCTCATGATCCCCACTAATTCTCACATTTCCGTAATGATCATTCTATCTAATAAATTCCATGCTTGTAAGCCACCACACCAACCTTTTCAATTATCTTAAAGGGCCCATAAAATTTTGGAGAAAGCTTTTCACAACGTTTTCTAGCTAGTGTTATCATAGACCACCAATTATTTTAAAATATAGTAGGAGGAAAAAGGGAGCAGTTGCACATGCACAAGAGAAGGGAAATGGAGAAAGAAGTGGAAACATCTTGGTGGGGACCAGGGTTAGTCACATGGGAGGGAGTTAAAAGGGAAAGAAGGAAGGGAAGAGAGGGGTGGTTAATCAGTTTCTGGAAGTGGAGGGCTGTAATTTCATGGAGAGCAGGGAATGCAGAAAGTATTCAGTTTCTGTAGTCTGTAGCAAGTTATTTCCAATTATCGTGAAGTACTTTTCTGTTTTGATGTTTTATGTTGAACTTGGTTTAGTTCTGTATTAGTTCTTGTGTTATTCTTTGTTTTCAAGACTGTGTTAGTACTGTTCTCTGTAAAAGTTTGGCTGTTTAATAAAATAATAGAACACACTACTTGGTGTGAAACACCAAACCTCCCCTCTTTTCGTATCTGCTGCTTTCTTCATTCTCTCTTGAGCTAGCAATAAGTGTTCTTTAAGGGCTAGCAAAGCTTGTTCCCTCTCTAAAGTGTTATTCGTCGTTTTTTTATCACCATAAGAGACCAGTGCTGGTGGTGGTCTGCCAAAGAGTACTCGAAACGGCGTACTAGGAAGAGAGATATGAGAGGTGGTGCCATACCAATACTATCCCCATGGAATCCACCTAAATCAACTTTTAAGTAGTTCGTTGCAAAGCACATAAGATAAGTCTCCATGAAACGATTGACGCATTCAGTTTGTTAGGTATATATGGGCAATGACATAGATAATGGACCTATCATATATATATCTATGAGAAGGCTTGTCTCTTCTAGTGTCAACTTGATGCTTTACAGAAAAGCCATTAATATTTCAAGATTCACATTATTCTGTTTTCTGCAAGCACTGTTGCTGCATAATCAGTTTTGGTTAAGACACGTATGTTTTAATCCAATCTTACTAATGTTTTTTTTATTCCTTAGGTATGACGTAGCTTCCTTCCTCACTTACCGAGTTAATTGCCATGGAGAACTAGTAAGATTTTTCCCACAGAATTCATATATTTATTTAGACTGCTGTGACCTGTAGGTTGCAAATGCACTAAATACGCCGTTGTTTTCTACTGTGGTTTCTCATTATGAAACCTCTGGAAAAAAAGTAGACAAATATTTAGACGTTGAAGAGAAAAGCCTCATGATCTGTTGTGCTTTTTTTATGCTATTGCAACAAACTTCACAGGATGCTCGAGTTCGATATGCTGGCTTCGGAAAGGATGAGGATGAGTGGGTTAATGTTGGAAGAGGAGTGCGTGATCGGTCTATACCTTTGGAATCTTCTGAGTGTTACAGAGTGAAAGTTGGAGATCATGTGTTATGTTTCCGGGTAACTTTGTTATTCATCATTATTATTTTTTTGAAACGGAGACGTAAACTTCTTTATTAATAAGAACTCGGAGTAGAAGAAAGTTATACAAAGTGAACAATAAAAAGAACTCAAGAGTTCATTATTATTATTATTCTATTGATATATGAAAAGGGAAAATAATAATGATGAATAACAAAAAAAAACCAATGTCATGAAATGGACCCCCCCCCCCCCCCCACACACAAGAAGCCTTAAAACTTAAGAGGCGAAGATGCCTTCACACGTGACCCTTATAGGAATCCTCTGTTCCCAAATTGAGTTTTTTTAGCGAGGGGTTGCAAGCAACAAATAGTCGTCTAGCTACCAGAAAAGCTTTGTACTGAACTATAATCACTAAATTGTTTCTTGTTATTGTCGTAAAACTAAAATGGTGACAAGTAATCCCTGGTGCCAAAAATGTTTCAAATTATACAATCTCACATTGGATGGTGTTATGGCTTATTTACACAGGAAAGACAAGATCATGCACTCTACTTCGATGCATATGTTGTGGAAATTCAGAGGAGGTTACACGATATTGGTGGTTGTCGATGCATATTTGTAGTACGCTATGAGCATGATTGCTATGAGGTAGGAAAGCAACCAATTGAAATTTCTCTAATTTTCTGTCCTTGAAACAAATATAGGTAGATCTTCATGCTGCATTTGTCTTTGCTTAGGAAAAAGTGCATATAGGGAGATTGTGCTGCAGGCCTTCCGCGTTCAACTCAGACCAAATTTAACATCGAAAAGTACATTTGGAAGGTCAATGGTTAGTTGGAATTTGCTGAAAACTATCAGTTAACACAAAAGGGATGTATGTTATGTTCTCATCTGTAGCCTGGGGGCCACTTAAAAGTGAAGAACAAGATGGGCCCCAACTTTACTAAAAATCAAATGTTAGTGCTTCAGTTGCTTTGTATTATTATCTTTGTTAGGGAGGAGAAAGATTTGAAAACAAAGTTTTGTTTGTAAGGCTTAAATTATCAATGACCGATAATGACTGCATATTTTACTATAAATGGCAATAATTCACAAACATTCTAACACATAACAACAAACTACTTAATTACATTTAATTAATTCGACTAGGTCATCAAAAGCCTGATCTAAGCTTGTTGTGAGGTCTCTTCCTGTGCCTTTTTGTTAGGTAGGACGGGTAACAGAAGATCACGAAACTGTTCTTCCATAACATACGGATGCAATATAAAGGTTCTTTGCCCATTTCTCCTGTAGTAGGAATCACAGACCATACATTTTATTAAGATGATTTAACAACAAAATCCAACAAAGCCATTAACAGATTCAAGAGTTTTATACCTTGACATGGGTACTCGGAAATGCAGATGTTCGTAGAGTCTCCTGAGTTTCGTCAGCAGGTTTTCGCCTTGGCACACTAAGAACAAAGGCTGCTTGGTCACTGGTTGCTGCAGTTGCCGTGATTCGGTACCCACAGTCCCATCGGCGATGAATACCTTCACTAGGATATAAGAAATCCAATTCGACCACCTGAAATTTAAGAACCGCCCCGTCAGTCAGTCAGTTTCGTACTCTACTGGCAAAGCTGGCTGCAAGAAATTACCTGATCAGAAAATCCTGATCCACGGGACATTACGACGCCCCACCTACTTCCTGAGGTGGCCATTGCCGTTACATAGAATCCCTCCCTCCACTTTTTGTTTATCCATTTGAATGGAAAAGAATCACTGACTTTGTATGACTGTTGCAAGTACTGGGTGCCTGTAATCATTAATTAAATTGACTCAATTAACATTTAAAAACATAATAATAATAATAAAATCATGAGAACTCTACAACTGAAGATGGTAAAATGTTCAAACTCACCCTTTGACATTACAACCAATGAGCTGCCATTGATGACTCCGGCTACTGCTGTAATATAATAGTTCTTTTCCCAATGCTCCATGATCCATTCCTTCATTCACAAACCAATTCATCAATACATAAAATTAGACCCATAGAAGTTAAAAGGTTAAATGAGATATAGTTCGTGTGATGGTACAAAAACTATTGATGACATTCCAAGGAGGGATAAAAAGTAAGTTACCTTGTGAAGAAAATTGGGTGAAAGTTCATAAACTTGTGATGAAAACCCAGTGCCAGCATCCATTATCAAGGCCCATAAATTCTGACATGAGGCTACACTACTTATAAACAAGCCATCCTCATTCCCTTTCTCTATATGCTGCGCAAGCCTTGCATCAGCTACATTATAGTGATACCTACACAACAAAATAATTCATTATTTCAAACAGGTAAAGATCAATTTCACCCCATCTTGTAAGGATGATACAGTATATACATTTCAGAATTGTGTAGTGACCCAGAAACAAACATGGTGTCTAATTTATGAATAGTTTATGCATCTCAATGTGGATAAAGCACAAAATCTATCATTTTATGAATGAATACCTTTGTTTCATAGGCCGCCGAGCATTATACACACTGATCCATTGTGTTGCAGGCATGCCCATCCGAACCTTCTTCTTTGGTTGTTCATCCTCCTCCTCCTCCAAACTCAATCTGCCTCGCTTATGTCCTACCTGACAAATGAGCTTCAGAAGGAGCTTCAGAAAGTTAGATCCTATCACACCCCAAACTCATCTAAATAGGAGGCCACAAATATCTAGTCTTTTATGTGCCTTCACGGCATACCTTTTGAGCACCATCTGTATTTATTGGCCTGATCTCAGGATTTGGGCCAATGATTCCATCAAAAAGTGAAATATATTTTGCATAATTAGGTTCTTCATCAAACTTCAAGTTCACCACATATTCAACGAACTGTTTGAAGGGTTGCGGACAAAAGCAACATAAAGTCTCCGGAGAAGTAGCCATCTTCTTCTTGGAAACCAGGAAACCTTTGTTCTCTCCCTGTAACCAGCATCACGGTTAAGTCTTGCATGTGCATGTGCGTATATACAGGAGATAACAGTCTATACAACTTAAGAAAGGATCAACCTGATATCCTTGCCAAGGTAGGCGACCCCGAAGAAGGAAAACTAGTGTGTAGGCAAGAGATTCTAGATCATCTCTCCTGCTACCGATTCTCCCTAAATGAGCATGTACACTAGCATAGCGCACTGTTCCTCTGTCAAAACAGAACACAAACAAACCAAGACCATCAATAACAGACAGTACCAGGAATACAAGAACTTTAGGATGGACAAATAGCAGAGATCTATAAAATAAAAACAGGATAAAGGTGCACCTGAATACATCAGGTCTCTGATCATATTCAACGTGCTGGCCAGAACCATCACGCCATCTAGTTGCTGAAAACGATAAAAACAAAGAATAGTGCAAGATGCTACAAAATGAATATTAAATGACAAATGATGCAAGTCATAATATACCTAAGCCAAGATCAACCAAAAACAACTTTTTTTCATCTGGGGTCCCTGAAGGACCAAGCAGAAAATTTTCAGGTTTGACATCACCGTGAATATACCTAACAGAGAGATAGTTATAAATTAGTTATATTAATAATAAAAATAAGATTTGAAAACATGAGACATGCTGTTTGCCCAACAAGCTTACACAAGATCTAAATGCCTCCCAACAGAATCCTTACCCGCGAGAGTGCATCTTTTCCAATATGGATATTGCTTCAATAGCAATGCATGCAACCATTTCAACAGACATTCTGAAATTAAAAAAAAAAAAAAAAAATTATTAAAAGATAATACTTGAGGTTCAAATGGATGTTGAGAAAAGATTCTTTTTTTACTAACGTATGAGCATTATTATTCCAGACGTCCCACAAGCTCGGCCCAAGCATATCCATAACCTGAAAGATTAAAGTTACGTGTATAGACCAGTAAATATGACCTTCAAAACAAAGAAGATGCAGCCAAAAGGAAAACCAGAGAGAAACACGTAGGAACATACCATAATATAGTAGTCACCTTGTCTCCCTTTGTAATGCACCCGGGGTACACCATGACTACCACCAAGAGTGCTGTGGGAGTGATAAAGTATCAGAATCACCAAAAAACAAAAAAGAAAAATCAATGAAGATAGATTATAGAACCACTCACTTGTAAACTTGCCACTCATAAGGTGGTCCATAATTACATCCCTTGCTACTTCTATGCTCAAATTTCAAAGCCACCTAAATATCAGAAATTTTGTTCATTGCAACACATGCAGAAAGAGGAAGAGAATGAGGTGGGAATCTATGTGTAAACCGAAATTGTCCTGATGCTTACCTCCACAGCACCAGGGCCAGTTCTCTCATTTGTATTAACCGTGGAAGCACGCCGTCCAACATAAACCTGTCCAAATCCACCTTTACCCAGCTTCCTATCTATCCTGTAGAGTGGGGAACCACCCACCTGAATCTGCAGGATTTTTTTATGGAAAAAGATTATAATGGGCTAACAATAAACGAAGCTTCTCCTTAAAAAAAACCTTTTCTAGAAAGAAGAGATCATGAACTCTAACTTTGGCCGCACCATTGCTACATTATTTATAAAGAATAGCATTTGAAAAAAAAAACAAAGAAACTAACAATATATCTTTAGAATTACAAAGCTCAAAAACCAAAGTGCCTACTGCAAGAAGCCAGAAGACAGCCTTGCAGAGAAAATTAGCACAAGCACGAAACAGTACACAATCTGAGCATTTTTGTTATTTTTCAAGATAGTAAAATAATGAGATCCTAATGATGGCAAGGTGAATGAAAAGCACATCAGTGTTGAAAACCAAACTGAGAATAGAAGTATGAGGAATGCTAATGACTAAAATTGAAAGTAATGCAGAGTATCCACTTCAAGAAAAATCAAGAGAGCCCATGGAAAATTGCAGCTACCAAATAACCACATTCAACATAGACAGTAAATAAGGATATAATCAGAGATGAGATGACAAAAAAACTGGTTAGCATCTTACATAGCTAAATGACCCGGCTAATAGCAGCCAAGCTTCTCTGGAATCTTTGTCCAACTACAATTTATCGTCAATTGTTCTAAGAAATATAGGTATACGCATAGGTGTGAAACGAAGATGGATTAAGCAATTCAATAGTCAAAAAGAGAAATTTCCAAACATGATATCAAGACAAGTAACAAGCTAAGTGATCAGTTAAAAAATAGTGAAGTAACTAAAATAATTATGTACCATTACTTGCCAAAGTGAACATTACACAACTGACATATAGTGCGTGTTAGTGACCAAGGGCTCTAAACTCTAGTTTGAATTTCCCACCCCTATTGTACTAAAAAAAAATTACATGCTACTTCCTGCACCAATTATACCCAGCAACAAATGAAATAGTATGAACCTTAACTTTCTTAATTCTTAAACGATATTTAACTTCCTAGAAAGCACTGATGGAGATTGAATTTAGAATCAATACGGACACCAAAGGGAACCCTAAATGTGCGAATTCAACTCCATATTGGATCTCAACAAATAGAGAGGAGATTTTTTTTTCACCAAGCAGTGTGAAAAAAACATTTTCCCCATGAAATCCATTATCACGAGACATCCCATAAAAAATTTGTTATAAACTGAGAGAAATGTGCACCATACATAGTCCTTCATCCACCACAAAAAAAAAAAAAAAAAAAAAAAAAAAACATCGAGTCCGCACTTCTAACTTACTACTGCAGCTGTAAAAGTACTAACCTTCTCAGGAAGTGGTGTCGTGCTTCCCTCCTCTTCAACAGCGTGAGCTTTATCATTGCTTCCTGCTCCACTGTCACGATCATTCATTTTCTTATCCCCTAATTCTTCCTTCTTAGCTCCACCAGCAGCGCCTCCTACCTCACCAATACCAAGCTGGTCTCCACCTCTGACACGAAAATCTTCCTTCGACACCCGATGCTCCTCCGGAATAGCTAGCACAGTAGCTATCTTATCATCGACCGGTGGCAGCTGCTGATCGTTTCCTTCTTGCAACTGTTTCTCGTTAGTATTAGGAACCAATTCTACTGCCGCCGCAGCCTTCCTTCTCCTTCTTGTTCTAGTCGCAATGGCCTCTCCTTCTGGCTCGATCGGACTCAACACGTCTTTCTGCTGCTTTGTCCGGCCCCTGCGCACTCCGCTACGCAGTACCGGCATCGTTCATCCTTCAAAAATCATCCTACCCTCAAAACACCAAACGGATAACAAAATTCTCCTCATAAATCCACCGTAACGCCAAAACCCTAGTTTACTCCTCAAACTCAAAACCACGACCAATACAAGCAAATATACAACCCTAGAATGCCGATTCGGACAATAAAAGATGAGCCGCAAAGAGAGAAATGCAACCAAAACTTTCAGAGGAACGTACCATACGCCGCAGTTTGCTTAACAAGAGATGTCTCGCAATAGAATCGGCCGGGTGTGAAATTTCGTTATCAAGCGCGGGAGGATATGAGAGAGAAGAGAGAGAGAAGAGAGAGAGAGAAGAGAGAGAGAGATCGTGACGGTGACCGAGAGGGAAAAGGTTTCAAGTGCCTGCGCAGTCTAATGCCGTACAACGTGTCAGTTTATCATCGAACCCGGTACGGCCCATACCCACAGCTCGGCCCAATATAAAGTTTTATCATTAATGGGCCTCCACATCTTTTTCTTCATGGTCCAGCACTATCCCATTTCTACAAGTCATAGCCCAACCCCTTCAGCCAAACTGGGTCACTGAATTACGGGCTTAATGAATTTAACAATTAAATAGGAATTGGAATAATAGAGACGTTTTTATGGGTCATTTTGAAAAAAAATGGCAAAACCACCTCTTCTTTTTTAATTGTAGCAAATAACATTTTTGCCCCTGATGGTATTTTATAAAATACCAAAATACCCACATACCCCAACCGTAAATATTTCATTTTTAGGTTGTAATTAATTTTGTCTTGCATTTAGCAACCCATATCATAACTTTTTTCTTAATATGTGAGGAGTTAAATAACATTCATTGGTTGAATCACAAAAATAACCAAATTATTATTTTGGATTAGTGAGAACTCGCTTATTTATTTGTTTTTTAATGTTTCTTATTAAATTCTAATTAACTTATTCTAAAAATATAACATTATATATATATATATATATATATAATTAGTTCAATACCATTAATTTATACAATGGTGGAAATGAATTAAAATTATAAAACAATTACATTAATTGTGTTTAGAATAACTTTTAAACTAAAACATGTTCATTTGGCTTACTAACATTAATTAAATTAAAATTTATATCAATATTGGTTTAAAAAGTGTAATTAATGTAATTATTTCAATATATTGCGTTTTTTTCAAAAGTCTTGTATGTGTAATTAATTTGTGATATATAGTTATGAGTTTATCAAAAGTCTTTCCAGTATAATTAATTTGTGATATGCAATTATGAGTATGTAATTAACTTCGACGTGTTAATAATGTAGAGAACTCTATCATAATTACCTCTTCATAATATCTCGAGATTTAAAAGATATCAACAACTTTATTCATTTTTTTAATTTCACTATTGTGTTAAGATTTTAACAGCTTTATTCGTTTTTTATTTCAAACTAATAGTATTATTAATTTTTATTGGCTAAATCTCTAACATTTTTTATTTCAAAATATACTAACCTTTTCGTCATCATTTTTTATTTCAAAATAAGTTAGAATCTTTAAACCCTTGATAATTTAGAAATTAAAATTAGTTTTCCTATTAAGATCTCAACCTTTTTATTATTATTATTTGAAAATTAAATCTCAACATTTTCATTTCAAAATAAGTTAGAATCTTTAAACCCTTGATAATTTAGAAATTAAAATTAGTTTTCGTATTAGATCTTAATTTATTTTTTAAAATTAATTTTTTTTCAATAAAATAGGCTAAAATATTGTGTTTTTAGATAAAATCTCATAAATTTCATATATATTTTATTAAATAAATAATATTAATTAAAAAAATCAGCTAAAATTTTCCTACGAAACAAGGAAAATAATTTTTGTATCTTTTTGTTTTGAGTGAAGGTTTTTGTTCTTCCACCCAAGCTTTACAGATTTGAAAATCAAAGATGGAATATGGAAAATGAAGACAGTGTTTGCGTGTTTCAAATGTTTATATTATTATTCTTGAAAATACATGATGAAGTTGAAGATGAAATTTAAACTTCAAATGGAAGAGGGTGGAGATTGGGGTTTGCCCGCTCAAAGAAGATGAGATCAAAAAAGAAAAATGGAAAGTGGAGACGAAGGAAGATGAAATTAAAACTTCAAATGAAAGATGGTGGAGATTGAGGTTTGCCCGCTCGAAGAATATGAGATCAAAAAATAAAAATGAAAAGTGGAGACGAAGAAAGATTTTCAAAATGGAAAATGAGAAACAAAAAATAAAAATGAAAAATATCGTTGCAACGGGTCTGAAAAATGAAGATAAAGGGTTATAAATTTGATTGATAAGTATGTATTCAAGATTTATTAGAGTGTATTTATTCTATTTTAGCTCTAAGAAAGTAGCTTACACTTTATGTATAGAGGTATTTTGGGTTTTTTCAAATTATTATTTATTGTATTTTTTTTTTCATTTTGCCATTTTTGAAAAAAAAAATGGTTTTGCTATTTTTCAAAATGACATTTTTAAAATTGTTATTCTTCTAGTTGACCATAATTTATTCTCGTTTAAAATTTCAAGCTTATATGGAAAGCCCACGATACTCGGCCCAAAACTAAAATAAAAACCAAACCATAGTCTTGCCTATTTAGTAGTTAATTTGAGTCTCAAAACCCGACTCCAATTACGTGAACACTCCTCTCGTGAGAGACCCCATTACAATAACATGTGGGAGCTGGGGGATGTGAAAAATATTGGTAGAAAAAAGGGAGAAGAAAATGAAAGAGAGATGTTCATGTATTGGATGACTTTTCTTTGTTGTTATTTTGTGTGTTGCCCTTTTCATCAGACTCAATGCCTCCATATTGCCCTCTTCATTCAAAGTCTAAACCAACTCTCTTCTCCATCTAATAGAGTGATTCAAGGGAAAGAGATATTTGAGAGGACAATTTTCTTTAATAAACAAAATTGATCAAAAAACTAAAACAAATAGATTCAAGAAATTAACTCTCACCAACGTGGACTTCTCCTCTACACAATTGGTACCAACTTCAGGTTTGGATCAAAATCAACTTGGGCTTCTCTCAATTTCTTGCTAAGCACCCATCATCTATTTAATCAAACCCAAGCAATAATTTTAGTTATTTTAGAATTAGAAAGCCCACAATCACCAGCCTAAAACTAAAAGAAAAACATAAAAATAAAAAATAAAAACTAAACCAATCTTCATCCATCAGCAATCTAACCAGGGTTTGGTGTTAATCGGTCTCCTATTTCCCTTATTTTGTCAATTAACGATTGGATATTTTGTGTAATTGGGATTACTCCTTTGATTTTCATGCATTCTTATTTATGTTGTAAACAGTTTCACTGGTGTATGTTTTCAATTATTTCCTACTTTGTACGGATATGATGAGGACGCTAAGAGGTATCAAAGTTAAGATGTTCAGGTGCGCCTACCGATTTACTGTATAATTCTCTTGTACTTTAAGCTTTTGTCGCACTACTATTAATAATAAAAGAGGCCTTTTGCCCTCAAAAAAATGTAAGAGTATTTGTTTTTTTTTTTTTTATATATTATTAGTTTAATGTGTAAATAGATACAAATTACAAAGTTCATTATAGACTTCATTATTGTACTGCTTTTGACGTAGAATGTTCAATGAGAAATTCCTTTTGGGAAGGACATTCAAGGAGCAAAGTAAATCACATAGTCAAATGGGATTCTGTTACCCAAACCCAAGCAGATGATGGTCTTTGTATTGGAGGCCTAAAAATCAAGAATTTTGCCCTCTAAACGAAGGTGGAGACTTAAACGAAGAGAATAGCCAAGTAGTAAAAAGTATCTATGGAAACAGCTTATTTAGGTGGCACGCCAGCAAAAAAGTTACTTGCAGTCTTTTAGTCCTTGGATTAGGATATCAAGGACTTGGTTAAAAGTTTAAACATTGGCTGCAGTCTTCTAGTCCTTGGATTAGGATATCAAGGACTTGGTTAAAAGTTTAAACATTGGTTGCCTTCAAAATCGGTAATGGCAGAAGAATTTCATTTGGACTTGCTCCTTGGGTGTATAAAATTGTGCAGCTGTTATGCAAATGAAACTCCCCTCTCAGAGCCTTTCTCCCCACTTTGTCCACTTTGTTGGGAAGACCTTCCACATTTGTTCTTCAATTGTGGTTATGCTGAAAATTGTTGGTAAAACTTGTTTGAATGCTTCAACCTTAGTTGGTCTTTTGGTTATGGGTTCAAGGACAATGTTTTGTAGCTGTTGATCGGTTCTAAGTTGGCAAAGGCTGATTTGGGCTAATGTAGTAAAAGGATTTCTAACAGAACTGTGGTTTGAAAAAACTTCCCTTTGAACGATTTGTGGTTTGAAAAAGCTTCCCTTTGGATGATTCGTTTTGAGATAGTTCGGCTTAATGCTTTCTCGTGGTGTTCCTCCCTATCCAAGCCTTTGAATATTACTCTATCTTATCTCCGTCGTGATCCTTTTTTGTTTTTGTTTAGTATTTTGCTGGCATGTGTCTACAACTCAATAATAGGAACAAGAAAACCAACATAGAGCAAAATGAAACAATATAGTATTGTTAATTAAATTTATAATAGTAATTAGAAGAAAGAAAGTTTATAAGAACCTGTAGATCAACTATCCAACCACAATATAGAGAAATGTCCAACAAATCAAAAATCGAACATTCTGGAGTGAATTCAAAATCATCAATTGTGCAAATACAACATTAAACTTAATTCAGAAAAGGCATACGGAAATAAAATGACTAGATGAGAATTTAAGTCTATCCTACTACCTCCTAAACTTAATATTTACATCTATCCCTGTTGCTATACATGGCATCAGCAATGTTCTGCTCTTAATTCTCAACAAAACCAACAGCTTTATTATGTTAACCAACAAGTGAATATCAAAGAACTGAACAAGGTGAAACTACAGTGGGAGAAAATTTTCATATATCATACAAAATAAAACTATTTATATCGACATTACTATTCGAATCAATCAACCCATTCACCAACCAAAGATAACAATGTTTCTTGTGATACTTTCAGTCGTTGCATCCGAACCCAAATTTAAGTTGTTCCGTAACTACATCCAAATTTAGTAGAAGCCATGAAACACCCCACAGAAGCTCATCCTGAAATGCAAAAAAAAAAAAATCTTAGAATATAAATGTTTTTTTTTCTCTTAAAAATGGAAAGTTTTTGCCTTTAGGAAATTAACCTGAGTAAGAACAATAAAATGGGAACACGTATTTCTCTAATCCAAAGCTGACGCTCTATACTTATCAGCAACTCAAAAACCTTCACACAAACAACAAAATATTAAACTTTATCAAATTGCTATGTTTTGCTCTATTTACACGATTATAAGGTTGGTTTAAACATACTCTCATGGCTCTTCTGTCTATAATCTTTGAGTAAATGGGATCGCTTCGTCAGAAAACAAGTGATGCGAAGGCGAGTGCAACGACGGTCTCCGGGTGACTTTGGAGCCAATATTGTTTTTATCGACCTTGAAAATGCTTCAGGGAGTGTCCATGTTCTCTAGCCTTTCCCAGCAGGCATGATCTTTGTTAGCGTCACTTAGTGTCCGGATGGACTGTGGCTTTGAGGAGATAATCAGTAGCCCAACGAAGGGCTTGTGTTAGCATTATGAATTTCTCCTTTCATTAACCCACCAAACTCAAGAACACTCCATGAAAGCATGGTGGTGGTGAAAGCCATCGGGAACCCAAACTTCACATAGTCACCGACATTGTAGTAGCCACCAACTAAATCAACCTACATTGTCAAGAACCACTTTCAAAAACTCACATTTTGAGTTCAAACAAAAAATTGTTAAATGACTATTTGTGTGTGCATGTTAACTCTAAATTACCTTCATGGCAGCGCTGTCGGATAGGTCGAAGTTCCGGCGTCATGACATTCTTTAGGTTTGGATCAAAATCATTGGGTTAAACCCCACAATAGTGTCACCCATCATCTGTTTACTCAAAAAGATAACCGTGAGAATGACAAAATAATAGATAACAATTTGGAAAATAGTAAATCCAAAAAATATTTTGATTTTTAGCAAAACCGTTTGAAGTAGATATTTTTTTACAACTTGTCAACCGATTTTACCCCTTCATAAAGTAAAACTCATTTTTCTCATACAGTGTATTTGTGCATAGTAAAATAATGCAATATAACCAAGAATCACGAGTACAGTCTATTTGCATATCATTCAGTTTTATAAAAATATTAAATAAATATTGATCTTATTTAACCAGCATCTCCTAGATTCATGTCTTTAATTTATATCAGATTTTCGAACTTGTAGGCTTCAAATCAAATGATTAACAATTTATTTTTATTAATATATATATATAATAATAATAATAGCTATTTAATTCGTACTCTTTTTGCTATTCATCAAATGATTGATAATATAATTTTTTCATAAATTTTAGTTAATTCTTAGTAATATTTTATTATATCATACAAATACATAATTTTTCATATAATGATTGATAATATAATTTATTCATTCTATGTATTTTAAGGTTTGGTCAATTCTTACTAATATTTTATTATACCAAACAAATACACTTTTTTTCATATTTATTATTCACTGTTTTCATATTACAGATATAGTAATAAATATTTATTTTATCATTTGAT
Organism: Cucumis hystrix; assembly: GCA_025688845.1. NCBI lineage: Eukaryota > Viridiplantae > Streptophyta > Magnoliopsida > Cucurbitales > Cucurbitaceae > Cucumis > Cucumis hystrix. Next base: position 26,893,047 of record CM046883.1, read on the forward strand.
TATAAAAGTTTAGTTCAAAGATCTAAAAAATTTGAATTTAAAATTGTATCATTCCCTAAAATTATGCATTTGATATGATAACAACTTTATATTAATATTGTATCATTCCTATAATTATGCATGTAACAAATATTTCATAAATAATTCATCTAAACAATAATAAATTGACATTATTTAAGGGAAATCAACCAATTATAACGATATGTGGATGATAAAAATTTCCTTAAACTAATGATACCGACGTTAAATGCATCGAAATTAGGGAAATAAAATTCTTTATGGAATAATTGTTAAATGAGGTATATTTTCCATAAATATTATTTAAAAGTTGGTTTTAAAGTTTAATTTAAAACCACCAAAATACTAAAAATTTAATTTTAAATGTCAATATCCCATAAAAACCGTGATAATAGTGTAATTTTTATCTAAAAAATTATTTAATTGTACAAAAAAAATTTCTATGACATTTTTATTCTGAATTTAACTCATATTCGATTTTATTTTATAATATATATATAAAACAAATTGTTTCTTGTATCTAAATATATTATACAATTAAATAATAAAAATAAACAATTTTTTTTATTCAAACTATTATTCTCTTTCGAACCTTCCAAAATTATAGAGGCCACAACAATGGTCATGTTCTAACTTCTCAAAAAAAAAAAAAAAGTCATAATGGTTTCAAATGGTTTTTTGTAGGGTTTCGAATGAAAAAAAAAGTCCGAATGAAAGAGGAACAACAGAAGTAAGCGGGCGAAGTCCAAATGAAAAAAAAAATCACTTGTAGAGATTTTAAGAAGATGAAGAAAAAAAGCGTTCAAATGAAAGAGGAAACGATTTGGAATGTCTATAAGTGATTTGTAAGAAAATGAAATGTTTCAAATGGTTTTCTTTAGGGTTAATGAAAGAAGGAGGTGAGAAGCCGAAGTCCAATAAAAGAAATAATCACTTGCACAATTTTTAAAATTTGCAGATATGAGGTGGAGCTTCCCATTAATGACAAGTTTTCTAATCTTTTATGTTTTGGGGGAGGGAAATTTTATGTAGCATATGTTATTTCAATTAAATTGTATATGAGATCTATGCGAACAATTGTATTTTTCAGATTGAGTAGGGACATTTAAAAGATTATTTCATTTATTTATTTTTCTAATTTGTATGTTTTCCTATTTTAACAATTTAAAATTATTTTTGCTATTTTACCAAAGTAAAACTCATAATTTGCTATTTTTCTTAACAACCCTTACGCAAATCCAATCAATAATTTTAGTTCGTTTAGAATTTCAAGCGTGTTTAGAAAGCCCACAACCCCCAACCCAAAACTAAAAGAAAAACATCAAAATAAAAAATAAAAACCAAACCGATCATCACTTAATCATTTTATTTGAAAAGAAATCTTTTAAACTTATTAACTAAAACATTAGGATCAAATGCAACTCTTTTTCAAAATTGAGGTTCAAAAGAATATTTATCCTTGTATAAAGTATTAAAATTTTGAAGTTCATATATATATGATTTAATGTAATGTATGATTTGATAAATACGAATGTTAGGTTGTATTTTTTTTTATTTTTATTATATAATAACATAATTGAGTTAAATTTTGAATTAACTTTATTTGAAAGAAATAAATTGAATGAAAAGTAATATTTAAAATCAAATTTTAGCGACATGTAATTAATAAAAATTATTATATCATAATTATTAATTTTGGAATGTGATTTACATGTATTCCATAAAATGATTTATAATTGTTTTTTAGTATACTTTTTTTACCTAATTAAATTTATTTATACTAAAAAATAAATAAAAATGTTGGGAGAAATAGCACAGTAAACATAAAAACAAAAATAATCATAAAAAAGTTGTCGTTTTAATTAAAAAAAGGAATTTTCAAAAATTACAAATTTAATCGAATATTTATAAACTACGATAGAAGATTATAAAAATATTTTAATTTATTTTGTTATCTACGTGAAGAGAGAATTTATCAAACATACCGTCGTTTTGTTCTAAGTAGAAGAAACTTATTCTAAACAACTTATCAAGAAACTGAAATATTGAGGCTCGAAAGGGAGATGATTTCACTTCATTCCCGCTCTTCTCTTCCGACCATGTGAATTCTCCTAGGCTCACACTACCATCGATTTCCCCGGCTGGAACGCAATTGATGGCCTGCGAACGGTTTCTCACTCTTTCTTTCCCGTTTTCCAATGCCAGGCTCGGGACCCTTAAGCCACGAACATGGTGTCGTCCACATCCCTCAATATCATCTCAAATTTCAACACCGTTCGATTCTCCAACCGACGAACACAACGATTCTAAGAAGAAGAACAAGCTGAATTTCCTCCAAATCTCCGTAACTCTGGCTATACTTTCAACCTCTCTTCCTATGTCCAGCGCCCTCGCTGCCGCCGCTTCCAAAGAAGTGAAGGAACGAAGACGTGGACCCAAGAGATCTTCCGCCAAAAAAGTTGAATCTCTTTCACCTCAGGAGCTGCTTTCCTGGTCCCAGGGACTTCCAGCTATCTCAAACCGGATTCCCTATACCGAACTCCTCGATTTGAAAAGGGAGGGAAAAGTTAAACATGTAATTAAAAGTCCTAATGGGTTTTTGAGACTGAGGTCGGAACCAGTAATGGTGATTTTGGAGGATTCCAGAGTGTTGAGGACGGTGTTGCCGTCTGTGGAGAGTAATCGAAGGTTTTGGGTGCTTTGGAATGAGTTGGGGATCGATTCTGTTTGTGTTAATGCATATACACCTCCTATAAAGCCTCCTGAATTGCCGACACCGTATTTAGGGTTCTTGGAGAGAGTACTGGCGTTTATGTTTTATTTGGTTGAACCTAAGAAGGAGTCCAAGAGAGCTGCAGAGTTTAGGCGTGTGAGGGAGGAGGTAAAGAGGGAAACTACTACTGAATTGGCGAAAATCAGGCAGGAAAATGAGATGATTGAAAAGGCTATGAAGATGAAGAAGAAACAGGAGGAGAGGAGGATTAAGAGAGAGACGAGGAAGAAGCAGGTGGAATCATTACGTGAGGCTAGACAAATTAGCGAAAGTATTGGAGTAATATGGGACGATTTAGCCAATAATCCAAATGTGGCATTTGTCCTTGGTTTGGTATTTTTTGTTATTTTTTACAGGACCGTGGTGTTAAGTTATAGGAGACAGAAGAAGGATTATGAGGATCGATTAAAGATTGAGGAGGCTGAAGCAGAGGAGAGGAAGAAAATGCGGGAGTTGGAGACGGATCTGGAAGTTACAGAAGGTGAGGATGATGATATTGAGCAAGGAAAAGGTGAACAAAATCCTTATTTGAAGATGGCTACGCAATTTATGAAGTCTGGTGCTCGAGTTCGTCGGGCTCATGGCAAAAGGCTGCCTCAGTATCTGGAGAAAGGGGTGAATGTGAAGTTTGAGGATGTCGCTGGGCTTGGGAAAATAAGGCTCGAGCTGGAGGAAATTGTGAAGTTTTTCACACAAGGAGAGATGTACAGGAGAAGGGGTGTAAAGATACCAGGTCAGAATGTACTTCTATCGTAAGAACTTTTTCTTATTAATGGTTTGTTAGTACTACAAATGAGCATTTTTTTGGGTCCTAATGTAGATTAAGCCATGTATGAGTAATTTCCTGCTTTAAATGGAAACACAAAGTAACTGGAGCTGTTTCATTAGGATGCTTCAAGGCTTAAATGTTTATTAATCAGGTGGAATACTGCTTAGCGGTCCTCCTGGAGTGGGGAAAACTTTACTAGCAAAAGCAGTTGCCGGTGAGGCAGGTGTTAACTTTTTCTCCATATCTGCTTCTCAATTTGTGGAAATATATGTTGGCGTTGGTGCTTCACGTGTTCGAGCTCTGTATCAAGAAGCAAAGGAAAATGTATGTCAGTTGTCATTTGCTCAAATTCATTTCATTTTAAACCTAAATTTTCTTAAGGAAAAAAACACTGTTCAGTCTGTTGGTCTCCATTATTTGAATGCTAAAGTTCGCTCACTGATCCCTGTTCTAACTATTATGGGGTTTCATATTTCCATTTCCTATTTTTATAAATATCAATCTTGTCCACTTTCTTGTCTTCTAATTTTCCCAATTCATGTGGTAGAATTTTAAAATGTTCTGTCAGTTTCACATTTTCTTCAATATTATGTTTGTCATGATAGGCTCCATCAGTTGTTTTCATTGATGAACTAGATGCTGTTGGAAGGGAACGTGGTTTGATTAAAGGTTCTGGAGGGCAAGAACGTGATGCTACTCTTAATCAGGTTGGGCTAGAATTATTAACTCTGCTTTTGTGAATTGTAAAGTCCTGCTTAATGGTCTGTGTTGCTGTTGGTTTATGCATTTCAGCTTCTTGTCTGCTTGGATGGATTTGAAGGCAGGGGTGAAGTGATCACTATTGCTTCAACTAATAGATCTGATATTCTTGATCCAGCACTTGTGAGGCCTGGACGATTTGATCGAAAAATCTATATTCCTAAGCCTGGACTTATTGGTCGCATGGAGATTCTCAAAGTAATATAGTTTTCAATTTTACTAGTGTTGCTGATTTTTTGGTTCCACACTTCTTTGATGATAGTAAATCTACAAACAAGATTCTTTAAGGTTCCAAGACAAATGTTTTTCCTTTCTCTTTTGTGATTATAGGTTCATGCGCGAAAGAAACCTATGGCTGAAGATGTTGATTACATGGCTGTAGCCAGTATGACAGATGGAATGGTTGGTGCAGAACTAGCGAACATAGTTGAGGTTGCTGCTTTAAATATGATCCGTGAAGGCAGAACTGAGGTACTTGGCAATTTTTCCTCATACTAGTAGCATGTTACTTCTATCATTAACTTTTGGAAAAAGAAATGCAAAGTGTTAGATATTATATTAAATTTGTTTTCACCTGTCAACTTAAGCTTTTGGATTAAATTAGTAGTTTAAGATGATATTGGAGCAGGTGGTCTTGGGAGGTTATGTGTTCAAACTTCAAGCTTTGGAATGTTATTTCCCCTCCAATTAAAATTGATTTCCACTTGTTGGACCTTTCAAATTTCAAGCCCACAATAGAGGATGAATTGCAAATGTCTCCTTTAGTACTTAGTGGGATCTGGTGCACTGCGTCTGAAATAGTGAGAGAGGCAACCCCTTTTAGCAGGCTAGGGGGAGAGAGGCCGTTGGAGCATGCTTTCGATTAATGTAGCTTGGCGCCCTTATTGTACAAGGGGTAAAACACAATAGTTTCCTTTGCTCTTATTTTAATGTTGAGACATTTTAAGAGGGTCAGAAGATGGAGGACACGAGAGGGCATTCAGTTGATAAAATGAGTTGTAGTAAGAACTACATCTCCCCAGAGATAGAAGGGAAGGGAAGTAGACAACCTAAGGAAACGGTATACTTTTAGAAGGTGACAATTTTTTCTCTAGGCAACCCAATTTTCTTGGGGGTGTAAGCACAAGAGCTTTGGTGAACAATCCCCTTGGAGGTTAGAAACTCATTAAAGGAATGGTTTGAAACTCACAATCATTGTCACTTCGTAGAATTGCAATTTTTGCATCGAACTACGTTTCTTCGATGTGATAGAAAATTGAAGTGACCTCAGATTTGTCGGAGATGAGAAAGACTCAGATAAGACAAGTATGGTCATCAATGAAGGTCATAAACCACCATTTTTCAGAGGCGGTAGTAACCTTGGACAGCCTCCAAACATCTCTTTTGGATAAGAGTAAAAGGTTGGGTTGGTTTGTATGGTTGTGAGATAAAGGAGACTCGATTCTGTTTAGCTCGAATCACGCATCAGAAGATAAGGTGGAAACATCAACATGAGAGAAAAGATGGGGAAATAAATGTTTCATATATTGAAATTTTGGGTGGCTTAAACAAAAAGGCCATAACATACATTCTTTTTCAGAAGTAGTAAAGTACAAAGATAAAAAAACTAGTCCTAGAAGTGCTACTAGGGGAAGTATCATCGTAAAGGATGTAGAGACCCCTACTATACCGGGTAGTGCCAATCATCCTCCCCGAACTCAAGTCTAGAAAAGAAACAAAATCAGGTAAGAATGTTGCTTTACATTTCAGCTCACAGATAATCTTGCTTATGTAGCAAATTATAAGTAATTTTGGACACATGCAGAACATTATGTAAGGGTAGCCATTCAAAGGGAAAAATATCCCCCTTCCCAGCAATGGAGGCCAAGGAGCCATCTGCAATTCTAATATTTTCATTACCGACACATGGGAAATAGGAGACAAAATTCTCAGATGAACCTATCCGATGATCTGTAGCACCTAAATCTAGAATCCAAGGGTTCTTTCCATCAACATTGATAAGACCGAGGGACAGAGGCATACCTGACTGGGTGATAGCTCCTATTGTGCTCAGACTAGGATCGTTTTGGTTTCTAGTGTGACCTGATGGATGAGAAGTTCCAGCAGACTTACTCACATAAGCTTGCCCGGTATTCTGTTTGTCTTTCGAAGGAGTTTCTTACCTCCTAAGGGACACTCGTGTAATTTCCAACACTATTCCTTGGTATGCCACTGTTTCTTGCAATGCTCATAGATAGGGTCCAGTTTTCCATTGTTCTTCTCGCTGTCATGAGTAGAGGACCTCGCACTGAAGGCAGCAGAATCAATGGTTGGGATGGTTAGAGTATTCATAGCGCTTGGTGAGGTGGTTGGAAAATGTTGCAGAGGTTGAAAAGGGTTTCTACTCGGTAAAGTTGCAAAAACCGATCTTGGGACATTAAGTACGGGTGGGACGGAGGACTGATCCCACCCCTCATCAAGCAATGCTTCTCTTATTCTCAGTCGGTCTATGGAATTTTTGTAAACATCTTGCACACCGGAGAACGGAGGGCTGAAAAACTCAATGTCTCCACAATGTAAGAAGATGTTTCCCCTCTTTAGGTCTAAAATTTTGATTGTTGAGGGAACAAAACCACACATGTTCTTCTTGACCTGAATATGAGCTTCACTACAATTTGTAAAATCGAGGGTTTCGGTGGCTATTTCTATGAGGCCTCCAAAATGAACTCTACTTGCTTCAAAAATACTTCTACACCAGAAATAAAAGGAAAGGTTCTTAACTTTAAGCCAACCTCCATAACCTTTCAACACTAGTGGTCTACTATGTTTCAAGCTGCCCCATTTTTCAAATTTAGGTGGAAATTACTGCCTGCCGATTTACCTTGTGCACCTATGAGGTCACTATGGGAGCCTTGATCAAGACTGATAAGGGCCATTGCCATCCTTAAGGGGGTTAATAACAATGCTGGTTTGGAGTTTCGATTCCAAAAATTTGTGAATCGACCTCCAATCATCAAAAGCAAATAGTTTTGAAATAATCCAAAGGTTAGCAAAATTAAGCTTAGCCACCTCATGGTTTTTAATTAACCAATGTTTTTGAATTGAGGGGAATGACGAACTGAGACCTAAGTAGTACCTTTAAGGTTGGAAGTCGGGTTTCCAGACCTTGTTACTGTTTGGTTGGAGATTTTTGATTTGACCATAGCAACATAACTTTTTTTTTTTCTTCCGAAGGTTTGAAGGGAGCTTTAGTAGAAATGGCTGAGAACCATTTGGAGTAGTCAACTATATGTACATACTTTTTCAGCGTTTTACAGAATAAAGACCAGCCTTGCTTATTAACTTCTGAGCAGATTCTAAGGGTAGAGTGACCTTCTGATTAAGGCCAAATGTCACAGCTAAGGATCCAACCTGATTTGGCTTGGAACTTGAAGATCCTTAGTCTCCCTCTGTCAAATTCACCATCTTTCTTGAAGAAGCGGTTTACTAGATTATGGAGGAGATCTGAAATGGTATACAAAGTCCATTGGAGTTGAGCTTTAGAGATTGATATGAATTTGTTAGCTTCCACATCTTCAATAAAAGAAGTCTTCGTTCTCTTTTAAAATATAATAATGTGATTGATTAAATTCGCAGCTAACAACATGTTGAGGGGCTCGTCGGAGAGGCCTGGCTAAACCGGGGAGGATGATAGAGGAGGAGAGAGGAGAGAGGGGAGAGGGGAGAGGGGAGAGGGGAGAGAACTTACCTTCTTCGTTTTGGTTTGAATGTTTGGATACTGCAAAGCAAAATGCCGCTGCTCAGTCTCGGTGTACCTTGAACAAGGAGTTTGAGGACTCTTCCATTCAGGATCTTTGCTCGAATTGTTTGGCTTTTTTATCCCAAGACGGCTAGAAGAAGAAGAAGAAGAAGATGGTGCTTTCCTCCCTATTGACTTCTTTTAGTGTATCTCATCACTGTTAATAAGCTATTATCATTTTTTGTTGGTTTGTACCGTTTCAATTTTGGTTTAGTCCTTTATTTTTATACCTTTGTGAATGTAATATTGTCATTTGTATTCTCGTTTCCAATTTTAGTGAATATGATGAGGGGACTATGAGGTGTCAGCCTAGTTGAGATATCCGGGTGCGCCCATTGATTCTTTGGTCTCTTTATTTGTGCTAATAGTATATCTCTTGTATTTTGAGTTTTCTTCATTGATAATGAGGTTGGTCTTCTTTAAAAAAGATATAAATAAATAAACAAACTTTTCATGAGCAAAAAATATCCTGTATATATCTTTGATATTGCTCTACTTCTATTGGTAACAAAATACTGTTTTTTTTTCTCTAGTTATTGATTCATATCGTTAATTTTTCTTTTCCCTTTCGTGACTTTAGGCTTCCTACTGAAATATTGTCACTTTGCCCATGCAATAGATTGCCCTAATATCAGGGAAAATTTATCTGATTTGTGCAGATTACGACCGATGACTTATTGCAAGCTGCTCAAATAGAAGAAAGGGGACTGCTAGATAGGAAGGAAAGAAGCCCAGACACATGGAAGCAAGTGGCCATTAATGAAGCAGCATTGGCTGTTGTGGCCGTGAACTTTCCTGATCTTGAAAATATTGAATTTGTATGGTCTTAATCATCGACTTTTCCATTTTTCTCATGCACTAGAATTATCCACTGCTTTTACATTTGATATTCCTGAAGTAGATTGAATTGAATAACTAATATTTTTTTTTTTTTGAAAAGGATACAAGCTTCTTTATTATTAATAATCTCAATGTACAAGAGAGCTATACAATGAGAATAATAGGGAAGCCAAGAAATGAGGGAGAGATAGAGAGATAGGATCAGTAGGTGTATCCGGACATCTCAACTAGGTTGACACCCCATAGCACCCTCATCATATCCAAAATACAAAGAAAAGACCAAGGTACAAGAACAGTACTGAGGTCATGAAAAGACCAAAATAACAACCAAAATAACTACAAAAGCTACCTACGGTAGACAAAAGCAAGGCTGAAACGAAAAACAAAACGGCAGAAATACATATAAAACCCATCCAAACTACAAAAGCACTAATTCTGAACTGGCAATCGGGGGAAACTACATTGTAATTCATCCGATGAAGGCGGTCCAATTGAGGCAGATGTCTTGGATGGAGTAATATTTGAATTTTGCATTTGAAGAACACCAAGCTGATGCGTTTCTTTTAGAAATCTCTATGATGTCAGCCCAATTCCTTTTTTTATCATGGAAGATGCATTGGTTATGTTCAAACCAAATCTCAGCTAGAATCGCTTTTATCAAATTAACCCAAATTAGAAAAGGTTTTTTTTTGATAAATAAGACCCCCTCAGTAATTGGCGCACATTGGCGCTAAATGAACCATCAAAGACCCAAACTGATTTGAGCATAGAAAATATGCTAAACCAACAATTTGATGAGAAGGGACAGAAAATGAATAGGTGAATTAATAGCTCACTGTTTTCCAAGCAAAGGGGGCACACTGAAGGCAGCAAACACGTATTGGGAAGCTTCCTTTGCATAGTCTCGGAACAGTTTAGAGAACCCACTGCCATAATCCAAACCAATACATTTATTCTCCTTGGATTGCTGGTTTTCCAAAGTGCTTTAAAGTAAACTTTTTCCAAAGGTGAAGAGGGAGAAAGGTGCTTTGAAAGGGACTTAACTGAAAAATGGCCTGAGGATTCTAATGACCAAACTCTCCTGTCATCCAAGTCCGTTAGACCTTTATGAGATATGAGTGTTAAAAGACATTGGAAATCTTGAATTTCTTCATCTTTAAGCAATCTTCGAAATACTAATGACCAAGATTTAGTGACAAAATCCCAGTGGGCAGCAACTGAATCATTTGGCTGCTGAGTTAATCTGAAAAGATGTGGAAACTGAGATTTAAGACGTAGATCACCTATCCACGAATCTGTCCAGAAAGCTACTCTCCTTCCGTTCCCTGTTTTGAAAGTTGCCAACTCAACCACCTTTTCCCATTCTCTAGAGATACTGATCCATGGGCTTCTAAGACTGTTTCCTGATTTGTTTAGAGTCTGCCAATCAAATTTTTTGCAGCCATGTATACTTTTAATTACTTGACGCCACAATGCAGAGTCTTCTTTCAAAAACCTCCAACCCCATTTAGCAAGGAGGGCCTTGTTTTTATTTTTTAAACTGCCCAAACCTAGCCCCCCGTCTAATTGAGAAGGCTTGACCTTTTTCCATGAAGCCAAATGATTAATCTTGCTGTCGGAATTCCCCTCCCAAAAAAAATTTCGAATTAACTTTTCGAAATCAGAAATACCTTTTTCGGAATGGCAAAGATGGAGAGAGAGTAAGTAGGGAGGCTGGCCAAAACTGAGCTGTAAAGAATTTGTCTTCCACCTCTTGAAATATTGAATCTTTTCCATCTATCTAGTTTTTTTGTAAATTCTGTCTACAACTGGCTGCCAAAACAATTTCTGCCTAGGATATCCTCTCAAAGGAAGACCCAGGTACAAAAATGGAAGTTTTTCCATTTTACAGCCCAATTTTCAAGCCATGCGAGAAAGGTCATCATCCCCCATATTGATTCCACTTAATGCTGATTTTTCCCAATTCACTTTCTAGCCAGAACACCATTCAAACAGATTAATGGGCTCCTTGAGCTTAATTAGCATGTTTTCATCATATTTGCAGAACAAAATGGTATCATCGGCGTACTGAAGTAAGGGGATATGAATTCTGTCTTTTCCCTCCAAAAAACCTTCAAAGTGACCGTTCAAATGCAACTTATTTATTAAACCTACTAGCACTTCACTTACTAGCAGAAAGAGGAAAGGGGAAAGAGGGTCACCTTGACGAATTCCCCTTGAAGCTACAATCCTTCCTCTCGGTTTACCATTGATGAAAATGGAGAACTTGGTATTTTTTATACAGCCCATAATCCAAGAAATCCATTTTGGGCTAAACTTCTTGCACTGCAAAACCTTTCCAAGGAAGCCCCAATCCACCCTATCAAAGGCCTTTTCAAGGTCTAGTTTCAAAATCCACCCTTTTTTCTTTTTGGCTCAATAATCTTCTACAACTTCGTTAGCTATAAGAATGGGGTCTAAAATCTGACTACCTTTCAATGAGCTCGCTTTGAAAAGGGCTGATTATTGAATCCATTACCTCTTTCAGCCTATCTGCTAGCACCTTGGCAACCACCTTGTAAGTGATGGTTGTGAGACTAATGGGTCTGAAGTTTCTAACATGAATCACATCTTCTTTCTTCTGAATTAAGCAAATGAAGTTTTCTTGAATGCAAGCATTCAGCTTACCATTTCTGTGGAATTCTTCAAACAATCTCATCAAACCTTCTTTTAGAACTGGCCAGTGTTTCACTAAAAATTTTGTAGTAAAACCATCTTGTCCGGGTGCTTTATTGCCTTGAAAATCTCCACCTCAGAGAAGCTGTTGACTAGTGAAATTTTTTGAGAAACAGAGGCACAAGGCCAATCTGCCATAAAAGGAAGATATCTGACTCCTGGAATTTTTTTATACCGGTCTTCATAGAACCCCAATATCATCCTTTCAATGTCGCGAAAAGACTTCGTTATCACCCCTTGCTCATCTACCAATTCTGTGATTAGGTTTTTCCTTTTTTTTGCATTAAGGAATCTGTGAAAAAAGCCCGTATTTTCATCTCCTACAGCAAGCCAATTTAGTTTACTTTTCTGTATAAAATTTCTTTCTTCGGTTCTATAAATACAAAGCAACTCTGTTTGTATAGCTGATTTGTGAGCCAATTCCACTTCATTCAGACCAACACTTTCTGCAAGCCCATCAATGATTTCTAACTCTCTCAAAAGCCTTTCCTCTTTCTGCTTTATATCAATCAAATGAGTAGCATGCCAATTTTTAACAGCAAGTTTCACTTTACGAAGCTGCTCATGAAGAATGAAACCAGCCCACCCAATGCCAGGGGGGTGATTTTCAAGACTTCCTCAATAACCTTGTTGCACTCTTTTATCAATAACCAACTATTGCAAAATCTGAATGGGGATGGCCCCCATAGTATTGCACCTGCCTCTAATAATAAAGGAAAGTGATCGGAGAAGGTTCTTGCTTTATGGGTCACTCTTGAGTTTTCAAATTCATCATCCCATTTACTGTTAATAAAAAATCTGTCCAACAGAGATCTTGCAGAGTACCACCCTCTCTTGACCAAGTAAATTTGCCATTTTGAAGGGGAATTTCCATTCGATTGGCAGAATCTATAAAGGCATTAAACTGTCTCATCCCTCTTGTGCTTCTGCCAACTGGAAACCTGTCATAGACCCATCTAGTGATATTAAAATCTCCTCCCAAACACCAAACCTCTTCTCCACATTCTGTAATTGTTAATAATTGTGGCCAAACAAGTTTCCACTCTCTATAACCACATGGACCATAAACGTTGGTAACCCAACAGCACTTCTTGCACAAAGTTACACATTTTATTGAGAGAGAATAACGTCCTCTTATGGTTTCCACCACTGTGATTTTACTTTTACCCCATAGGGTAAGAATGCCTCCGAAAGCGCCATAAGATTCCACTGATTCCCATCCTATATCCATAAAACTCCAAATTGTTTTAATGAAATTTACTTCCAGAATTTCCATTTTTGATTCTTGGATTAGCACCATGTCTGGGTGATGATTTTTTATAAACTTCTTAAGAGCGGAACGTTTATTTGGATCTTTTAGGCCTCTTGTGTTCCAAGAAATGATCTTCATGGGTGAAAATTTTGAGCATATACATTACATTGACTTAAACCAGCATCACTTCACAGTCTTTAATAATTGGCAACAATTTCTTTGGAATTTCTACTGATTTGACTGGGGAAGAGCAAGGGAAGTACTTCTATACATTAGGATGGAACAAAAGCAAGGATTGTCAGTTTAACAGCAGCAAAGTACTTCTATACATGATTCTTGATCAATTTGAAACTTGGTACCAACACTTGAATAATCAGAGTTCTTGTGGGACCCCTCTTATTGTATAACTCATACTTTTGAGTCGTTTGACTTCTCAAGATGTACAATGATACATCTAATACATAAATAAAGTGAGTGTGTAAAATGATATATTTAATATTTGGACAAAGTTCCTTTTGACTTCTCAGTATGTACAACGTTAGCAAGACTATAATGTTTTGGAAATATAACCATTATGTTAGGAACCGAGGTAGTGTGGGACATGTTTCACAATGTTTAGATGGGATGGAGATTATGGAAAATATTTGGTAGTAGCTGAACTTCAGTGGAGAGAATCAACCCTCTTGAATTGGTCGTCAATATCAGTATCGCTTGTCTCTAATTCTCAAATTTCCAGTGTGTAAAATTGTAAGGGAAACCTTACACTTACCTGTTATTCTGCTTGATACCTGGAATATATTTACAATTTGAACATGACTACATCTGGTGCAGGTCACTATTGCACCTAGAGCTGGTAGGGAATTGGGTTATGTTCGGATGAAAATGAATGCCATAAAGTACAATGAAGGAATGCTTACGTATGTTGTATCTCTCTTTATGTTTTAGCCATCCAATTCTTTCTTTCGCCTATTTCAAACATTGTTGAGGGAGAGCTAATGGTTTTTTTTTTCTTTAATAAAAATTATTTATTCACTGTTGTACTGATCGTGTATGAAGTTCTCGTGGGGATGGTGCCATTCTCATGAGTTGTAGTCCACACAATTGTTATTCCTTTTATTGCACTAGTTTTCGGTTCAAATAGTTGTCCAAAACTTTTATATATACGTTTTTTTAAAGTTGTTATCGTTATTATTTTTTTGAAACGAGACAAGCCTCTTTATTAATAATGGAAAATGAGACTAATGCTCAAAGTACAAGAGAATTATACAAAGAGCAAAAAGACAAAAGACAAAAACATCCAAACAAACTGCCCAAAGATGATCTCGGCCAATACAAGGGAAAACGACCAAAACAAACAAACGCAAAGAAAAAGCTAAAAAGGCGAAATCCAAGAGAAAAAATGAAGCTAAAACAGAACCAAAACGAAGAGATTTGAACACAACTCATAACGAAATAACTCTCTCAAAAAGAAAACGTTTGGATATAGAGACTAGCAAGAAGATGCAACCAGTGATATCAAAGCTATCGTGTCAAAGAAGTCCAACACCCTGAAGAGGAACGAAAAATCTTTCAAAATATGAGCATCAGCAAAAGGTTGTACTTTTGCAACACCTCAACATCCCATGTTGAATCTTCAAAGACAAAGTTTGATGTTCCAATTGAAAACTCATCCCCTAGGCGTGTAGAAGTATTTTTTTCTTTTTTTGAAAGGAGACGGCCTCTTTATTAATATAATAATAATGTGACAGAAAAAAAAGAATATCGGAGAGAGGTTTGGGCAAAACTTCTCGGAACCCTAGAACGTGAAGTTGGAGGCATTGTCGGTCGGCAACAGAGGAGAGTGAAGATGATCATTCCAGTTTGTTGCTTCACTTGCGGAAAGGTGATTGGAAACAAATGGGATCATTACCTTGATCTTCTGCATGCAGATTATTCAGAAGGTGATGCACTTGATGCTTTGGGTTTGGTTCACTACTGCTGTAGGCGAATGCTCATGACTCATGTTGACCTTATTGAGAAGCTTCTTAATTACAACACTGGATAAGTCTGATACCAGTTAGCCAAGGGACGAGTTTTCTGATTTTTCACGTGTAGCCGTATTGGCTTTCTGATGGTGTTTGTGTTCAGTTAAGAGAAGAAAAACTACCGGAGGGCTCGAGTTAAGCTATGTCTTGGCATTCTAGTTTGTTTAGTTATGGATTCATACGGACTCAAGTACTTGATCTTCTACGTGTTTATTAGTATTTAGGAGTTGTATATTAGAGCCGTGTAGCATTTTCCATAGGATGCAATTGCTTTTCATTTAGTCAGCATTGCCGTTTTTATGGTGTTTGGATCCATTTAAGAGAAAACAAAATTTATAGGATCATGTAGTGCAGGATTTGATTTAAGCTATATCTTAGTGTCCTGGTTTGTTTACTTATTGATTCATACGAACCCAAGTATTTAATCTTCTATGTGTTTATTAATATTTAAGAGTTATATATAAGAGCCATGTAGCATCTTCCATAGGATGCAGTCATGCAGTCAGTATTGACGTTTTTGTGGTGTTTGCAATCAGTTAAGAGAAAACAAGAACTATGGAAATATTCCGTTCAAAAAATAATAATGAGACAAAAGCTCATAGTACAAGAAAATTATACAATGAGCATATGTAACCATGGATCGAACGAAAGCTTTACTTTCAGAATTATGGTTCGAACGAAATCAGCGTATCTTCCATGATAAAGCTAGACCGAGGGCAGAAATTATGTTTGCAGCAGAACTTAAAGCTGCATCTTGGTGTTCCCTTAAAAAGGAGTTCGTTCATTTTTCCATTCAAGACATTTACCTTAACTGGGCTGCTTTTCTTTCTCATCCAGCCTAACCCTATGCTGCTTCAGTTTCAACGTTTGCAGATTATTCAGCCCGTAGCCCTCTTCTGCTTTTGAAGCTTTGAAGGATTGCCCTAGTTTAGTCCTGTTTTGTTTTTGCTCCCCCCACCCCCCTCGTGTTTCTTGTTGTTTTCTCATGGTCCTTTTCTGTTTTTCTGGACCTTTGTACTAAGCTGGTCACATTTATTATTGTTTCTTTTTGTTTTATTTGCTAGTGCTCGGGATATGATGTTTGGCGCTAAGGGGGTGTCAACCTAGTTGAGATGTCTGGGTGCGCCTCTTGATACCTCTAGGTCTCCTTTGTTTACTACTTCTTTTTGGCTCTCTTTGTATAACTCTCTTGTACTTTGAGTTCTTATTAATAAAGAAGTTCTTGTCTCCGTTTAAAAAAAAAAACCATGGATCAGGAGGTACATCTGGGCATCTCAACTAGGTTGACACCCCCAAAGCACCCTCATCATATCCAAAGAAGCTAAAAACCAAAACAAAGGAGTAATGTCCAAAGGCAAAACAAAACCAAAATAAGTACAAGGATATACAAATACAAATAAAAAAACTAAAAGACTATATTAGACTAAACATCCATCAACTTGCACTGAGACAAACTCGAGATCCTTGGAGAAGGAACACCACAAGGAGGCTAGAAGTTCATGACTCCATCAAGGTCTTATGCTGAAAAGCTTGCTCGAACAAAAAAGCTCTAGGATCTTCCCAAACACCATTCTGACAACGATGCAAACAAGATGAGAATAAGCAATCAAAAACCAAAAGTGCAGATTGAAGGAGACATACAGTGACCAAAAGCCATTTTCCAAATTAGATTAACAATTCGACGTAGACTTCTGTAATCCCATATAATTCAGAGGAATGGATTAACTCAAAAAAATTCCAACAAGAGCCAACGACCACTAACTTTGGTTGATTATAACCCCTTCTTTCCGGTGTGACTAAAGCCCCTTAAGAATCAAAAGCTCACTCACTTCTTCAACCTTCTATTTTTCTTGAAACTACTTTCTGCTATACATCTAATCAACTTCTTTCGCATGGCATACTATTGGTTGGAAATCGGCTTGCCACACAAAATTACCTCCAAAAGATCAAGGTTCCAAAATAAACTCTGCTAAGGAAATAATTTCCAGCCAAAAACACAATCACTCTGATCATACAGACCATAATCATTAGTGATCCAAAAATCTTTATACAGATGGTTTATAATCATCAAAATTATAAGAGAACTCCACAAGGATTTGAAGAATCTAGAACAAAACTGCACTTTTTTGGTACTTGTAGCAAAGCCATAACCAGGGATGTCAGCTTAATTTGCTTCCTAACTACCAATTTTTCTTTTTCTTTTTCTTTTTAATAATTAGCTCCTAGCTCCCTTGTATTCCAAAAGTACTTTCGAAACACTATCACATTCAAGACTACTTTCAATGCTGAAGATAAAGTTTAAAGAACTCAAAGGAAAGATTACCACAAGCTTCGATGATGTCATGGAAGTGCTGTGGGATTTCTTTTCTGAATTTCTGGTGAGAAGGTTGCTCTTCTTCTACACCTTCCTCCACAAACAATTCGTGGACATCGCTGATTATGTTCTCCAAAATCTCAGAATCTTCAACCTCTTCCCGTGCTTTAATCTCTTCTAATTCCTTACTATTGACACTTGACTGAATCAACATCTGAGTCTTGATCTTCAAGACTACCATCTTCCTCTGGATTAGCAATGCCATATTGCACCTTACTTGTATTTTGCTCACACTTTTATAGAGAGTTAAATGTACCTTGCCTGGTATTGCAACTGGTAGCTTGGACTAGAGAGCTAGAAACTTCCAAAAGATTCGGTTTTACTTCAGTGAATGAAGACTTGAAAGAATGATGATCCTGGTAATGCTTCTCTTGAGCCTTGAATGAACAAGCTCCAAAAGTCTCAGAATTGTAAAGAGCAGTTCGAACATTGTTGAAGGAAGTCTTTTCCTTATAAAATGCTTTAAGAACTTTGGGGGGCAAAAACTCTTTTTAACTTTGTTAAACCGAGCTGACAAAGGAGGAGAAGATCTTACTTCTTTGTTGACCGACTTTCTGGCGTCGCTGTTATCAATAGGAATAAAATATTCACCAAAATATTTCTCCTATAAGCCACTTTAATAGATTCCAACACCTTATTCGACCATAACATGATTCAAGATGAACAAGATAATCTCAGAGAATAGGCTTGAGAAATATTAGAAGAGCAACCATAGTTTTTGGCATTGAAGACTTCCAAAGATGAGTTGCACGAGACATTAACATTCTCTCCTTCTGAAGTAAATACTTCTTGGCAATTACCATGAAAAGCCAGCAATACTTTACCATAGGAACCACAAGCAAACCTTTTCTTCAACACATACCTCAATACAGATGGTGAATGCTCAAATAGTTGATAATCTGGACCAGGATCATGAGAAGGAATTGATTCAAGCAAACCAATAAAACTAGCGAAGCCTTCAAGATTAAAGTAGTGAACTTTTTTTTTTGAAACGGAGACAAGCTTCTTCATTAATAAAGGAAAATGAGACTAATGCTCAAAGTACAAGAGAATTATACATAGAGCAAAAAGACAAAAGACAAACATCCAAACAAACTGCCCAAAGATGATCTCGGCCAATACAAGGGAAAACGACTAAAACAAACAAACGCAAAGAACAAGCTAAAAAGGCGAAATCCAACAGAAAAAATGAAGTTAAAAAAGAACCAAAACGAAGAGATCTAAATACAAAGCATAACAAAATAACTCTGTCAAAAGGAAACCAATCGGATCTAGAGACTAGCAAAAAGATGCAACCGGTGATCTCAAAGCCATCTTGCCAAAGAAGTCCAAACCCAGAAGCGGAACAAAAGGTTGAACTTCCTTTACAACACCTCAACACACCATGTTGAAACTTCAAAGACAGAGTTTGATGTTCCAATTGAAAATTCATCCCCCATCCGTGAAGCAGTGAACTTTAGCTCCAACTTTTTTTTTTTTGAAACAGAGAAAAGCCATTCCACCCCTTGGTCAACCCGAGCAAAGCCATTACACAAACTTTCGACTTCTCTTACTATATTGGAATAATATTGGAGGTCAAACAACATGGGAGGGTTGAACTGCTAATTTAAGCCAAAATAATTCCACAATCATTTACTATTGTCAACAAATCCATTGGTAGATTCAAGGGAACTTTATTTGGAGGGAAGCCTTCATCATTAAACAGAGCATTAAGATTCACCCCATCAATTTCTGAGTCTAATTTAAGGTCAAACGCATTGAGAGCACTGACTGATTCTTCACTACTAACACTGAATGAAGAGGAAATATCAAGCTGGTTCTTGAAAGAATAGTCAGCTTTGCTGGGGTAGCCTTGCAGAATAGAAGCCTTTGTGTTAGTGATGGTGGATTTAGAAAAATTAAAAAGCTCAAATGAAGAATCTGCATTTACTGACCTAATGAAGCATTCAGGAGCCTGAACTTCAGAGTTGTATACTTCCAGAAGATCTGGGTTTTTATCAAAAATGGAGTGCTTGATGGGATGGATTCAAAGAGAGTCCAAAGGGGGAACTTTGATGTCACAAACACCATTTAATTCTGATTTTTGAATGGCAGTCCAAACATTGTTGACGGAGATTAGCTTGCGGATGTAATGTTTGAGAATTTTTGGAGCATGAGAGGATTTACTTCCTTTGGCACACTTGAAATGATTGGAAATTCCATAATCGGGAGAAATATGGGCCCCTACACTAGCAAAATTTGAATTTTCCGTTTCTGAAGCAATCTGAAACGTTTTTTGCATTAAAAACTGTTGAGTTGTCAACAGGAATTTTTGGACAAAATTTATAATTACTCTTAATGGGAATAAAGTGGGCCTTTTTTCCATTAATCCTTTCACTTAATGACTCTTTGGCTACCAAAATTTTAAAAGCTGGATTAATAGAAGTGGACCCCACTGCCTTTTTGCACAGCTATTAGTCTTACGTTCAGCAAAATTCAAATTAGGAGCCTGTTCAGTTGCCTGCGAAATTAATTCACCTTCAACCTGAGTGGCGGCCACTGTCTTCTTCTTCGGCGTCGATGGGATGGTCGGAAACTTCGTCAAAATTTCAAATGGATTTCTACATTGGGGAAGAACTGCAAACACTGATTTTGGGACTTTCGGTACTGATGGGACGGAAGAAGGATCAATATCTTCATCAAGCAAAACATCTCTAACTCTCAAACAATCAATAGAGTTTTTAAAATCATCCCATAAGGAAGGAACTGCAGTAGGATTTAGGAATTCAAAATCTTAAAAAATGAGGGTATATATTTCCCCTTTTTAGATCAGTAATTTCAATCGTGGACCGCATAAAACCACATAAGTTCTTCTTAACTTGAATTCGGGCTTCATTAATGTTGGTTAAGTTCAGAGTTTCAGAGGCTATATCTGTGAGACCTTTAAAGTGATCCCCAATAACCTCAAAGGTACTTCTACACCAGTAATCCAAAGAGAGATTTTTAATTTTGAGCCAACCACTATAGCCTTTTTTAACAAGTGGCCTGCTGTGTTTGAGGTTATCCCATCTTTCGAATTTGAGGTGAAAATTCCCCAGGCCTGCCATTTACCTTCCTCATGGATGAAGTCTAATATTGATCCTTGGTCAATGCTAATGAGGGCATTCTCATCAGAAAGAAGATTTATAACAATTTTCGTTTGGAAAAGAACTTCCAGCCTCTTACGGATCAATCTCCAGTTGTCTAAGACAAATAATTTTGATATAATCCATAGATTTTCAAAATTAACTGTTAGACCTCCATTATTATTTACTTATAATAGAAGAAAGAAGGAGAAGAGATCATGGGAGAATGAAGCACAGAAGATAGGAAGTAGAAATGAGAGAGAGAAGAGTGGGCCCAGCAACAGTAATGTTGACAAGGGAAGTTAAAAGGCAAGTACGAAGAGGAGAAGGGGGCGGTTAGTGAGAAACAAAGTGTGCTGCATTACTCCTTGAGAGAGAAGGGAAGCAGAGGACCAGGTTCTATTGTTCTTGTTTTCTTGTTTGTCTGTATTTTCTTTGTTGTGAGTATTCTGGATAGGATCAGAATTGTTTGCAGTTTATTTGTATTCGGTTAGGTGTAGATGTTCTGTCTTTGTTTTTGAATTTCTAGTTTCGTTGTTTTGGTTCTTATCTTGAGGATCAATAGACTTGTTATTATTGTAGATTAACCTTCACAACTTCATGGTTCTTAATCAACCACTGCTTCTGTTTTGGAGGGGGAGAATGGTTGGGCACTTGAAGCTTCCTGTTTTGACTAGGAATCTGACCGATTTCCTTGGTTTTGGATCTTGGAGCAGGGGAGTTAGAAAGACTGGATTTTATCATTTCAACATAACTTATTTTTCCTCTCATATTCGAAGAAGGAATCTTGGAGATATTTTCATAATACCATCTATTGTAATCCAATTTTTCGACAAATTTTCCCAGCATCGTACCGAACAACTTCCAACCTTGCCGATCTTTTCCTAAGCACACTCTAATATTGAAAAGACTCCTGAATATGGCCCGTGATCGCAACTTAGAATCTATCCAGACTTAGCTTGAAACTTCGAAATTCTCAATCTTCCTTTGTCAATGTGCTCGAATTTCCTAAAATGGTTGTCCACTGGAATTCTGAGTAAGTCGGCTATTACTGAGTTGGTCCGTCTAAGTTGGCTATCGGAAAGAAAGATGCTTATGCTGGCTTCTACATCTTCGATAAAGCAAACATCTTCCTCTTTCCAAATGCAATAGTTGACTCATCGATTTTGCAACAAACAACCTCCATGTTATGCTTTGAAAGGTCTGCTTCTTGGCTGCTGGAGAGAGGAGAGAGGGATCAAACTTTTAAGTTGTTTGGTTGTCTAACTGTTGTTATTGTTATTATCATGATTATTATTATTAATTCAACACATTAGTTTAAATTCAAAATGCATTACAAAACCTTTCTTCATTCATTTTTGGTATTTCTTACTCGTGCATATGATTTCATGCAGCCGCCAGTCCCTCTTGGATCATATAACTGTTCAACTAGCACCACGTGCTGCAGATGAACTCTGGCATGGGGAAGACCAGGTATGATACCTGTCTAATTGTAATAAGATAGATGCATTGCAAGTAATCTGACAAATTTTCCCCATAACTTACTAACCATTTTCTTCTAAACATACTAAATTGGGATATTGATGTGAGACTGATAGGCCCCAAATCACCAAGGTGATATTGTGTGAGGGAAAATGTTGGTTATGTGTATGGGAATATTGTTAGTTAGGGTGCTGAGGGGTCCGGACGTGAGTTGTATAAAGGGAAATTGCATTAGATGACAAAAGAATTTAGAAAAAAATAGTTCATAACACCTCTTTTTTTCATATTGCAAATTTGGCAAATATGACGGTAATCAACGGTAATTAGACAATAATCTGACTGTAATTTCCTTTTAAATTTGCTATTTTTGCAATTTTGAAAATGTAAATGACATAGACTCTATTATCTTAATCTTTTTTGCTATTTTTGCAAACTCCCCTTGTATAAATATAGAGGAGAGATAGTTGAGGAAGTTATCGAATACCTTGTTCATTGTAATCTTTCGCTTTTGGAGAATTGGAGAGGTAGGGAGCTCTTGAAACTTCCCTTGCTTGTTAATAAAAAAAATTTAAAGGTTGAGACCTATCAAAGACGTCAACTGAAAGCTATAAATAATTGCAAAGTTTGCTCAGAAGTTACATTTTTCCACATTGTTTTTGTCCTGCTTATTTTTCAGCAGGGATGTTTATGGTTAAAGCATCGTGTATTGATAATTTCAGCATAATTTTCATTTTAGTTAAATATTCAGCTTTTAAACTTATAATGTATAATATGGTGAACAACGAGTCCTTGCTGAAGTTCCTGTTTGGAAGATCTCTTCTTGATAATTGACTAGTGTAAAAAAAAACGAATTGGAAGGTAAGTTCTCTGTTCTCTCTCCTCTCTCCTCCGCACCCCTCTTCGTTTCTCTCTCTTTCAGGAAGCTCCATGACATTTGCATCCCAGACTACCAACACTAGCCTTTCAGTGATGACTGCTCTCAGACCATTCACCAAAGTTCTCTGGCAAGCGAAAGACAGTTCGATATTTCGGTGAATTTTCAGCCTACACTTTGTTCGAATTCAAAGATAGAAATGGAAGTCGAAAGTTGCAAAATAGACAACCTGTTTTTCTGCATTTGGTACGAAAAAGGTAATTTCCAGGTGGAAGACTTCAATGTCAATGCCAACATAATCCTACCAATTTTGAACTCACAACTTATTTGGTTTCTTGAAGCAATTTTGGAACTGAATTGAAAACCGGAGGATTCTTACTTTTACAAAAAAATAAAAAGTGGAAAACGGAAGGGTTGAAGTCTCTAAATTTAGAATTGGAAAAGGCTGGATATTAAGACGCCTTGGTTGGCCTTGTACGGGTGGAAGATCATTCATTCATGACTCCTTAGGTGGAGATAGACAGGGATGGAAATTATTTGGCAAAGATGTTGGGGAATTTCAAATTGAGTCATGAGTATAAAGCTTGGTACTATGCCCAAGTTTTGTCCTCAAACATTCCCAACAAGGTAGAGAAGCAGTCACATGAGGGGAGGAAGGAAAGCTATGTTGACAAGGTGAAAACAAAGACCAGAAAACACTATTTTGGCATCCGTGAAACAAGCAATTATTGGGTGATTAAATATCTTGACGTTTTTAAAGTTGATTCCGACAATCTTTGGGTGGTTACAAAGCTCTTTGAGTTTGATAACTGGGTAGAGATAATAAAAAAGGTAAGTTCTCTCCCCTCTCTCCTCCCTGCCCTCTTTCCCGTCACCCATTTTCTTCGGTGAACTTCTAGACGATCTCATCATCAGCAAATGGAAGTGGAAAGCTGCAAGATTGCTGAATCTTATTATTGTATTTGGTTCGAAGATGGATGCTTCCAAATTGAAGATGTAGACTTAAAAAATTTCTTCAAATTACGAAGACTACTGATTTGGTTCATAGAGACCTCTGAACTAGTAGTATGGCTTTCGGTGCAAAGTTACTTATTTAGAAACGGTATGGATCAGAGTGGTTCCACGAGGCTGACAAAATTCAAAACTACCTTGAGATGGATTCTAAGACGTGTTAAACGAGATTGCTCTGGCAAATTCTCCTTCATCCATGTGTTTTCAAGGGATGAGAAGCAGGGCTGGTCGTCCTTTTTGAAAATGATGAAAATCTTCCTTATGAAACACGAATATCAGTCTTGGCAATCCAACATACATTAGGCCTCCAGTCCCTCCCATTATCAGAAAAATCGCAGGCCTGGTTATGCAGACAAGTTAAAGTCTTGACTCACCAAACCCCTTTGTTTCATTAAATAGAAAACAGAGCACTGAGACACGAAGCTCTGTGGAGCCTGGTCAGGAATTCTACTCTACTCCCCCCCTTGACAAACCAAATGTGCATCAGTACTGGGTAAGAAAAAATGACGACGGCATTGAAGAGAATTTTAATAACATGTGGATCATATCAAGACTTTTTGTCTTTGACGATTGGAAAGAAATCACAAGCTCTCTGCAAGTATTATTTCAAGTGAATATAGTTATCAATCCATTTTTTTGACGATAAAGCTACCATAAAAGCATCCCATGGAAAGTTAGATGACTTAATTTTGAATCCTGGCAAATGGTCTAATTATGGTAAATTTCGTCTATTTCTTGAAAAATGGGACGTGACCAAACATAGTAGGCTTTCCGTCATTAAAGGCTTCGGTGGTTGGTTATCCATTAAAAATCTTCCTCTTGATCTCTGGAGAAAGGATATCTTTGAAGTGATTGAAGCCCATTTCGGTGGATTGGAAGGTGTAGAATTGGGCACACTCAATTTGATTAGATGTACTGATGCAAGGATTAAGGTTCGAGAAATCTTTGAGGATTGTCACACTAGAGTTGAAAAACAGAGCAAGGGGCAGTATTTTCCTAAACTTTGGTAACTTTGAACCATTAACCTTCCTTAGATCTGTTAAAAATGATTTATTCATTAGATGTCTGGGTGCACCTTCAAATCCCTTCGCTTTATCGCTCTTTAGGCTTCTTTATTACCGTCATTGTATAATTCTCTTGTATTTTGAATTTTTATTATTAAGAAAGAAGTTTGTCTCTGTTTAAAAAAAAGAATTATTCATTAGTGATTTCTCCAACCCAATTGACTTGCACCCGATGAAGAGATGAACTTTGAACCCCCCCCCCAATCAAAATGGGATTTTCTCAAACATCGTAAGCCATCCATTGCCAGAAATCCGTTCGAATAACTCTGAATTTTTTACCCAGTATTCAACGAAGATCAGTTGGAAAATTTTAAATAAGGGAGAGAACCGAGGAAATTTTTTCCTTAATTTTGGGGATTTTGAACCCTTGGAAGCTCCTGTAATAGTCCAATCTGATCTATTTCAAAGTGATTTTTCCAATCCTATTGATTTATGTAGAATTAATTCAGTGATTTTAGATGAAGAGCTCCAAGGTGATGGCGTCCCAGATACCTGGAATTTTCTCAAACAGAATGCCACATCCATCTCAAGAAATCCTTTCGAAGCACTTAGGAAGTTGGGGGATGAAGAAGAAAACCTTGTCCGGCCGGCAAGAGTTTCAGCCCTTGAATCCTCGCCGGAAAAAATAATTTTCAGAAGGCAAAATTCAAATTTGGGTATAGCTGGCATCTCCGCGTACTTAGAAGGAGAAAAGACTTCAACAGAAGAGAGGGAAAAACAGACCTCGAAAAAAGAAAAGGCAGCCAGCCGGTATTTTATTATCTCAAAAAACAGCTCACCTAGCCCTCCCCAACCAGATTTTTTCAAACTTAATGTATCTGCAGACATTTTAAAAGATGACACACAGATGGTAGGTCCCAAGAAATTTATTAATCAGAATTCCAATGGCTTTTGGTATTCTGACGAATTAGAGGAAGATTCAGAGTCCTCTCCTCCATCAAGGAACTTCACTTGCGTGCCATCCCCTGTTTTCAGTTCTCAACCAAAATTACCAAACTCTTCCAAGACTAAAATATCCTCTGCAAAGAAAGCTATTCCATTTCATGCCAGAAATTTTTCTAAGCACCTCAAGACCTATACCAAAGGGAGAACTTCTTTTCGCAACATTTGGACGGGCTTGGCTAATTCTGACTTATTAGAGGAAAGTTGTGTGAAGATACAAATTCCAAATTCAGTGGGCAACAGGTCAGTACTGCCTTCCTCCTTAAGTAATAAATTTTCTCAATCCTCCTCCAAACTTTCTGGTTCATTCTTTAATTTTGTGCAAGATACTTCTTGTCTCAAAAAAGTTGAGAACCCAGAAGATGATTTTATGGAAGTTGAATCAGTCATCAGTGTAAGTAGTGCAGAATTTGAACCACTTGAGGAAGAAATAATTCAATCAGAGACAGAGAAACAAGAGGACAGTGACTCTCTCGGTCCAGATTTTATTAAATTGTTTTCCTCCCCAGAAAAAGAAATTTTGTGCAGGTCAGCAAGTATCCTTCCCCCTCAAGAGTTGGTTCCATTCTTGGCAGCATGTGAAATTGAATTGATATAAGGCAAAGGTAGCAAAGATGGAGATTATATCATGGAACACTAGAGGATTCATGGGCCTTTCGAAACAATTGGCTATTAAAAATCTTTTGAAGAAAGCTAATCCAGATAGAGTTTTGTTTCAGGAGACCAAAAGAGAAGAGATTGCCAGTTGTATTATGAAGGCAGTATGGAGTTCAAAAGGAATTGGCTGGGTTTTTGTTTGAAGCTAGTGGCAGATTAGGAGTTTTGCTGATTATGTGGGATGAATCTAAGTTGTCGATTATTGAAGTTCTGAAACGAGACTATTCTCTTTCAGAAAAATGCAGCACAATCAATAGAAAATATGTTGGATTTCAAACTTCTATGGTCCCACACATTATTGAGATAGAAACCAAATTTGTCCGGAGTTGTCTCTTCTTTCAGACCTCTGTACAGGAGCCTGGTGTTTGGGAGCTGATTTCAACATCATTCGAAAAGTTCAAGAGAGATTTCCAATAGGAAGATTAACAAAGGGAATGAGAAAAATTAATAAACTCAATAGAGTGGCAAAGCTGCTAGAAATTCTGTTTTCCAACGGTAAATTCACATGGTCAAGAGAAGGAAGGTCAGTTTCACAAGCTCTGCTGGATCAGTTTCAACATTAATTTATAATTTGTTTGCAAAGGTTCTCGCATAGAGATTAAAGAAAGTAATGCCAAGTATTACTGCTCCATTACAATGTGGCTTTCTGGAAGAGCGCCAAATCTTGGATCCTATTTTAATAGCAAACAAAACTGTGGAGGACTATAGAATCCGAAAAAAGAAAAGATGGATCTTTAAATTAGACCTTGAAAAGGTCTTTAACAGAGTGGATTGGAATTTTTTGAAAATGTACTACAAAAGGAGATCTTCGACGTAGGATATTGTGTTATATTGGCCAGCCTTTACAGCATCCCCACTTTGAAGTCCTTGATGATCAGGACTTCCGGATCAGCCCTCTGCTTCAAACAGTTTTTTGCTCAATCAATCAAGGCTTATTCTTCTTTGTTCTCAGCCTGCTGCCTTTGTTTTTGTTTTTGCTTTGGACATATTCTTTTTATCTTTTTGTTTGGCTTTGTTTTTGTGGTTTTTTGTTTTGATATTGTATTGTCGCTTTTTGGTTGTGTTGAGGGCGCTAAGGGGGTGTCAACCTAGTTGAGATGCCCGGATGCGTCTGTTGATCCTCCCTCTCCCCTTTGCTCTTTGTATAATCCTCATGTACATTGAGCTTTGTCTCTTTATTTATATTAATAATAGTGAGACTTGTATCCTTTTCAAAAAAATTTGGAAGGAGAAGGGAGAACCAAGAAAAGGCAATCAGTTGCTTCAAAACTATCCAACCGAAATAAATTTTTTCAGAGATCTTTGCCCTCTATTGAAAATCATGATGACGAAGACAAAACATCCAAAAGCTAAAACTTTTAAGCTAACTGCATCAATTAAAGATTTTCTCTTTCTTGAATATGAGAGAACTAGTCTGAATAAGTGTTCAAGAGACTTGAATCCTAACACTTTATCTGCAGCCTTCAAACCTTACAAAGTACCCAATTATTGGATCCAAAGGTGGCTGAAATCAGATCTCGAAAGAAAACTAATTTGCATTTTTCTACTATCGAGAAATTGTCTTCATTAGCCTGGATGAGGAGGAAGGTTATCAAATTTTCATTAAACCAAAATGATGCCACAATCATTGACTAAGGGCAGCATATCCTTGGGCAATTTCGAGGGAACTTTGATGGGAACAACATTGGGTTCATCAAATAGAGGAGAGATCAGCCCCTTCAACTTCTTCATTATTCTTGAAATCAAAACCATTTGGAAACCCAGGGACCCCTCACTACTGGCACTACTGCTCTCATTTGCCAATTGGTTTGAGATAGAACCCCATACTATCAAATAAAGTGGCTGAATGCAAGAATCAACATCTTTTTGAAGTCACTCGATGCTTGATGTTCTCTACCCATGTTTCTAAATTCTATTGCGGAGAAGCCATTCTTACTGCTACTTATCTAATCAATTGTATGCCCTCTCGTGTTCTTAGTTACTCCACTCCTCGTCAAGTCTTCCTTCAATCATTTTCTCATCTCCTTGCTCAATCTCCTAATTTGAATCCTAAAGTCTATTGTCAAGCCCATAAAGGCATATTCTTGAGATAATCACCCACTCAACATGGTTAAAAATGTTTTTCTCCTTCCACCAATCAAGTTTATGTTACTATGGATGTCACCTTCTTTGAAGATGTTACATTTTATTCCAAAACTGATTTTCAGGGGGAGAACATGCATGACAATCAATGAAACGGCGTCAGGTTTACTGCTTGGAGGCTACCCAAAAAGCTCCTTATTCTGACAGCCCATTGTAGATAAAATTCAAGGTGAACCACTTAGCTAAATGGTCTAAAATGATCAAAAGCCAAAGAGATGGGAGCCACGGCCTTAGTGATTTGAGAATAAGAAATATGACTCTTTTATCAAAATGGGGGAAATTCATGTCAGAACAGAAGGCCTTGTGGTGCAAAGTAGTTAAAAGTATTCACAGTACCCACCCCTTCCTTTGGCACACTAGCGAGAAGGAAAATTGAGTTTGTGAAGCCCTTGGATTAGTATTACAAGAGAATGGTGCAAGATTGAAGCTCTAGCCACTTTCAGAATAGGTAATGGCAGCAGAGTGTTTTTTTGGAATGGTCCATGGCCGGATAATATTCCCCTAAACAGCAAGTTCCCTAGATTACTTTAGAAGATTAATGAAAGAGGAGGAGGTTGTTAACTTTCAATAGCTGATGATTTCTTTAAATGGGAAAGTGGTAAATTCTAACCGAGACAAGAAAGTTTGGTCCCTAGAACCAAGTGGCTGCTTCACTGTTAAATCCTTGGTTACTCATCTATCATTTGGTTCTCCCCTTGATGTTTCTTTAAAAGAGTCAACATCTTCGTGCGGATTATGCTTCCAAGGGAATTTAAATTGTATCTCTTCATTGCAGAAAAAGCTTCCCTCTCATTGCCTATCTCCTCATATGTGTCATCTATGTTGTATGAATCAATAAGATCTTCAGCACCTAGTTTTCGAGTATCCTTATACAGAAAATTGTTGGTGTAGGCTGCTGCAAATTTTTAATTTCAGATGGGTTTTTTATGGTAGCTTTAGTGGTAATGTGCTGCAAATTCTCTCTGGACCAAATTTAAAGAAAACCTCATCAATACTATGGTGCAATGTAGTCAATGCTTTATTAGTGAAATATGGTTTGAAAACACATTTTCTGCAATATGGTTTCAGTATGGCCTGATCGATTTGAGTATGCCCGTTTAAATGCTTCATCATAGTGCTCCATGGTCAAAGGATTCCAATATTACTCCACCCAGGACATTCATCTCAACTAGCAAGCTTTTATTGTTTAGTCATTTTGAGTCCAGCTAAGGAGAGTTAGGCAAGAGCCTTGTTTTTGCCTGGTTTAGATTTGTCTTTTAGTCTTTTGTTCATGATAGGTTGCTGATGTAAAGGTCTTAGGTTTCGGACCACTTTTATTAGATCTATTTCATTTCAATTCTCTATTTTTTGGATATGATGTGGACGCTAAAGGGGTGTCAATTACTTTTTTTTTAAAAAAAACATTCATGACAATTAACTTCAATCATGGGCAACTTTTCTTGAGACTAAATTTAAACTTTAGTCAACCACTTCTTATCCTTCCACTTCTTCAAGTATACCTATGTCTCCAAATATTGTTATTCCGACAAATGCTAATAAAAATCTAATCACATATTCAAAGAGGAACAAACAAGTTGAGAGGACAGACTTCGGAACTAATCACATCTGAACCGGCTCCTACGTCCAATGAACAATGCATAAGTGAGGATAAAGGTGAGCTGGAAAATAGTGTAAGTCTAAAAGTTGATGATTTAGAATTACCAATTGTTGTAAGAAAAGGAGTCAGGAGTTGTACCATGCATCCCATCGGGAACTATGTGTCTTATGTTGAATTATCTGAAGCATAAGCAGTTGTCTTCATTATCGACAATGTTCAGGTTCCAGCTAACATCCATGAAACGTTGATTCATCCTAGTTGTAGAAAAGCTGTTCAAGATGAGATTGGAGCACTTGAAAAAAATGGTACATGGACAGTGATAGCTTACCTAGTGGGAAACAAACTGTTGGATGTAAGTGGATTTTTACAATAAAGTATAAGACAGATGGGAATATTGAGAGATTGAAGGCCAGACTCGTTGCTAGAGGATTTACCCAGTCTTATGGGATTGACTATCAGGAAATGTTTGCACCTGTTGCCAAACAATGTAAGAATTATCTTATCTCTTGCCGACGCTAATCTGGATTGGAGCTTTCGACAGTTAGATATTTAGAATGCCTTCTTGAATGTGATTTGGAAGAAGTATACATGGATGTTCCACCTGGAGGCTTAGAGAAATTTGGTACAAGAAGGTTTGCAAACTAAAGAAATCTCTTTATAGGCTCAAGCAATCCCTTGAAATGCCACTTGGCGCAATAGTTTGAAGTCAAGGATCTAGGAAATCTAAAATATTTTCTAGGTATGGAGGTTGATCGATCTTGTGGTATGGTAATATTCTCGAAGGAAGTATGTGTTAGATCTTCTCAAAGAAACTAGTATGCTAGGATGCAAACCAACAGACTCCCCTATGGACCCGCAAAAGAAACTTTGGCACAATCTTGAGAGTGCACCAGTGGATAAGGGGAGGGGGAGATACCAATGTCTTGTAGGGCGTCTTAACTATCTTTCTCATACTCTTCCAGATGTTGGATTTGCTGTTAGTATGCTTAGCCAGTTTATGCATCACCCCAATGAAGAACGTATGGAAGCTATATGTCGAATCCTTAGATATCGAAAAATGACTCCCGGAAAAGGAATATTGTTTAAAAAAACTGCTAAAAGAGACATTGAAGTATATTCTGATGCAGATTGCGCAAGAATATCTCATATAGACGTTCTACCTCTAGTTATTGCTCCTTTATATGGGCAATCTTGTTACATTGAGGAGTAAAAAGCAGTCTGTGGTTGCAAGAAGTAGTGCAGAAGCATACGGAGCACTTGCACAGGATTTGTGTGAAGGTATATGGATCAAAAGAGTCCTAAGTGAGTTACGCAAAGATTGTTCATTGCCAAATGATGTGTGACAATCAAGCTGCAATAAGTATTGCAAAAATCCAGTTCACCATGATAGGACAAAATATATTGAAATTGATCGACACTTCATCTAAGAAAAAGTCGTCAATGAAGTGGTTCATCTCAACTATGTGCCCACAAAGCAACAGATAGCAGATATCCTTACCAAGCCTTTACCAAGACCTAACTTTGAAGACTTGAATAGCAAGTTAGGTTTGTATAATATATACAACCCAGACTTAGGGGGAATGTTGTAAATTATTAAAGTTAGGGTATCTTTGTAATTGTTTTGTTAGGGTTTTATTGTATTCTTTTATTTTGCAACTATTTAAATATTTGATTCAGGGGAGATAATTTCCTTATTTTTTATTGGGTCTTTCCTTGTATATATATATTGGCATTAAGCCATCAAAGTAATTATGAATGAAATTATAGAAACCTTTGGTGATGTCTATTCATTATGTTAATGAAGTGGATCGTTTCCTTTTTTTTTTTTAAGAAAAAAGAGGGACTCTTTTGATGCAACTTTTATTAAAGGAATTGAGATGTCTGGATGTACTCTTTGTTCCTTTTTTTTCTCTTCAAAAAGAAAAAAAAGAGGAGCTTTTCTTAATATCTTTTTCTAAACCTCCACATCCACTGCTTGCAGTTTCTTTTCTTGAGTTTGGTCTAAGTTGTTGCAATTTTTTTGACATTACAGTTGAGTACAATCTGGGCTGAAACAGCAGACAATGCTAGATCAGCTGCTAGAACCTTTGTTCTTGGAGGCCTCTCCGAGAAACATCATGGAGTATCAAACTTCTGGGTTGCAGATCGAATCAATGTATGCTTGCTTCTTTTACTATAATAAATGTGCCCATAGTTAATGAAAATACAGGATTATGTACTTGAAAAGGAGAAAAAGAAGAGCGTACTTATTGTTTTTGTTTATAGGAAGACAGTTTTTACTGTGTAACTTTCTGTGTGTGTGTAATCTTTCACTTCTGAAAATTTAGAAGACGGGTGAGAACTTTGAAGTCCTACCTTTTAAAATTATTTTTAAAATTCTAAAAAGGAGCCATTTACCCCTCTTCTTCTGTCATTGCTCCGCTCTTATTGAGCTCTAGACGAGTAAGAATTTTCACCTTGGTACATCTTGTAACCGGAAGTAAAGTTAGGTTCGCAAATGCTGGGAATAAATTTCTGAGTATATCCTTGACATTGTAGCTTGATTTGATGGATATTGAATTGGCAGGATATTGATTTGGAAGCTTTGCGGATTTTGAGCGTTTGTTATGAGCGTGCAAAAGAGGTACCATACTTTTTCAAGAAATGTCATACAAAAAATATACAAGTCCTTACTTGTAATGCTATATTTTAATCTTTTTTTTTTGTATTAGATTTTGCAACAAAACAGAAAGCTTATGGATGCGGTGGTTGATGGTCTTATTCAAAAGAAAAGCTTATCAAAACAGGAATTCCTCCGTCTTGTCAAGTTGCACGGCTCGATTAAACCAATGTCTCCAAGCATCATTGACCTTCGAATTGCCAAGCGGGCCAAGTTTGATGAAGAGATGAAGAAAAACCAAAAGAAAATACCCGTAGGCAGTAACAGCTCATAAACGTGGATTCCAAAAACTAATGCTATCACTATGCCCTAAAGTTTTAAGATCATGGTTTCACAAATTTCTATCAGTGACTGTGATATCAAAAGTCATTGCCCGAGCTGGAGAAGGAACATATATATTCCTCCTACAGGAGACCGGTTCTTCCTGGTGATGAACCTGGTCAATCGGTTGGACTGCAGAAAGATGAGTATTTAATAGTTCCATTTCAATTTTACCCCGTCGAATTATGTAGGTTTTGGAAGCGACAATGTTAACATTTTTTTTATCATTTATGTATCGTTGTAACTATTCCTAAGTTCAGGTATCATTTTTAGATCTTACTCTGATAGTTAATTTTAATTCGTAATAAGTTGAGTTTCTCACGTGAAATTTTTGGTGGCTAAATTAAAGATCCTGTTTCCATGCCTTTATAGTATCCGTAGTCTTTGGTTGAAGACACATGAAAGAAATTTACAGCATTAGGCCGGCCGGCTGAACTAAGTTAAAGACTGAAAATTAATTTTATATTTTTGTGTATATGTCCTTCGTTGGCAAATGGTTAAAAATGCCAAAATTTGATTTTGATTTTTTATTGTGGGTTATAACATTGACCATTTTCGAACGTTTTGGATGTTACTTTAGTCTATCACCAAGGAGCACCAATTGTGGCCCTTGGCTTGTTTATATGTATCGTAGACCTCGCCAGAGATATGATTTCATGGTTATTAGCACACGATCATTAAACTAAAGAGGTGCAGGACAAAAACAAACAAAAGAAATTGTCAGAACACTAGTTTTGGCTAAAAATAAAATAAAAAACGAGTTGCTTTTAAGGACGTTTTGATACCAACAAACAATGAGTCATTTTTGGTAGGTTATTTTTTAAACGTTTTTGGGTAACCTTGGTCCACCGCCAGGATCACCAATAATGACCCTTGGCTCTTTTTTCTGTGCCATAGATCTTCCTCGAGATATAATCTCACTATTATTAGCTCATGATCATTGAACTAAAGGGGGGCATGATTCAAAGTAATAAAAGAAACTATTGGAAGACAAGTTTGACACAAAAATAAAAATTGAGTCACGGGCTTCATTGGTCACTCTTTTTGGGAAAAAATTCAACATTCCTCAAAATGAGACTACTAATTAGTTAGATGTGAATTTGTCGAACCTTTGTATATGGGTCAAAATTGGGTCATTTTTTGTAGGTCGTAGCATTAACCATTTTTTGAACGCTTTGGGTGCCACTTTAGCTCACCACCAACGAGCACCAGCTGTCATTCTTGGCTCATTTTTTGTGCCATAGACCTTGTCAGAGATGCAATCCTGCACTCATCAGTCAATGATTATTGAACTAAAAGGGTGTAGGACCAAAACAAATAAAAGAAATTCTTGGAAGACTAGTTTTGGTGCAAAAAATAAAATTTGAGTTTGGGCTTCATTAGTCAAATTTTTTTTTGGACATACTTCAACATTCCTAGGATTGAGACCACTTATTCGTTAGATGTGAATTTTCAAAACTTTTTTATACTGGCCAAAATTGGGTCATTTTTGGTAGGCTACAATGTTGGAAATTTTTCGGATGTTTTGATTGTCAACTTAGTCCATCATCAAGGAGGACCAGTCATGACTTTTGGCTCATTTTTCTATGCCATAAACCTTGGCAAAGATGTGACCCAACACTTATCAGCCTATGATCATTAAACTAAAGGGGTGCAACACCAAAACAAATAAATGAAAATGTTGAAAGACTAGTTTTGGCAACAAAAATAAAAAATGAGTCTTGGGTTTCACTGATAATTTTTTTTAGAAAAAACTTAAAAATTCCTCAAAATGAAACCACCTACTAGTTAGATGTGAATTCCAACAACTTTTTTATATTGGCCAAAATTGGGTCATTTTTCTTAGGCTATAGCATCGACAATTTTTCAGACATTTTTGGTGCCACCTTAGGCCACCACCAAGGAACACCAATCACGATCCTTGGCTCGTTTTTCTGTGTCGTAGACCTTGGCAGAGATGTGATCCCACATTTATTAGCCAGTGGTCATTAAACTAAGGGGATGCATGACCAAAACGTGTAAAAGAAATCGTTGGAAGACAAGTTTTGGCTCCAAAAATAAAGATTAAGTATGGGGCTTCACGAGTCAATCTTTCTAGAAAAAATATTGAACATTCCTCAAAATGGACTTTGAGCTTTCAGAACTCTTTGATATTGGCCAAAATTGGGTTCTTGTTTGTACACTATAACAATTGCCATTTTCTGAACGTTTTGGGTGCCACCTTAGTCTACAACCAAGGAGCAGAAATGGTAACCCTTTGCTCATTTTTCTATGTCATAGATCTTGCCAGTGATACAATCCCACAATTATCAGCCCATAATCATTAAACTAAAGGGGTGTAAAACCAAAACAAATAAAAGAAGCTCTTTGAAGACTAGTTTTTGGTGCAAGAAATAAAAACTAAGTTTGGGGCTTAACTTCAACATTCCTAAAAAAATGAGACCACCTACTAATCAAATTTGATTTTTTAAAGACTTTTTAATATTGATCAAACTTGAGTCATTGTTTGTAGTCTATAGCATTGGTCATTTTTCGAATGTTTTAGGTGCCACCTTAATCTACCACCAAAGAATGCACCAATCGCAACCCTTGGCTCATATTTCTTTGTCGTAAACCTTACCAGAGATACAATTCCACACTTATGAGTCCATGATCATTAAACTAAATGGGTGCAGGACCAAAATAAATAAAAGAAATCATTGAAAAACTAGTTTTGGTAGAAAATTTAAAACTGAATCTAAAGCTTCACTGGTCAATTTTTTGGAAAAAAACTTTAACATTCCTCAAAATGAAACAACATACTAATTAAATTTTAATTTTCAAGACTTTTTGATACTGAGAAAAATTGAGTCATTGTTTGCATTGACCATTCTTTTTAGATGTTTTGAGTGCCAACTTAATCCACACTACATATGACCACCAATCATGACCATTGACTCATTTTTATATTATATTTACTACTGTTTCTATTTATTATATTTCATAATTATTTTTTACTTTCCTATATAATATATATATTGTTTTTATTTATTATATTTCATAATTATTTTTGCCTTTCCTTTTATTTTATATCATGTTTTTTTTTCTGTTTATTATATCTTTTTTCTTTAAAAAGACTTTCTTAACTTTTTCTATAGTTTTATATTACTTTAACTTTGAATTATAAATTTTCAATATCTAAATTTATATATTATTATTTTAATATTCAATTTTCAAATTTTCAATATGTAAATTTAATTTTTTTCAATTTAAATATTTTCCAAGTAGTAGAGTTGAGAGTGAGTTGTGAGTTTAACAATTGCTTGAGTGAGAAATGACATTGCTTATCAACTTTATTCTTGTAATTTAGTTGTGTATAAACCTTTGATAATCTCTTTTTTAGTTGATTGCTTAAATTATGGGTTATCTGTATATATATTAGAAAAATAGTTATAAAAAAAGGTTGTATTTTTTGTTTTCAAAAAACAAGAAATAAGAATAGGTGTCCTACAAAATTTCGTTTCTAACTCTTAATTTATAGAAACAAAAAATTAGACAACAAAAACATAAACCTTTACATAGTCTTTGAATGTATTTCTCTAGAAAACTTCCCTAACATATTCAAAAAGTCATGTTAAAGATCTCTATGGACTAGGAAATGACAAATTAGATTGAACAGTTAAAAGAATACATGATGAATCGCATACCAATTACCAACAGTAAAATAAAATAAAAAAAAAATCAAAACAGTAACCAACAAAACCAAACGACAGGAAGTAGGGTAATTAATTAAGAGGATCAGAGATCAGCAACATTTCGACAATGGCAGCCATGGGGAAGATGAACACCACCGGCGCAGTGACCGGAAGAGGAGCTCCATCATTGGTGAACGAGGGCGAAGGAGCATCGTCGGCAGTAGATTGCGGTGGGGAGGCAACGATTAGATCATGCGGCAACATGACTCGGACGACGAGGCGTTGGCCGTTTCTGCAGTGATCGGAAAAGCCACTGATGAAGTAAAAAGCCCCTGCCCTGTTTAGCTTTATAACGCCTTTCCCGTTATTGAAACCCAAAATTGGGTCACTTGAATTGCAGTGATAATAATCCCATTTTTCAACCATTAGAACTGAATCATTCTTGTATTCAAAAGCTACAAAAATTCCAAAAAGAAAACGTTAAAGAACAGTTTCAATCGCTATACTTTCATGATAAGCATGGTAACGAAGTTAATAAAAAGAAAATAACAAATTACAGAGCAAATTTGAGGAATTGATGATAACGTAATCGGTAAAACTTACAGAGAGAATCTCCAATTTGAAATCGGTTGTTGGAGGCCCAATAATCGTAGAATTCAGAGTCGTTGGTCGGAGGAAGTTGCCAACCCATTTCGTCGCCGACTTTGAACTGAAAAGCGGTGGCAGCCACCATTACTGTAGTTGAAATTATCAGCATGTAAGCAGAGAATGGTGGGGTGTATGTTGTCTTCATTCCAATTGAAGGAGTTTAGAAATCGGGTGTTGATTTTAGTGAGAAGTTTCTATGGAATTTGGAAATGGCGGAGTGTATTCCATTTATTTATTTATGTGGAAAAGTTAGTTGAGTACTTTTTTTTTGCCATCTTCGGAGAGTGGGCGGGTGGTTTTGAACTTCAATCTTTAAACAGGGAAACGTGGGCAGTTAATTTTGGTGAAAAATCAGGTCGTTTCGGACTTTGGAGAATGGCGGGTAATCACACTGCACCCTTTTTGGGTTGGGCCTTGGCCCATAAAACGTCACACTAACAGCTCAGAACGTCATCCCCTTCGTGTGTTTTGGGAGAGAGTGGTAAAGGAAAATCGGGGAAAATAGCAAATTCGGGAGTTCGTGACATAAATAGCAAATAAAAAATAAAAAAAGAACCCAAAATAATAGTATATATATATAACACAACGATCAAATAACTGTATACATAACTTAAAAAATAGTAAAAGATTAAAATATCCACGTCAAATCATCATTCTAGCCTTTTTTTTTTTTTTTTGCTGAATTTCTCAAATCTCAAATTAACTCTCACTTATAGCATCTATTAGTGATAGCTGCTATCACTAATAATTGCTAACAGTGATATATCTATCATTAATAGAGTTCAATTTGATAAATGATTATTTTACACACTTCTTTCTTATTTATTCACATTGAAAACTA
The DNA here is from genome assembly GCA_025688845.1 of Cucumis hystrix. Lineage (NCBI taxonomy): Eukaryota > Viridiplantae > Streptophyta > Magnoliopsida > Cucurbitales > Cucurbitaceae > Cucumis > Cucumis hystrix. Next base: position 26,931,365 of record CM046883.1, read on the forward strand.
TCACTAATAGCTACCATTAGTGAATATAATTGATAGCTATTATAAGTTGTTATCACTTATAGCTACCATAAGTGATAACTTGTCACCATTACGAGTTTTTTTTCTTAAATTGAAAGTTATCATTGATAGCAATTGATCGTCGTTATACGTTGCTATCACTAATAGATGCTACATTAATAGATGCTATCAATGATATCTTTTAATTTGAGAAATATGTTATTAATTGATATAATTGATAATGGCTATCAACGGTAACTTTTATGATCAATGATAGCCATTGAAGGGTAGAGTAACTCTCAATTTGTGAAATATGGTATCAATTGCTATTCGTAATAGTTTTCAATTTGAGAAATGTGGTATCAATTGCTATAACGAATATCTTCTATTAGCGATGTTATTATCAATCGATATTTTTGATACCTACTATAAGTACTTTTTCTCTAATGCTATCGACGTAAAATGATATCACTAACATTATCTATCAATGATTGCATTAGAAGAATATTGTTGATAGCAAGTATAAGCGATATCATTAGAAAAATATTTTTTATAAGTGATATATCCTTGGTAAACAAATCAATTTCGAATTGATAAGGTTTAATTAGGCTATAAATTGAGATTTTTTATAGCTACTATCAATGTTATTCTTTTATTGCAATTACTAATAATATCTATCAATGATTGCAACAGAAGAATATAATTGATAGCATTTATAAGTAATATCCGTAATAAGATACTATATATCAATGATATCAAAGTAATGCTACTATAAAGTGATATTGTGGTTCTTTGTGTTTAGCATAAATGGCCAAAGGAAAGAGATCGAATTAGTATGCTATCGGTTATAAATTTGAATCACTAATAACACACCATCCATATGGTAGCTTTTATCGCTAATAGTATAAATGAAATTGATATATAGTTGCAACTTTTGTTCAAATAAATTATTGATTTTAGGTTATGCTATCAACATTTATATCATATAGAAATTCAAAGTTCTAATTATCCGTGATAAATTTATGAAAAATACATTGACATATTACACGTGTTGTCATTGATAGAAGTCATCACGGATGGCATTAGAGGAAGGAAATTGAATGGCAAAATAGGCAATTTTTAAAAATTACCATATGACTGTTAAAAAAAATTCATTTTTACAAATATTGTTTCGAGTTATTTGAAGCAATTTTTCAAATTCGGGGATGTCTCCTTAATTTTTGGCAAAAAAAAAAAAAAAAACTAAAAGAACAAGTTTTCTAGCCAAATCAATCAAGCTCATTGTCATTTAAAACAAATTTCTTTAGATTTTAATCACATAGAGTTTTTATAATAGAATTGTTATAACAAAAAAGAAATGAAACTATTTGTATTGTAGAGATCGATGAATTTCGCTGTAATTAGTTTTAATATTTTACTATTTTTCAGAAGGCTCCATTTTAAAAAATTATACATTAAATTATCGATGTGAATTATTTTGCATAATATAATTCATATAATTAAATTAACATCAATGTAATATTAATTTATCTAACACTGAATTATTCTAATTTAAAATAAAAAAATTCCAAGCACCAGTTGACTTCATTTTATAGCCGATTTTTCATAAAACAAATCCGGTAGTACTTATTTTAAATGTTACAGCAACCTCAAACTAAGGGTGTATTTGGTTTATATTATAAAGTGTTTAATTTTATCAATAAAATATTTTGAAAAAAATAGTAGTGTTTGACAAATTAAAATAATGCATTTTTAAAAAATTATTTATAAAATAATTTATTTTGAAGAAATCTTTAAAAAAAATATTCACTTATAAAAAAGTCTAACTAAACATTAAGTGTTTAAATTTTAAACTCATTTCCAAAAAAGTGTTTAAAAAAAAATGTATTATTGAAAACTATTTTTTTCTTAATTCAATTCAAACGGACTCTAATTCTTGCCTAAATTCTAAATCCTGAGATTAGTTTAGATTGATCTTCCGTTTAGGATAATTATTGTACTTCTAAAAAAAAGTTTGATATTCGGTAAGTTTTAGCTTTAAAAGTTCATAAAATAAACATTAAGTAATGCTAAATTATTTTCAATATTGATGACTACGTTATAGTATTTGATAAATAAATATCAAATTATATGAGATAATTACAAATAAGTTTCCAAATAAATAAGTATATACTAACATTTCTAACAAATTGTAAATCTGGCAAAATTTATCAATGATAGGAATCTATCTAGACCATGTTGTAAATATTGGTTTTACCAAACACAAAACAATTAATAATTTTTTTTAATCACCCAAGGGTCGTTTACAATAAGGGTTATGTTCTATAATAACCACCTCTAGTTTCGATAAATACTATTTTAAAATTCTCATTTGCTTAATCTTTTTAAAAATAATGTTATTTTAAAAAATAATGTAAAAACAAGGCAGTATATAAAACTATTATAAAAATAGGGTAGTGAAGTTGTAGATAGAGTCCACAACAAGGTTAAGTCGTATACCCAATTCACGACTTTGGTGTATACATAGGGTTCGTTTGATCGGTGTATATATAAGGTCCGTTTGAGAAACGTTTCTACTTTTTTTTAGAATGAGAAACAAGGAACGTTACCAAACACCTCTGTTTCATAAAAAATGAAAACGAAAACAGGAAACAGGAAACGAGAACGTTACCAAACAGGCTCATAGTTACCATATTTACTTTCTCATTAAATAAAACAAATTACCATATATAATTGTATTTATTCCATAAATAATAATGTAAAATCTGGATTTTTCCTAATTTACTCGTAACAAATTATTTTGTGAAAACTTTTTCTTTGGTAATCCACATATAATTTTGTTTAGAGTTGTATTAAAAAAAACAAAACAGAACAGGAGATCAATTTAGAAATTGTTACCTAGTACAACCAAGTCTTAAGGCCTTTATTTAAAATATAAGATATGTGGTCTGAGTTAAATTGTTGGTAAGGATAAATTTAATATAATATCTACCCCTCTTCCTCATTTGTAGGAAATAACATTGTAGAGACTTGAACCCAAGACATCATAAAAAAACAAGCTCTAATACCATCTTAAATCACTAATTAACCTAAAAACTTAAGTTCATGAGTAAAAACAAATTTAATTATACACACTAACAATCCCTCTCACTTGTGGGCTTGAAATATGAGAAATACCTAACAAATGAAAAATAATATATTGAAGAGGAAATGACATTTTAGAGATACAACGGTACACAATTCAAAAACTATTAGATAGAGAGTGAAAGTTGTATCTCTCATAAAGACTAATAGTTTTCTTTCTCTATCACTTAATTTTCATCAATAAATGAGTTTTGATACTTTGGTTGTAGTTCTTGGTTTGCTGTTTTTTTTTTCAATAAATGAGTTTTGATGAAATTAATAAAAATCTTTTTCTGTTTGTCCCCAAGCAAAGCGATAGACAAAGATAAATGTTTATCTTTATCTATCTGTAATAATTTGATATAGAGTTCTTTCTTTGTCTATCTAGATAAACGTCTCTCTATCTATCTGTAATACTTCGGGATATTGTTCTATCTTTGTCTATCTAGATAGACGTTTATCGATGTCTATCCATTGATTGTCAAAATAAACTTCTATATCTTTCCATCACAAAAGTATTATTGGCTCTCCAAATTAAAGTTGGATAAAAAAAAAGCTTTTGTTTAATGATAATTTTTATCAATCATATGCAACTCGACGTCTCCTTACAAGTCACTAAATTTTCAAAACTAAGGATCTTTCATTTTCAATTGCATAACGAAGCAATCCAGTAAAATAACATGATGTCACCCAATAATATGACCTTCCCCGAAAATGGATTTGCCTCTCGGTGACATGATGTTGCACATGTATGAACCCAAGTTGGATGTTGCGCATGTATGAACCCGAGTTAGGTAAGAACGTAAGGCCTCATTTTATCCTGCAGTTTGGATGATTGGCTTGCAAATATGCTTTTCAAAAATTTTCAGCTATGTACAGTTTGAATCATGGCTTTGATTCTGATCACGCTTCTGCTAGTTTTAGACGAGGAACGATGTTCATAGATTGGAGTTCCTGCATAGAAAAACACTTTGATGAAATTGCAAACATTCAGAAGAGAACAGACGGCTTTTTATATATATAAAAAAAAACTAGTATCACTAACATGTCATTCTCCATCTTTGATCAATTTTCATGAACCATATGAGAAACATTGATAGCACATTTTGTCCTTATTTGGTTTGAGTTGGTATGAGCAATGATGTCAGAAATATAAGAGGGCATGCAAACGGACACATTTTTCTTGTCATTACTCAAGATATTATCTTTTTTCTTCTTTTGGTAAGAAACAAATTTTATTTATATATGAATTTTTTTTAAAAAAAGACCAAAGCTCAAGGCAATGGAGTTACACGATAGATTTCCAATTGGTCAAAAGGGAAGAAAGGGTGTATGATTCAAAGAAAGTACATTTACACCAACTCATAGCATGATAGATAATTAGATCAAAATGGCTATCAAAATAGCTAAAAACCCTTTGACAGAATGGATTGAGGCTTCTTAGAAAAAACTGTACAGTAAGAACTTTGACCCTAAATAAACATCATGGATTTTAGGATGTTTGAAGAACACAAAATTCTCCTTTTCCATCAACGGTAAATCACGTGGTCGCATTTTTGGCATCAAGAGGCATCAGGCAAGGTTCCTTTTATCTCCCTTCCTGTTTCTTTTAGTTGGTGAGGTCTTGGGAGCTCTCCTTCTGAAGCTTAACGAAAATGGCCTTTACGAAGATTTTGGTGGTGAGAAAAGAGAAGGTTCACGTCCCTCTCCTCCAATACACCGACGACACTCTGCTCTTTTGCAAATATGACGAGGATGTGTTGTTTAAATTAAATGATACTTCAACATTGATCCAATGGTGCTCAGGGTAGAAAATTAACAGAGAAAAATCAGCCTTTAGTGGAGTTAACTTGAGTGAAAATGAGCTCAACTATATGGACGGATAACTAGGCAGCAAGGCCGAGAAGCTTCCTTTTACTTTTACGTACCTTGGTCTACCTCTGGGAGGTTATCCGAGGAAAGAAATCGTGTTCATAAAAAAATGGATAGATGGAAAAAAATTAATCTTTCAAGAGGGGGGAGCAAACACTATGTAAATCGGTTCCGGCAAACTTACCAACTTACATGTCTCTCTATGTAATGCCGGTGACGGTGGTCTCCCATTGGAGTGGATATTGAGAAATTTCTTTTCGGGAAGACAGCTAGGGTAGCAAAATCAACCAAATGGTAAAATGGGATAGAGAATCCTGCCGACAGCTCGATGGTGGCCTTAGTTTGGGAGGGCTAAGCAACAAAAATACTGTATTGCTAGCTAAATGGGGATGGAGATTCATGAAGGAAGAGTCTTTATGGCGCCAATTAGTCAGAAGCATTCACGGTAAAGAGCTTTTCAAATGGCATACTATTGGTGATTATGGGAATAGCCAGAAAAGTCCTTGGGTATTTCTAGAGTATGGAGAAAGGTGAAATTTTTGTCCACCTTCAAGCTTGGAAATGGCAATCGAATTACTTTTTGGAATGATGGGTGGGCAGATGATATCCCTCTTTGATCTCATTTTCAAAAGCTGTTTAGGAACACTTTGCTGCCTAATGGATCATGGCTGCACATTCGGACCATTCCACCCTATCATGGTCTATAATTTTTGAAGATTCCTTAAAGAAGATGAAATTTCAGATTTTCAGCAACTGCTTCATATCCTTTCGCTAAGGCAGGTGGTAGATTCTATGGATACAAGGATTTGGTCTCTAGAACCATCTGCCAAGTTTTCAGTCAAATCCCTTGTGAATCACTTTTCAGCATCTTCTCCAGTGACTAGAGAAACCTACAAAGCCTTGTGGAAATCCAACAGCCCTACAAGAGTCAAAATCTTTGTTTGGATTATGCTATTCGGTTTACTAAACTGGTCTCTGGTCATGAAAAGGAAGCTCCCAACGGTTGTCTTCTGCCCTCTGTATGCCCTCTTTGCCTCCTTGATGAAGAAGATTTGCAGCAGCTGTTCTCCTGTCCATATGCAGCTAACTGATGGGGCAGTCTTCTCTCTTTATTTGAAGTAAGCTGGGTGTTTGATGGAAGATTCAGCTCGAACGTGATACAGATTAGCCTGTGCCCTCTTATGAAAAAAGGCTAATAGCTACTTTGGACTAACTTGTTCAAATCACTGCTTGCAGAAATTTGGTGCGAACGGACTCAAAGGATATTCCATGATAAGTTCATGGGCCAAGGGACATTGCAAAAAGAAACACAACCGTTTGGTGCACTTTGAACAAGTTTAGTGCCTACTCTATTCAAGATTTAAACAAGAAGTTTAGTGCCTACTCTATTGTGCTCAAATTGGTTGTCTCTTACATGCTAAGATATCTGGATTTTTGGGTATCTATCTTATGTATGGACATGATGAGGACGCTAAGGGGTGTCAACCTAGTTGAAATGTCTGAGTGTGTCCCTTGATCCATAGGTCTCTTCTTTTGTTCTCTTAGTATATATCTCCTGTACTTTGAGTTTGTTTTGAAATAATAAAGATATTATCTCCTTTTCAAAAAAAAAAAAAAAACTGCCAAAAGCCTAAATAATTGACAAGAAAATACATGTGCAGGCATGATATTGAGATACAAAGAAGCAATATATATATATATAGAAAAACTATCTACCTGAATTAAGAGCTTGCATGCATATGGAAGCTTCATAGTGGAGATATTATCTCCATTTTTACACGATGAACAGATTCCCGTTTTTAGCTTGTGATTGTAATATCCCAACAAGCCACAAACTCTGCAGACCTGAGCGAACAAGCAGGGAGCAACATCAACAATATGGAAGTATAAACAATGATCATTTTTGGCTAAATTATAAAAAAGTCATTGAACTTTCTTTGAGGTTTAAATACTCTTGAACTTTTAAAAGTTTCAAAAATACTGTTAGATTTAGTGGGCTTGGCCCAAGGAAAGATTTGACATAATATATATTTTTTTTTTTATTCCTCGCCGTAGTTTATTTATTCCCCCCGTTGTATTATTTGTTAATATAAGAAAATAATAAGAGAGATTTGCACTATGGTTTTTCACCCTAGACTGGGTTTCCACATAAAATTTGTGTTTTTTCTTGTCTCTATTTTCAATATGGTATTAGAGCCTGATATTGATCAAACCCTAGACAACACAACTCGTGATGGAAACCAAACAAAGTAGACAGCCGCTAGTATTGGCGTCGTTGTTGTTGATGCTCAAATCAGCAGTGCCGTGGATGAATGGTTATGCCACCTTCGCACAACATCGGCCAACGTGATTTCGTCGTTTTTTCCATCGTCCACGCTGCTCACGCGCCAACCCATCCAGTTCAAACCATGCCGGCCAACCTGTCTGTGCCACCCTTGTCTTCATCCGCGACTTGTATTGTCCCCCACGTGATGCCCCACGTGCTGCCACCTAATTCTTGCTAGCCATCACCGCTTCTACTGTCAAATCTGTATGCCCTGCCACCCACTGACTTTAGCTACCATCCCGATGTTAGGAATCCTCAAATTCACTCAACATTTGAGGTTGGCGAATCTTTGGCACATTCCAACCTTAACGTGGTAGCTTCCGCTTTTTCTTCGGGTATAGCTCACCAGCAATTGGAAGAGATTCGACAACAAATTGCAACAATTAAGGCTACCTTAGGGGTGACATCCAACACTCCTGGTTAGGAGAAATACCTCGTCCTCCACCGGGAGATCCGCAGGAACGATATTGGAAGGGAGAAGACTCTCTTCTTTGATCCACAATGATCAATAGTATGGAGCACAAATCGGTAAACCGTTACTGTACGCTGCAGCTCCTAAGGATATTTGGAACACAGCCCAAAAACTATATTCCAAACGTCTGAACGCCTCACGTCTATATACACTACGGAAACAAGTTCATGAATGCAAGCAAGGAACCATGGATGTCACATCCTTTTTTAACAAACAATCCTAATGATGGTTTAACAAGCAAGAAACCATGGATGTCACATCTTCTCTTATCTGGCAGGAAATGAACCTATGTAGAGAACTAGTCTAAAGCAATTCTAGTGATGGTTTGCAATACTCTAGAATTGAAGAGATCGACAAGATTTATGACTTTCTTGTTGGTCTTAATCCTAAGTTTGATGTAGTTTGAGGGCATATACTAGGCCAAAGATCGATTCCCTCCCTGATGGAAGTCTATTATGAAATCCGCCTCCAGGAGGATCGTACAAGTGCTATGAGTATTTTGACAACTCCTACTATTGACTGTGCTGCTTTTATTGCGAGGTCCTCTACTAGTGGCAGTGACAAGCACAATGGAAAACCAGTTCCTGTCTGTGAGCATTGCAAAAAACAATGGCATAAGAAAGAGTAGTGTTGGAAGTTATATGGTTGTCCCCCAGGAGGTAAGAAACGCTCTCCCGATGACAAATAGAACATAGGGCAAACATATGTGAGTGAGTCTGCTGGACCCTCTCAACCATTTGATCCACATGGAAACCAAACTGATCCCAATCCCGCTACTTTAGGTGTCACTGTCCAATCAGATATGCCTCAGTCTTTTGGTCTTATTAGTGTTGTTGGGAAGGACCCCTGGATTCTGGATTCTGGATTTTGACACCATAAATCATTTGACTAGTTCCTCTGAACATTTTGTTTCTTATATTCCATGTGCTGGTAACGAAACAATTAGAATTGCAGATGGTTGCTTAGACCTCATTGCTAGGAAGGGGAAGGAAGATTTCTCCCTGTAAAGGGCTCTCCTTACATAATGTTTTGCATGTGCCCAAAATTTCTTATAATTTGCGATCTATAAGCAAGATTACTCATGAGTTAAACAGTAAAACAATATTCCTACTTGATTATGTCTCTTTTTAGGACTTAGGCTTGGGGAAGATGATTGACACTGTCCAGCATAGTACGTGACTCTACCTCCTAGTAACATTTCTAGATGATGACACCTTTTCTAGTAACATTTCTAGGACTAGTCTTTTATCTTCCTATTTTAATACTTCTGAACAAGATTGTATGTTGTGGCATTTTCGTTTAGGCCACACTAATGTTCAGTATATGCAACATTTATTTTCTCATCTTTTCTCTAAACTTGATGTGTCTACCTTATCTTGTGATGTATGTATTCGGGCTAAACAACATTGGGTTTCTTTTCCTTCACAAGGATACAAACCAACCCACCTTTGCACACTTGTTCACAATGATGTCTGGGGATCATCCAAGATAACCTCATTTGAGAAACGGTGGTTCGTAACCTTTATTGATGATCATACCCGTCTTACCTGGGTCATTCTAGTCTCTGACAAATCTGAGGTCCACCTCCGTTTTCAGGGAGTTTTATCATACCGTAGAAACGCAGTTTAATGTAAAGATTGTCATTTTACGAAGTGACAATGGTCGTGAGTTCCAAAGCCACACCCTCAATGAGTTTTTGTCCTCCTAAGGCACTGTCCAACAAAGTTTCTATGCCTACACCTCCAACAAAATGGGGTGGCCGAGTGCAAAATCCGTCACCTGTTGGAAGTCGCTCGTTCTCTTATGTTGTCTACTTCCCTTCCTTCCTATCTCTAGGACGATGTTTTCACTGCAACTCATCTTATCAACAAAATGCCTTCTCATGTCCTACATCTCCAGACCTACTTAGAGTGTCTTAAAGAGTCATATCCCTCTACCCGCCTCATTCCTATCGTTCCTCTTCGGGTATTCGAGTGCACAACCTATGTTCATAACCATGTTCCTAACCCAACTAAGTTTACCCCCTGGTACTAGGTTCAAAACAAAGCACTCTATTAGTAACTTTGTTTCTTACAAGAATGTATCTCCTTAGTTCAGAGTCTTCACAACCAGCCTTGATTCTACTATGATACCAAAACATATCCACATTGCTTAAGAATGTCCTGAGTGGAAAAATGATGTCATGAAAGATGAGGGCCCTTGAGAAGAACAAGACTTGGGAGATTTGCACTCTACCTAAAGGACATAAAACTGTGGGATGTAAATGAGTGTTCACTCTCAAATACAAGGCAAATGGAACCCTTGACAAACACAAGGCGAGGTTAGGTGCAGAATGGTTTAATTAAACCTATGGTGTTGATTATTCAGAAACTTTTTCACCAGTTGTTAAATTGAATACAGTTAGAGTCCTGCTATCGGTTACTGTGAACAAAGAGTGGCCTCTATCAACTGGATGTTAAGAATGCGTTCCTGAATGGGAACCTAGAGGAAGTCTACATGAGCTAGTTAGTTGATAAAGTTCCAGTTGATAAAGAACAATATCAACACCTTGTGGGTAAGTTGATTTACTTGTCCCATACTCGACTGGATATTTCCTTTGTTGTGAGTGTTGTGAGCCAATTATGCTGGCTCCCTATGAGGAACACATGGAGGCTATAAACAGAATTATGAGATACCTAAAAACGACTCCTAGTAAAGGATTGATGTTCAGAAAGACAGACAAGAAAACTATTAAGGCTTATATTGATTCAGACTGGCCAGGGTATGTTGACAAAAAATCTACCTCCGGTTATTGTTCCTTTGCATAGGGCAATCTTGTAACTTGGAGGATTAAGAAGCAAGAGGTCGTGGCTAGAAGCAGTGCAGAGGCCGAGTACAGAGCTATGAGTTTGGGGATATGTGAGAAAATTTGGTTCCAAAAAGTTTTGTCTAATCTTCATCAAAATTGTGAGATACCAATGAAATTATTTTGCGATAACAAGGCAGCCATTAGCATCGCCAATAATCCAGTTCAATATGATAGAATTAAATATGTTGAGATTGATCGACACTTCATCAAAGAAAGGTGGGACAATGGCAACATATGCATTCCGTACACTTGTTCGAGCCAACATGTTGCTGATGTCCTCACCAAGGGACTTCTCAGACAGACCTTTGACTTTTGTGTAAGCAAGTTAGATCTTTTTTATTATCTACGTCCCCACTTGAGGGGGAGTGTTAGATTTAGTGGGATTGGCCCAAGGGAAGATTTGACTCTTCCCCTAGTATTCTTTTCTTTTTTCTTTTTTCTTTTTTCTTTTTTATTTTTTCTACCTCACTGTAGTCTACTTATTTCTCCCCTTGTATCATTTGTTAATATAAGGAAATAATAAGAAAGATTTTCAACGTGGTTTTTCTCCTTGAACTAGGGTTTTCGTGTAAAACTTGTACTTGTTCTTCGTCTTTATTTCAATAAATACAATTAACTTTCAAAGATAGTTCACATAAACCCTTACCGTTATTGTTTTATGGAAATCGTTAATATTTTGTTAAAAAGATGTCCAACTTTCGAAAGTTCAAAAATACCCTTAAACTTAAAAAAGTTCAAAAATACCCTTACTGTTAAGATGTGAACAAAAATTGTTACACCTCCAAGCAAAAATACCTCATGTAAGTCTTTTCTTTTATGTATCGAGTCTTTATCCTATATAACAAAGCTATCAATCTTACAGTTATTCATTGGAATGCAAAATATTTTATTCCATCCACATCTACAGGCTCTACTTCATTCGTTGTAACAATAACTTAGAGGTATGCAACTAGGGATGATGGCACAAATACAAACAAGGCAAAGTACCTGAACTTCAAAAGGATCGCTTGAGATCATTAAGCGTTCGTAAATCAGCATGCTAGCACCATAAGCAATTAAACAATCGCGTTCCATTTCTCCTACTCGCAGTCCTGGGAAATAGAGAGCTATCTAAACATGGCAGTTCTTACAATGAGAAGAAGCTGAAAATAGTACTTAAAAGATACCAAACCTCCATTCCTAGCTCTTCCTTCTGTTGGTTGTCTAGTTAACATGACTCGTGGACCACTACCTCGAGCATGCATTTTGTCCAAGACCTATTTATCATGAAACAATAGACGAGCAAAACAAATATCTCATATGTAATTCATAACATGGTTGAAAACTGGAATCAATAGATCAGAACAAACTTACCATGTGTTTTAACTTTTGGTAGTAAATTGGTCCCATAAATATATATGCTTGTAATGGGCAACCTGTGATACCTGGAGAATGAAATAATATATCAGGTTCTAAAAGGCAAAGCACCAAATTTTGGCTCTCCAAAGAGTAATAGTCTGGGAAATTTTCTTTCCGCATCTCAATTATTTAGCATGCGGAGTGTATTGTCAACAGTTGGTTTGCTTGACCTAAATCTTTGGTTTTCTAGAGGTCATGTATTAGTCTGAAAACTAAGCACAGAATCCATAAGTGTTACTGTCTAAATTTGTTTGAAATATAGCTATAACTAAGTTCAAATTTCGCTGTGTATAAAAATTGTGTTAAATATTTAAAAACAGGGACCAAATGATCATTTCAAAAAGTACATAGAACAAACGGATATTTAAAAAAAAAAAGAAAAGTTCAAAACAGTTCTCTATGTTTCAACATATCCTTTTCAACTTTTGACGTCTCAATGTCATTAGAACGGAAGCAACAAAATACTTTACAGCCCACAGAACAAAATCAAACAAGAAATAGGATATTAAACTCCACGGGGAAGATAAGAACCTGAGTAAAGAAAGTCCTTCCCGTTGTAACTGAAGCCCCTCTTGATAAGAGTCTCGCTGAAAAGAAGAGGAAAATAATCCACTCTTAGAAAACCATAGAAGACAGTGTTAGTGAATGTAAAGGGAGCAACTTTATACCTTATAGCATCAACTTTATCTGCATGACCACTTGGCTCTCCAAATGCACTACCATAGTGAAACCTACCACATGAAACCCCAGCTTTTCCACCTAAAAGTTCAATCATCTTCCCCACTGTCATTCGACTGCAGCAACCGATCAATAACAATTAGCACAAGTAGCATAAATCAAATCAAAACTCAAAATGATAAAAAGAAAAGTGCATGAATAATGATAACGAATACAACGTCTACAACCATCACCAAAGTGATAGATGTGTATCTGGGTCTATTGTGGTTTATCACTGATAGAAAATAAAATTTTGCTATATTTATAAATAAGTTGGCTCATTTTGCTATATTTGAAAACATCCTTTATTATAATTTGTTGTTTATTTCTACGATTCTGATAGAACACTGATTCAGTGTTTCTATTTTATTGATACCTTCAACAAAAATTACAATATAAAAGAACAAACAAGTAAAAGAACCCTAACCCTCTGCCCTTCCTCTCTTTCAAGGAATGTTGCAGCCCTAATTCTTCACCAAATTCTTCATACCCTTCTTCCCTCCCCAACTTCCTATTTATAACCAACTAACTACCGACAAATCTAATTACCCTTTTACCCTACCCTATACTAATCTAGGTATCTAACAGATTCATTCTTTGCTTATACATATATATATATTTTAAATGGAAACGAGCCTCTTCAATTTTTTTTTTAAAAGGACACAAGCTTCTTTATTAATATAAAAACTCAAAGTACAAGAGAAGTATACAATGAGAATAATAGAGAAGCCAACATAGGGGGAGGGGGAAGGAGGATCAGAAGGCGCACACAGACATCTCAACTAGGTTGACACCCCATAGTGCCATCATCATATCCCAAATAACATCCAAATACCATATAAACTCCAACTAAATCAGTACAAAACAGCCAAAATAGGCAAATACAAATCTGAAGAGAAAAACAATACAAGAGATGAACCAATACATAATAGACTGGTCTGCAAAAAACACCAATCTTGCATAACTTGGGATTCTGGAAGGTGCAGGGAGATCAGCAGTGTCCACAACGTCTGACCAAACCGTTGCCTTTTCATGAAAGATACGCTGATTGCCCTCAAACTAAATTTTTGCCAGCAGTGCTTTGAACATGTTTCCTGTATTAAACGTGGTCTCTTTGACACAACCGGCCCCTTCAATAACTGGAAGACGTTTGAGCTTAAAGAACCATAAAAAAACCCAAGCTACATCAAAAAGAGAAAAGATACTCCCCCAGCAGTTGGTTGAATACAGGCATGTAATGAAGAGAAGCAGCAAATCCTCACTATTCTTCATACAAATGGGGCATACCGAGGGCAGAAGACACTTATTGGAGGACTTTTTTTTCAAAATCAGGGAGCAATTAAGAAGACCGAAAGCCATGATCCAAGTCAAGATATTAACACTCCTTGGACTGCTATATTTCCAGAGGGCTTTGAAAGTACCTTTATCAGGTGGAGATGATGGAGAAAGGTGATTAAGAAGACCGAAAGCCATGATCCAAATCAAGATATTAACACTCCTTGGACTGCTATATTTCCAGAGGGCTTTGAAAGTACCTTTATCAGGTGGAGATGATGGAGAAAGGTGAAGTGAGAGAGATTTGAATGAGAATCTACCTGATAGGTCAATTGTCCAGATTTTATTGACGTCCAATTCAGTCATCCTTTTGGAAGAAAGAAGATACAACAGCGATTGGAAATCTGTAATTTCATCTTCTTTGAGCAGCCTTCGAAACAACAAAGACCAAGTTAAAGTAGAGCTGTCCCAATGGGCAGCCACTGATCCGCTGGGAAACAAAGCAAGTCGAAATAGCTTGGGGAATTGAACATTGAGGGGAATATCACCGATCCATGTATCTGTCCAAAAACCGATTCCTCTTCCTGACCTAGCTTAAATAAAGCCAAAGGTTCCGCCTTCCTCCAAACTCTAGAGATGGTCACCCAAGGACTCCTTAGACTCTTTCCAGATTTCCCCGTCGTGTGCCAGTCAAAGGCCTCTTTGCCATGGATGCTTTTGATAACTTGCCTCCATAAAGAGGTATCTTCCTTCAAGAATCTCCAGTTCCATTTCGCAAGGAGAGCCATGTTTTGGACTTTGATGCCACCTAGGCCAAGACCCTATCAATCGGGAAGGAGTAACGTTATTCCAGCAAACTAAATGGTTAACTTTACTTCCAGAGAACCCTTCCCGAAAGAAGTTTCTCAATACTTTTACCAAGGAGGAGGCCACAATATCCAGAATGGGAAGAATAGATAGATAATAGGTGGGAAGGCTGGCCAGCACTGATCAAAGAGTTTGCCTCTCGTCCCTCTGAAATATTTTATCTTTTCAATCTATCCAACTTCTTGTGAACCCGACTCAATCACTGGTTGCCAAAAAATCTTTTACCTTGGGTAACCTACCAAAATAAGTCCTAAATACAGAAAAGGAAGTTTTTCCACCTTGCACCCTAAAGCTTTTGCCGTTTGAAACAAGACACCGTCTTCTACATTGACAACACCGAGGACAAATTTTTCCCAATTAATTTTCTGCCCGAGCACCATTCAAACAGTCTGATGGCATCCTTTAATTTGAGAAGTATACCCTATTGATTATGGCTCCTAGAACCTCATTGACGAATGCCTCTAAAAGCCACAATCCTGCCCCTTGGTTTCCCATTGATGAAGATGGAAAACCAGGGATTTTTCAAACATCCCAACATCCAAGAAGACCATTTAGCACTGAATTTTTTGCAACGTAGTACCTTTTCAAGGAAACCCCAATCCACTATATCAAAAACCTTTTCAAGATCAAGCTTTAGAATCCACCATTTTCTCTTTTTACTCCGATAATCTTCGACGGCCTTGTTTGCAATTAGTACAAGATCTAGAATCTGCCTCCCTTCAATGAATGCACTTTGGTATGGACTAATGATAGAGTCCATAACCTGTTTCAAATGTTTCGCTAACACCTTGGCGACCACCATAATGTTAAGGTAGTGAGACTAATAGGTCTAAAATCTTTCACGAGGGCCGTATCTTCTTTTTTCTGTACAAGACATGAAATTTTCTTCTACACATGCATTTAACCTTTCGGTGCTGTGAAAGTCCTCAAACAGATTTTTAAAACTGTCCTTGAGTTTAGACCAATGCTTGACAAGGAAATCCGCTGTAAAACCATCCGGGCCTGAAGCTTTGTTTTTACTGAGTGCCTTTACTGCCTTGAAGATTTCTTCACCTAAAAATCAAGCTACATGTAGTGCACTCTGACTTGGGGTGACACAAGGCCAATCAGTGATAAGTGGAATGGATCTGTCCCCCAAAATTCTTTTGTAGAGAACTTCGAACAAACCCAAATTAGGTCTTTCAATGTGTCGAAAGGACTTTGTTGCAGCCCCTCCATCAACCAGCTCCGATATTAGATTCCCTTTCTTTTTTGCATTTAGAAAACGATGGAAGAAACCGGTATACTCATCCCCAAAACCAGCCACCCCCATAAGCCTCCAAGAGGGAAAATGGTATGAAAAAGTACGTGCTATGCAGGAAACACGAGTATTTTCAAAAGCTCATCCCATTCTTTGTTTATGAAAAATCTGTCCAATGAGGATCACCCTCTCTAGACCAAGTATATCTCCCATTTTGTAGTGGAATTTCCATAAGAATGGCTGCCTCGATGAAGTTGTTAAATAACCTCATTCCTCTTGTACTTCTACCTAGAGGAAAACTTTCATGGGCCCATCGAGTGACATACTAAACACCAAGCTTGAGCCAAACATGCTGAAAGGGATAACAGCTCTAGCCAGACTAGTTCTTCTTCTCTAGATCCGCAAGGGCCGTGCACGTTTGTAACCCATCAACTCTTTTTGCAAATCGTTGAGCATTTGATTGAGAGAAAACCTCCCTTTAATGGTTTCCACTACTGAAATCCTGCTCCTGTCCCACATGGTAAAAATGCTTCTGTCCCACAGTTGATTCCACAAAGTCCCAGCCAATGTCTCTGGAGTTCCAAAGTGATTTTATAAAAGCAGCATTAAAGCTTTCTATTATGGATTCCTGGATCATGACCACATCCGAATTAAAATCTTTAAGGAACTTCTTGAGGG
Source organism: Cucumis hystrix (assembly GCA_025688845.1). Lineage (NCBI taxonomy): Eukaryota > Viridiplantae > Streptophyta > Magnoliopsida > Cucurbitales > Cucurbitaceae > Cucumis > Cucumis hystrix. Next base: position 26,948,178 of record CM046883.1, read on the forward strand.
CTATACGCTTGGATTGATCTCTCAAGCCCCTTGTATTCCAGGAAACTATCTTCACTTGTGATAGTAACAATATTCCAGTGACGGAACAACTTGCTCACACTAGAATAATACAACAATCTTTGACTATGGGCACGAACTCTTATGGCAAATCTGAAGATTTAGAGGGGAGGACTAGGGGGACATCACGTAATAGGGCACAATCAGCTTCAAACAGAACGTTTAAATCCACCCCTTCAATTTCTACATCAGCCTTATAATCAGGACACATCAAACCTGTTGATGCTTCGCTACTAACACTGAACGGAAAGTTATCTCCACATTTGCATGCTTCTTGATGGAGACAGTAGAATGGCAAGGGGAACCTCGTAATAGTGTGACCTTTGTGTTAGGATCCGTGAAACTCGAGTAATTGAAAAACTTAGGAGCAGAAGAATCATTTACTAACTTGTTGAGCCTGGGCTTTGGAACTGCACATCTCAAGGGAGGGCTTGAGCTTATGTTTTCGGTGGGGATCCGAGTTTGGAGCTTTGAGAGAGCATGCTCCAATTGATTCAGATTTTAGAAGAGCAGTCCATGCATTGTTAATAGGAAGTTTGCATTCGAATGAAATGTTTCAGAAAAAATTTCGTGGAGTTGACTTCTTTTTCTTTTACTCTGACTGAATCTGTTTAAAATGTCAGTTTCTGATGAACAGTTTGACTGTAGCATCTGACGGAGAATCTTTGCGAGGGAAATCGTTGTGCTTTTGTAGAGAATTCAATGAGTTGGCGACATTAATTCTAGAACTAAACTCATAACCACTCATGATAATAATTAAAGGTGCCTTTTTGTTCTCCTTTCCTCTTTCGGAACCTTCAACTACCAGTTTTTTAAAAAGGAGAATCTGAACTTGTGGGGCCCACAGACTCCTAAGGACAGCTATTTTTTACAAGTTTTACAAAACTCAACAAAGATGAATTTTCATTTTTCGGAGCAATTATGACAGTTTCGGCCTGTTTGCCTGCCTCTTTCATCTTCTCCGGTGCAAATAAGGGTTCCAAAGGTGTTTTAGAGCTGCAAACGAATTTCTTGCTATGGGTAGAGGTGTGAAAGTGGATTTCGAAACATTCAAGACGGGTATTCTCAATAAATCAATGGAATTTTCAAAATCACAAAAGTTTAAGAAAAGGGAGATTCTTGATTTTGATCCATCCTCCAAAACCTTTCATGGTAAACGGCCGATTGTGCTTGTGTTTATCCCATATTTCGAATTTGAGGTGAAAAGAACCCATCATCGGCCATTTTCCTTCCTTACTGATAAGATCATTTATCGAGCCTTGATCAAGACTTCTGAGAGCATTCTCATCAAATAAAGGATTAATGACTATCTTTGCATGGAAATAGATTTCTAACATTTTTCGAATCTCTCTCCAATTGTCGAAGGCAAAGAGTTTAGTAACAATCCAAAGGTTTTCAAAAGTGGTTGGAACAACTTCAGAATTCTTAATTATCCATTGCCTCTACTTTCCTGTATTAAAATCTAAGAAAGGACGAGGGGAACCCCTGCGATTTTTGTATCAACCAGCACCACAGGACTACTGAATTCCACTAAAGCTTTCTTTGTGACAGAAACATTGAACATTTTTGGTTTGACTCTTTCTGCATAACTCGGGTTGCCTTCCAAAATAAGAGGAGTGTGCTCCAAGTGATTTCGAGAAACCATTTTTGACATATTCCTTCTTAGAAAAGAAATTGTCCTGCATATTAAGAAAGGACCTCCATCTTTGTTTGTTTTACCCTAAGCACACCCTTATACTAGAATGACCTCCTGATGTAGGCCAGAAGTCACAGCTTAATACCCAGCCATTCTTTGCTTTAAACTTCGACACTTTCAGTCTTCCTCTATCAACTTCACCCAGCTTTTGAAAGGACTTGTCCTCTGGCCCTCTTAACAATTCTGAGACAGCCTTCAAGAACCATTCTAGATGATTTTCGAAGACTGACAAGATTCTGCATGTTTCCACACCTTCAACAAGAATCTGATTTCCTTCTTTCCAAGTGCAGTAATGAGACTGTAGGACTTTGAAGTTGACTACCTCCATATTATGTCTTTAAATTACGGTGGAAAGGGGGAAACTGGACGTAATTTGAAGACGGAAGGAATGAGGAGAGAGGAGAGACGGGAGAGAGAACTTACCTTTTTGAAGAGGCTTACTGTAGAGATTCATGTTCCGCATGAAAAACGAGTTTCTTCATTAATATAATGAAATGAAACTAAGAGAATTATACAAAGAGCTAGAATCTCTAAGGGACAAAGAATTCGGAATACAAATACACGGACAAACAAAACGAGGCCCAAAAGCTTAACAAACTCCAAACAAGGCATAAAAACAACCAAAACAGCAACTGAAAAAATTCAATACAAATGAAATGCTGGAAAAGGAAACCAAATTGCACCTAAAAACTATAAACCATTAAAAAAAATCAGCTTTGAAACGCTTGAAGAAGATGATGAAACGAAAGAGTTGTTTTCAAGAGGACAAAACGAAAGAGCTCAAGCTATCTTGAAACTAAGCAAAGAACAATGATTCGTAAAAAAATTCATTAACTACACGAGTTGACAAACTGCTACCATGACTTTTCATTCACATAAATCTAATTACAACTGTAAACCCTAAATTACATTTATATGGAGGTTAAATTTCAAGTTTAGCCAACATGAGCTTAGCTTAACTGGGCTCTATATGTTCACAAGGACAAGAGGTCCCAGGTTCAAACCCCCCACCCCCAAGTTGTACTTAAAAAGATCTTTTAAAAAACAAATTCAAGTTTCAACCCTCGGTTATGAAAGTTGTGACTAATAAATAAATAAATATATACATAAATCAATTTGGACTCTAACAAGTTTATTTAAAATGTCTAATAGATATATAACCTTACAATTTAATATTTAATAGATCTCATGAATATAAGAAAAGGCTTTTTTAAATTATAGCAAATTGAACCAAAAATTAACAAAGTCTAGCAAAACATCACAATCTATCTATGATAGACTATCACAGACAAATTATGATATTTTGCTATATTTCGTAAATATTTTTAAAAATTTTGTCATTTAAAATTATTTTCCTGTAAAAAATGTTTAAAATTAATCATTTTATTAGACAAAATATTATTTGAGTCTAACTGAACTTTAAATATTCAATATTGTAGTTAATAGTCGCATTAGTTTTAAAAAGATATCCAACAGTACCTATTAGATACAAAGTTTAATATAACATTTAGAAGTTTATGTGCAATATTTTTATCCTTGTATAAATTTGTACCCCACGACATCAAGTTCTGGACCTGCCAAGGTCTATTGCATTAAGGAGAAAAGAAATTAACAAGCAAGCAAGCATCACCTCGGGAATCCATGAGGATTCATAATTAGATCTGGACAAATTCCACGTTCTGAAAATGGGAAATCTTCTTGCTGCACAATTGTGCCACAGACACCCTTTTGTCCATGTCTGCTACTGAACTTGTCACCAAGCTGAGAAAAAACATTCAAATTCATGTATGAGAAGAAATTTCCATGAATGAGATATTGGTACTCCAGGTTATCCTCTACATAAATAATGCCCACCTCTGGTCTACGGGTTTGACGAATCAAGAATTTGATACATAAACAGTCATTCTTATCTGTGGAAAGAGCCACCCTATCAACCACTGTTGGTTCTCCTTCGGAACCTTTAAATATTTGTCTGCAAGGTCTATATGCACTGATAACACCAAAAAAAGAGAAAAAAAAAAAAGTGAGTGCAAGAACAAATAACATCAGTGGGACCGGTCAAAAACATCTTTGGACTGCAACTTACTTATCTGGAATTCCTGGTAAGGGCGATCCTTTCGTTATGATGGGGGATTGTTTGTTGACATAAACGTCATTTGGTCTAATTATCTCACCTGGTGCAGCAAGTCCATCATCATCTAATATCTACAGAAATCAAAGAACGGGTAAACATTTAAGTCTTACGATGTAATTTCTTTTTTCTTTTTAAAGAAAACAAGCTTCTCTATTAATATAAAGTCTCAAAGAACAAGAAAATTATACAATGAGAAAAATAGAGAAGCCAAAAGGGGGGAGGGAAATAGATCAAGAGGCACACCCGGACATCTTAACTAGGTTAACACCATATAGCACAATCATCATATCCCGAAGAACATCCAAAGACCATATAAACTCCAAATAAATCAGTACAAAACAGCCAAAATAGGCAAATACAAAGCTGAAGAAAAACAATACAAGAGATGAAACTATTGATAATATAGACAAAAAAACACAATTTGACATGGAAACCCTAGTACAGAGAGAAAAACCACGATATTGATGATCTTATTATTTTCTATTAATTCATAGAGGTACAAAGGGGGAAAACATTTATAGGCAACACGAGCCTAATTAGAAGAATAAAAAATTAGGCCAAAGTAAATCTTAACTACCCATGGGCTTTCATCAGGACCTAAGCCCATTATTTCTAACCCTCCCCCTCAAGTTGGGACGTAAATGTCATAAAGACCCAACTTGCTAACACACAGATCAAAATTTTGTCAGAGGAGTTCCTTTGTAAGGATATCAACAATCTGTTGGCTCGAGGGTATGGTGCGGATTGCTCTAAGGGTGGCCCCAAAGTGACTGCCAGCACCCTCTTAATCTAATGGAGGAGTTCTTCCGCGACGACAGGGGCAGCTCCTGTTTTTGCTAGGTTTCACCTATACCAATGTCTAGGGTTTCGTCGTTACTCGCTTTGATACTGTATTGAAAGCGATCAACCAACGAAAATACCAAATTATGTGGAAACCCGAGTATTGGGAGAAAACCACTATTTTTTTCTTATTATTTTCTGATAAATACAAGGTATAAAAGGGGGAAATAAATAGAATAATACAATGAGATAAAAAGGAAAAGATATTTAGGGCAAATCTCCCTAGGAGCCAAGCCCACTAACTTTAACAGGGTAGTTACTATTACATCTCATATGGTCAAACAATGAATGACCAGAAACAGTTGAATGGAAACAGTAACTGTTCAAAGAAGCATACACAATAAACCATATAATTCCAGTAAAAGAAGCTATGAATATGTGTAGTTGTTACCTGCATATTTCCTGTAAAATCTTCATTTCTATTTGGCCTTACTATCCTGTCAGCAGTGTTGTTTTCATACTTCTGGTTGACAGAAGAATATCTGCACATTGTAGGAACATAAGTGGTTATAAAGAACATTCTTCTTGTTGCAATCTAACCCATTCATGACATAGTCCAAAACAAAATAGGTAGCAAATAGATTTAACATGCAGCAAATATAATTTTAAGCTCCCCAAAGTAATTTTTCATACTTCTTAAAAACAATGCAACGACCAAAACCACGATCAAGTGATGATTTATTCATGACAATTGCATCCTCTATATCATAGCCACTGTAACTCATGACGGCAACGGTTGCATTCTGGCCTGCTCCGAGCTTGTCGTATCCAACCTGAGAGCAAAGTAATCAATTGTGGATCTGTAATGTATGAAGCTCAAAAGTATACATCATACCAACCAGCTCAATTGTCTTGGTTGTTAATAAGGGTCTCTGGGGATACACCAGCAAGTAAAGTAATGTGTCCATCCGTCTTAACTGCAAGATACAACAAGATTATCAAAGCTACTTAAGAAAACATATTGTTCAACGTGGACCTTTCAAGCAACATAAACCTATAAATTCTAGAAAATGAAAAGAACGGTGATGGCGTTTTCTAGTTTAAGTGTTTTATTATTTTGGCTTGTTGTAACTTTTAATTACTGTTTTGTAGCTTTTGATATGTTTTTCAAACAAACCATGTGTGGCTTTTGGTTTTTTAGTCTTAGGATGTTTCCAGGATAGGTAAGTATCTAGCCTATCCTTTGGGAATGATCAGATTTAGAGGTATTTCCATTCAGAGCTTCTTTCCAAATATCTTACACATCAAGTTAATATCAGGCAAGATATTCGGATCTTGATGGCAGGGAATATCATGGCACATACCAGCCTGGTTAAGAGCGATGATACCCAAGATGTTCCACCAGAAGAATTTTTTTCCAAAACCGTGACTTTGGAATAAATTAACCAAAAGAAAAAAAACAAAACAAAACTCTTTAGCAGAGGTTTAATACCACCTTCAAGTTTTTTTTAAATAGAGACAA